>CAUYUJ010016265.1:51662-56662 GCA_963575745.1 Prorocentrum cordatum
TCCTCCTCCTCCTCCTCCTCCTCCTCCTCCTCCTCCTCCTCCGCCCCCCTCACCCCCTTCTTGGATCGACGCTGGACCCGCTACCCGACGAGCGGAGCGCACAAGGAACGGCGCCGCCGGCCCCGCCCAGGGCGGTCCAGCACCGATCCAAGCATGTGCAGCGTCTGCTTGTGCAAGCTGTGCTCTGCTTCGAGGGAGAAGGCGCAGCGGGGGCAGCGAAGTGGCGAGGAGGATCGTGCAGGAGGGCGGTGGGCAGCGAGGGTAGGGGCGAGGTGGCGGTGCGCAGCGTCGTGAGGAGGGCGAGGAGGGCGGCAAGGTGGCGGTGAGGGCAGGGAGGCGAGGCGAGGAGAGCGAGGAAGCAGGCGAGGAGGCGAGGAAGGCGGCGAGGAGGTGGCCAGGGGTTCGGGGGGGGCTAGGAAGAGAGCTGGTGAGGAGGCGAGGTGGCGAGGAGGCGATGGCGATGGGATGGGGAGGCGGCGGGGAGCCGAGGAAAGTGGCGATGCGGGGGGGAGGTCGGTGGCGAGGGGGTGTGGAGACGTGGAGGGTGAGGGAGAGGGAGAACGGCACAGACAGTCGGACAGACACAGGCAGAGCAGCGGGAAAGGGACCGAGCTATCCTGCCTCCTCCGCCTGGCGGTTCCCTTCCCTCTTCTCCTCCTCCTCCTCCTCCTCCGAGGAGGAGGAGGAGGAGGAAGAGCCAGGCTCCCCTGCGAGTGGTGCAGAGGAAGGCAGAGCAGGGGAAGGCGGCGAAGGTGACGTTGCATCTTCGGGGGACCTTGTCGGCCCAGCCGCGCCCCTATTCGTGTCAAATCCATTTCGGACTCGTCGAGTCCGCGTCCAATCCAAGTCGAATCCGCGTCGAATCCACGCCAAATCCACGCCGCATCTGCATCGAGCCCGCATCGGGCACAAGAAACCAATTTGGTGGACAGCCGCGGTGCACCAAGGCGCAACGCAAGGGAGGCGGAGCAGGGAAGGCGAGGCAGGAGAGGCAAAGCGAGGGAGGCGCGGGCACTCAGTACGGGACGAATCCCTGCCCGCCCCAGCTCTGTCACAGGGGTGCGGCGGGGAACGGAGGGCGAGGGACGGCGGCCACACCCGAGCGAAGATCGAAAACGGGGCTTACGCGAGATGGCGTAGCGACCTTCCGCGGTGGCTTACGCGGGTTGCCGGCGCGGCGCGCTGCATTGGAGACGAGGGCGCTTACGCGCGACCTTGCGCGGGCAGCTTGCGCGCCAATGCCGGCGCAGACGAACCCGTGTTTCTGCGTCGCCTACCTGGCTCGCAATACAGTGGAGGCCCGTCCACAAGAAACCTTCCACGAGAACCCCAACCCTGAGACATCAGGACGTCCACTGATTTTTGGTGTGAGAGCGTCACGCCCCCCCGTAACTAAACCATCAATCGAAATCCAAGAAGCCCAGGGCACCCTGGAGGCAAACAGGGTGTTTCTTGGCATGGGCCTCCACTGTACTCCTCTGCCCGCCTGGCTCGGGTGCTGTCTTGCCCAGCGGGCGGGCCCCCCCGCGCAGCGGCCGCAACGAGCAGACGCCACACGATTGTCCTTTTGCTCGTACGAATTAACAAACAAAAGACCCCAAACCCTTTGGAAGGGGACCTAAGTTAGGAAGACCAGCAACATTAAGGATAGTGGGTTTTATCTGCAGATCTATCAGACCATACCGCCCAGAATTATTACCCCGAGTGCAAAAATGAGGACTTCCGCGAAGCCACGTCTTCATTGCTTTACTACGGTTAGAATTTCATTTGTGCTCGATGGTTTTCTTCACTCGGCAGCGAGCGATGGGGGGGAAGTGAAGAAGAGGCCTTCACAGAAGGTGGCTCAACTTCTCAGAAGCCCTCGCGCATCTGATGGGGTGTTCCGCTTCTTCGGGGAAGGCTTAGAAAACTACTCTGAAGGCCAAGGGGTTTCCGAGCCTTCTCAGATCGAGGAACCGCCACTTCTCACTTCTCCCGGCTTCTCCCTGGGCTCGCCGCCGATCTTCGCACGCCTGGGCGAGGAGATGAAAACTGCAGCGGTACAGGATCACAGGAGTGCGCAGAGGCGCAGGGGCTTTGGGCACCCGGGGGAAGCCGCTGGAGCGAACAAGCGACCAGCGGCGCAGCTGGGAACAGTGAGGACATCAGCACCGGCGCCGCCACATACAGCCGCAGATCCAAAGTCGACCTCGCTGTCTCCGAGGCGTTGTCCTGCAACCGAAATTCTGGCCACGGAAACAGGCTGCGCCACGCTGGTCCGGAGCAGGCTGCGGTGCCCAGCGGAAGGGGACGAGGACGGGAGAAGCAGGCAGACGACGACGGACGCCCATGCGGGAGGCCAGGGCCGGCGGGGCGGGCGGGCAGGCAGAAGAGGGGCCAAGAGGGGACAGCAAGCAAGGAGCAGGAGGAACGGAAAGGGTGAAGCAGCAAGCAGAAAGGGAGGGAGGAGGAGGGGGGCGGGGAAGCCATCGCAAGCAGACGGGCCAGGCCATGGGCCGGGAGAGAACAGCCACCCGAGACGAGGCTACGGCCCCTACGGCGGCGACCTGGGCGGGGTGGCCGACCGAGCCCAGCACGCTGCGGCTTGGTAGGGATTGCTCTCTGCGGGATCCATCCACCACCCCGCCGAGGAAGGGCCGGACGGCGCGCGTGGGAGGTCGCCGGGGCGACGCTGGCGAAAGAGCGCGGGGGGCGCCCGTGCTGCCCAACAAAGGCGGGGGGTGGGCGGGGGGCGCTAGGCAGCGCCCGGGGCACCTCACGCGGCGTCCGCCGTGGAGGCAGCCGTGGCCGCGGCCAGGCGGGCCGCTGCCACCCCCGCCCCTCCAGACTGCGTCTGGAGGCGCCGCAACACCGCCCGCGCGTTATCCCTGTAGAGGGAGACAGGAAGTCGCCCGGCGTGCTGGTCCGCAACCAGTGCGGCGTCTTCCCTCGTGGCGTCAGCCACCCGACCCCGAAGGCCCTGCGTGCCTCGCGGCCCCACCCGCCGCCGCGGGCTTCCACCAACGTGGGGATGAAGGCGAAGCCCTGCGCAGCGCACAGCCGCGCGGTGTCTCTGCCTTTTGAACTCCTCGTGCCGCTCCGTCGCCGCGCTTGACGAAGCGGCCAACGCGGCGAGGAGGTCGGCGCGCAACCCTGGCGTGGCGGCAAAGTCCCAGGCGGCCGCCGTGCCATTGCGCCACCGCGGTAGGTAGACGTCGGCAGGGCGGCGGCCGCTGTCGTCCACCTGGGGCCTGCCCTGCTCGCCCCCAGGGGTGGCCTCCCTGGCGGGGCGCGGAGGTGGCGGCCCAGGGCGCCCCAACTCCGCCCCGGCGTGACCCGCGGCCAGGGCGTCGAAGGAGGCCTGGTTGCGCAGGGCGTTGTGGCGTTTGGTCCGTCGCCGCGGCAGGCGCAGACCAGGGCGTAGCTGTGGATGGGCCGGCAACGCAAGGAGCCTTTTGTTTGTTGATTTGTCCCCAACCATCCTTTTGTTTGTCACACGTTTCGAGGCCCCAAAGGGAGCTCCACCAAAGGCCCCAGCGGGAGGGTGCGCATGACACCGCCGCCCGATTTCGGCACACCCCTCACACGTTTCGTGGCCCCATAGGGAGCTGCACCGAAGGCCCCACCGGGAGGGTCTGCATGGCACCGCCGCCCCCATTCGGCACACCCCTTACACGCTTCGTGGCCCCATAGGGAGCTCCACCGAAGGCCTCAGCGGGAAGGTCCGCATGGCACCGACGCCCCATTTCGGCACACCCCTCACACGCTTCGTGGCCGTATAGGGAGCTCTACCGAAGGCCCCAGCGGTAGGGTCCGCATGGCACCGACGCCCAATTTGGGCACACCCCTCACACGTTTCGTGGCCCCATAAGGAGCTCCACCGAAGGCCCCAGCGGGAGGGTCCGCATGGCACCGCCGCCCCCATTCGGCACTCCCCTCACACGGTTCGTGGCCCCATAGGGAGCTCCACCGAAGGCCCCAGCGAGAGGGTCCGCATGGCACAGCCGCCCCATGTCGGCACACCCCTCACACGTTTCGAGGCCCCATAGGGAGCTCCACCGAATGCTTCCGTGGAAGGGTCCGCATGTACCAACCGCCCCATTTCCGCACACCCCTCACACGTTTCGTGGCCCCATAGGGAGCTCAATCGAAGGCCCCAGCGGGAGGGTCCGCATGGCACCGCCGCCCCATTTCGGCACACCCCACACCCCTCACACGTTTCGTGGCCCCATAAGGAGCTCCACCGAAGGCCCCAGTGGGAAAGTCCGCATGGCACCGCCGCCCCAGTGCGGCCCACCTCTCACACGTTTCGTGGCCCCATAGGGAGCTCCACCTGAGGCCTCAGTGAGAGGGGTCGCTCGGCACCGCCGCTCCATTTTTGCACACCCCTCACACGTTTAGTGGCCCCATAGGGGGCTCCACTTGAGGGCTCAGCGGGAGGGGTCGCATGGCACCGCCACGCTACTTCGGCCCACCACTCACACGCTTCGTGGCCCGATAAGGAGCCCCACGGAAGGCCGCAATGGCGACGTCCGCAGGAGTCCTCCCGACTCATGTCCGCACGCCTTCCATAAGTTTCGTGGCAGAAGGCTATATATATATATATATATACTGCGTGCGCTACTCGGAGTTTGCACGCCCCCCTCCTTCGTCTCATGTCCCTCGCGGCACTCGCAGCTGCACATGGTTGGGTCCTTCGTCAAGCTATTGTCTTACTCCGGCAATTTACCTTGCATGGCGTTCGCCCCCCCCCCCCCCCCCTCGCCACTCTTGAAACGAATACTACCATGCAAGCGCCTTTCGACGTGCGTGACTTCCGCACGTGCAAACCGTCTGCGGCGTGCTTCAGGCTCCCCCCCCCTGGTCCGTGCAAGGGAATTTTCCCGGGTCAAAAGAAATATCCTGGCGAAGGACCCAATAATGTGCAATTGTGGGTACCGCACGTGTGAACATCTTCGTCGGTGAAGCTCCCTATGGGGCCACGAAGCACTGCACTGGGTGGGGGGGAACGCATGTGGGCG
>CAUYUJ010016265.1:61662-64162 GCA_963575745.1 Prorocentrum cordatum
CGGGCTAAGGTCTCCGGCAACAGGCTTAGAATACTTCTCTGTCGCGCGAGGGGGCACCCCTGGGGGTACTAACATGGAAACTAGCATGGGAAACTCCCAGCAATATCCCTCCAAGGATGCCAGAACTCCCCGAGGCGGTCTTGACCAAGACATCCCAAGAGGCCTCCAAAAGCCTTCCTCACATGACCCCGAGACGCCAAACTCATCGATAGGTTTTTCAATGTTCTGGGGGTCTCCACTTTTCCAACTTCCGACGCCCCAACGCATCCCAAGAGGCCCTCAAGACTTCAAGGCTGCCTCAAGACGGCCCCAGTGGGCTCCCCAAACGCGCTAAAACGCACCCAAGACGGCACAAAAGGGCCCCGAGACGGCCGCAAGGGGCGCCCAAAAGGGGGACCACGCACCAAAAATCCGAGCCTTCCTCCCCAAGAGGCGCCCAGGAGGCCCTAAGACGCCCCCAAAAGGCCCCAAGAGGGCACCAAAGGGCCCCCAGGAGGCCCCCACGAGACCCCAAGAGGCTCCAAAACAGCTCCTAAAAAGGCCTCCGAACTGCCTCCAGGAAGCCCCCGACAAGCCTCGACAATATCCCGACGAACATCCACAAGACCTCAGACCAACCATCCAGGCACGGGGTCGGGATGGGCCCGAGGCCGTTAGATATGGGCCAGCGGAGTGAGCGAAACGATTAATTCACTGGGCTCCCATGCAGGCCGTCGCCGTTGTCGGTTTCGATACGAGGGGATGCGCTTGACGATGACGCAAGACAGAAAAACATTCATGAAATACATGCTCGGAAAGGCTTCGCGGATTCCGCCGATCTGCTCTCCTGGGACACGTAAAAGCACAACCGACAGGCGCCCGCAGGGCTGCGAACGCCTATATAGTTGCGGCGCGCCCGTCGCACACTTCGTGTTTGACATCCGAATGCGAAACGTAAACATACAAGTGCGTAGCTCCTGGACGGCCATGATACTGCCATCTTTGGACACACGTCACTCATGTCTTGCTCCACGCTCTACTGGGACATGTGAACATACAATTGATCTGCGGCCCGAGGGCCACGAAAACCCAATTCTAGACACCCATGACGCATATCCTGTCCCATATTCGACGGGGGCCCGTGACAATTCCAAGGATCGGCGCTCGCAGGCCCATGGGGTAAAGGAACATATTTGATCTGCCCATCGAAGTTCATGGCAAAAGTCATCAAATGGATGAATTTCCACTCGGCTTGGGTCGGGACCTCTATTCGGCACACCCCTCACGCACTTTGTGAATGTTGGGCGCTCAGCTGGCCCCCGAGACGGTTCCTTGGAACCTCAATTCGGCACACCCATTATGCACGTCGTGTTCCATGGACCCCAGACGTCTCTTAGCTGGCCTCCAGGGCCGCCAAGTCCCCCATGGGGCGCAACTACGCCCCAAAGAAACATTGCAACGAGTGGTGCCGACCCTCGTCGAGTCAGTATCCCTCATGCCCACTGACTGCAACATCTGCGTGCAAGTTTCCCCTTGGAGGCCCGTCGGGACTCCCGCTCTGCGGACTCAATAAGACATAACCACCTTAGCAGCAACCAGCATACATATAAAAGGTGGCAAAACGATGGCGCACAGGAAACAATAAGCGAACAGCACAAGCAGCACCACCACCATAACCAGCGCCACCCATTGATTTGAACAGGACCGTGGTGGCGGCAAACGACTAATGGCGGTGTTACTGGTAATGCTGAAATGGTGGTGGTGGTGGTGGTCAGAGGTAGCAGTGGGAGCGCATGTAGTATTAATAATACTCTCAGCGACGGGAGTCTGGTGAGTAACAGAAGCAGTAGCAGTAGTGGTGGTGCTGGCGATCGGTAGATAGGTCGGTAGGTAGGTAGGCAAATACGTCAGTAGGTAGGTTGGCTGGTCGGTATTACTTACGCAGGCCGAAAGATTTGCCTCTTGAGCCCGAAATGTTGGAAGCGACGTGCCGTTCAGGTGAGCGGATACATGTAGCGCTCTCTTCGGCTTGGGGCGTGCCAGATGTTATGGGAGGAAGTGCGGGACTTGGCCGGGCCCGCTGTAGACCCCCTCCCTCCCTGGTAGAATCATAGTTTTAGTCCGCAAGTCCACAATTGCGTGGATGGCATTGCTTCGCGTGCGGTGCCCCGCGGGTCCAATTTCCCTTGGGTCCGGGAAGTTTACGGTTATTATACATGCAGTCCCGGGCAATGAATGGATCAATCTGTTTTCCACACGCGAGAAATTGGATCCGCGCAACACAGATATAGGATCCACGACACTGTCGTACACCCAAGAAAGGATCCAATCGGCTCCATCGGTGTTTTCAAATTTTCAATCCAAGAGGAGACAACTTTCGGCCTGGGGATGTCGTAGTAGCAGTCGTAGTCGTAGTCGTAGTCGTAGTCGTGGTAGTAGTAGTAGTAGTAGTAATAATAATACTAGTAGTACGATGAGTAGTAGTAGTAGTAGTAGTAGTAGTAGTAGTCGTCGTCGTCGT
>CAUYUJ010016265.1:69162-94162 GCA_963575745.1 Prorocentrum cordatum
GAGTTTGGGACGAGAGGCCGCCGCGTGATGGCGGGGGAGCCCTGCCGGGGCCGACGATCCTCGAGACGCGAAGCCGTCCTCGGCAGAGGCTTTCGCCCAAAGCCTGGAACTGATGCCGCCGGCAGCGCAACGCACTCTTCACCAGCTCGAGAAGGTCACCCAGCGGCTTTGGAGAAACAAGGAAGCAGCAGGGGAGGGAAGAGCGAGCACACAGAGGCAGCAGCGCAGCGCACACGCAGGGGGGAGGAAGGCACGCACGAGGCGCCCACGAGCAGGGGGAGGAAAAAAAAAACAGCAGTGCAGCGCGCAAAGAGCCCCGCCCTCCTCCGAGAAGCAGTCCTCGACCGACCTGGGCGTCCGACGGCCCAGCTGCCTCGAGGCACGGGCCCCCCGGAGCTCTCGACCGCACCCCAAGGGGCAGACTCTCCATCCCGAGTCGTGCTACGCTGGCCCTGGGAGCGCAGCCGCACGTCCTGGAGAGGCCCCGCCGGGCGAGACCGCGGCCGTCTGTCTCTGATAGCTGGGCCCGCCGTGCTCCTGGGACGAAGACGGGCAGAAACTGTCGGTGGCACCTCATGGGATGCCTCCCGTACCATCTTGCCGGCTCTTGCGAATCGACACGAGTCGATGCTAACTGGCGGCGCGCGCAAGGGGGTGGAGGCAGGGAGGAGGGCTTCTTAGAAGGAGGCTGCTTCTTGGAAGGCGCAGGCCTTACATCTATAGATAAGGCCCGCGCCTTCTGAGAAGCAGGGGTGCTTCTAAGAAGCCCTCCCACCTCCACCCCCCCTCTGCGCGCGGCTGAGCTAAATCGACGCTCGTCGACGCTAAATCGGCGCTAATCGACGATAGCCGTCGCTGAATCGGCGTTATCTCACCCACTCCCAGGACGCTAATCGACGCTACAATCGACGCTAACGACGGAATTGCGAGGGTATACGAAACTCCAATGATTTGCTACCGAAAAGGCTCACACGGTCAGGTGGCCGACTCCAGCGACTCAGAACCCAAACACATGGATGCCTCACTCTCACGTCTGTCTCACGTTCGCCGCGCTTCCGCCGGTGGACACCCGCCACCGATTTGTTTGCTTCCGCCGATCCTCCGCTGGCGTCGGCCGAAGACGAGACGCGCCGAGGACGAGCACTTCCTGGAACGCCACCGTGGCGACGACAGCGCTGGCAGCCCATTCCGCTGGCATCCGCCGCAGGCGAAATGCCCCGAAGGCGAGGCCCTTTCTGGAGCGCGACTGCGGCGACGGTGGCGTTGGCGGTCACCCCGGAGCCCTCCGAGGTGGGCGGCTTCGCCATCACGGAGGAGCTCTTGGCAAAGCCCAGGGCCGGCATGGTGCCGAAGCCGCCTGCACAACTCCACCCCCTCCCTCGAAGGAGTCGAGATGTAAGGATGAGGACGAGGGAGCAGGTGGAAGAGGAGGAGGAGCCCATGCTGGGGATCAAACACCCAAGCCATAGCTACTCCCCACCACCGCCCCTCCACCAACCCTGGGCCAGACGTCGCCAATCGGGGGATCTCCATCACCTCGGTGAGACTCACCATGCTTCCCCGCACGTTGACAGAACGCTGCATGAACTTAGGCGCCAGCATGACCACCTAAGAAATGTGGGCGTCGCTGGGGGTCTCAAGTGATCGTCTGAGTGTTGCACCATCCACAAGTGTCTTTGAGGGCGGGCGCCCTCGTATGTGACAAATGGGTGGGCGTCCCTGGACCATCGTCACACACATTGTCGGTGGACTCAAATGTCCAAGCCAAGTGGCATCATGTTATCGATGCACCGTGACTCGCCAGACGGCAAAAATACAACCTTCGACCAGCACCGAGGCTTGCCTTTCTCCAAGGGCCACAGCCACCGTAAACACCGCCCGCTGTTGGACAGAGCCGCGCGCATTGCACACCCCAGGCGATCTCGGTTCGGATGAAGGTAGATTCGGATGAAGAGGAGGAGGACGACGAGGAGGAGGCGGAGGAGGAGGAGGATGACGAGGGGGAGGAGGAGTCGCTGCCACACTTGGCTGCCACACGATGTCTCTGAAGCTCGGCGCTGTTCGGCCACAGGGAGAAATCGGAGTGTGGCGCGAGGGCGCGAGGCGCGGCCACGGCAAGGCGGCAAGTTCGTGTCGTGGCGCCTTCGGCGTCGGTTTCGGACACCGTGTGGGTCGTCCAATATTGATCGATCGCGGCTTCCCGATGGCGCGGATCGCTCGATGCCGGCCTAACGGCGTTAACCCTGAAAGATATCGCTGGGGAAACCACGACAGCCACGCGGCGCGAACAAGCCGCACCCAGCGCGTGGGAGGCGAGCTCATATGACCCGCGCGAGGCGAGTCCACATATTACCAGGGGGAGAAAAAAGCGCGGAGAAGCAGGGCAACAAACATAAGCAATTGGCTCTCAAGTTGGCTTTACGGCCACGCGTGAACGAACATGCTCAACTAGAGTAAGAGCGGAACTGATAATAGAGTTGGCGAAACAGGGAAACAGCGAAAGAGAAAGAGAGAGAGAGAGAGACACAATGGATGAGCGAGATAGCCACATCGAGATACATAACAAGAGGAAAAAGAGAGATAGAGAATATTAAATGCAGTCATATACGCAAGAAAAAGATAAAGAGGTACCAGAGAGAGGTAACACAGATGTACACACATAATTCTACATCTAAAGATCATGCGGGAGAGAGACAGAGAGAGCGATAGAGGGAGGGACACAAACACATGTTTAACAAGACAGATGAACACTAGATGAAGGCACACAACAACAGTAACAGGTGGGAGAGGGCGAGAGATAGAGTACTGCTGCCAACGGATGTATCGACCAGTGCTGCGCGATCTCCACCTGCTACTCCTCGTCTGTCCATCTATGTTCGCGGTCCTCCTGCTCCTTCCTCATCATCCGTGTCTCCCTCTCTCTCCCTTTCCTCCCCCCCTCCCTCCCTCCCTTTCCTCCTCCCCTGTCGCGAATCGCTTCGCCCTCTTCGTCGTCGCCCTCCCCCTCCGCATCACGCAGCGGTGCGCTCGACGGAGCCCGGGCCCGGGCGGCGCGCGAGGCCAGAGCTCCCGCGCGCAGCCGCCCGTGGGCAATCACTCACCAGGAGGCGGAGGGACATCGGATGCGGAGACACACACGTAGAGACACAGAGACACACACACACAAACACACACACACACACACACACGCGCGCGCGCACGCACGCACACGCACGCACACACGCACACACGCACGCACGCACGCACGCCCGCCCCCACCACCCCACATACACACACAAACACACACACACACACAAACGCACGCACGCACGCGCGCGCGCACGCACGCACGCACAAACACACACACACACAGACACGCACGCACGCACGCACGCACGCACGCACGCACGCACGCGCGCACACACAAACATACACACACACACACACGGGGAGCACGTGGAGGAGGCGGAGGAGGAGGCGGAGGAGGCGGAGGAGGAGGCGGAGGAGGAGGAGGAGGAGGAGGAGGGGGGGAGGGAGGGAGGGAGAGAGGGAGGAGACGTAGGGAGAACCAGATGAGGAGGAGTGCGCGGGGAAAGGAGGAAGCGCAGCAGCAGGATTTCGCAGTAAGAGGAGGAGGGGCTGCGGTGTGGGAGAGGGAGGAGAAGGGGGATCGAGAGGTGAAGAGTCGGACGGAGAAGGCGGGGCAGCGGGGCGGGAGGAGGACCAGGAGGGGGAGGAGGACCAGGAGGGGGAGGAGGAGGAGAACCAGGAGGAGGAGGAGGAGGAGGAGGATGAGAAGGAGGAGAAGGAGAGGAGCAAGAGTCGCAGGGGGCGTCAGTCAGGAATGCCGCGGGCCCACGCGCAGCACCCGCGCGACGGGGGGGGGCGGGGAGGAGACCTCGGCGCAGCCCGCTCGGCTGGCGCGTCTGCCGCCGAGAAGCCGAGAGGCAGGCTGTGTCAGATGGGATCGGGTGTGAATTCGCAGCGTCGCGCTCGGGCGCGCGCTTCCCCTCGCCCCCCCCCCCCCCTTCCCCGCCCTCCGCCTCCCTTCCCCGCCCTTCGCCTGAATGGGGTGTAAAGAAGGGCACTGACGGGGCCCTTCAGAGCCCCTGCTGGCTCCAAAAAAGGCCCTGAGAGGGCCCCTTTCGGGCCCTTCTCTTCACCCACCAGTTTCGGTCACCCACCATTGCCACCCGCCCGACTATCGCACGGCGGTCGAGGCTCCGGCATCGGCAGGATTGGGTTTAGTTGGATCTGGTCTCATCATGTGCTTGGGGGCGCCTCCCCCGCCCCACTCCACGAACCGGACCAGCCGTCACCCGAAGAACACAAGCTACGGCAGCCCTGGCGCAGTGATTCAAGCATGCTTTTCTGGCTTCGGGGCCCTATCACTAACTGGCTCCCCTCCTCTGGGGCCCTGGCTATACCCGGGAGGCGGCAGACGGGCTAGGGAGGCGCGAATTACGCACAGAGGAGAGGCGGACGAATGAGGCGCGGGCGCGGTTAGGGCATCGAACCGGAGCAAACATCCGATCGGGCTGCGTCGGCGCGGAGCCAAAATCGAATCGTATTGGCTGCGCGAAGACGCACAGCAAAACCATGCGAGCACGCGGCCGCACCGAGTCGTCGGAAGACCGCAATCGGATCGGATCGAGCCGGCCGGAGCAGACATCGAATCGGATCGATCGGATCGAAGTGGACCCCTGTCGTGTCTGGAAGAAGAAAAACGCCATAGACATAAGATTTTGGCGCTCCGCGCGGATTTCTTGGATCTGCGCTGGACTTCCCTCCCTGGCGCGCTGAGCGCGCCAAGGGCGCCGCCGGAGGCGCCGCTGGGCGGGGCCGGTCGGCGCCATTGGCGACGTCGGCGGTGCATCGGCGACGCCAGCGTGGAGAAACTCGGGGCTCCACATCGAGCCGCATCGCCGATACATCGGCGATGTGGCGCGATCCTCCGATCCCATCGACTCCAGACCCCATCTTAGAGGCGGCTACACGCGAGAGTGACCGCCTGCGAGCGGTCACTCTGGCGAAAGGTCACTCTTACCTGCAGCCGGCAGAGGGGACCGCGGTGGGCCCGCACCGAGGGCCACCCCAGCGAAGGGCCATTCCTACCTGCAGCCGACCCCTCTTCAGGGCCCGCGCTCCTCCCCGGCAATTCACCAGTGGGGGGCGCCGCCGGGCTCCGGGGCCTTGCACGAACCATCCGCGACGAAAACTTCGGGGTGCACTGCGTAAGAGTATCGAGTATCCGCGGCCTCGCGGGCCGGGCCCCCTGGGCCGCGACCCCGCGGATACGGCGCGTTTTTCAGCGGATGCCCCCAAGCCCGTGCGAGCGCGTAATTATCCGCGGGACCGCGCCCTGGAATCCAGACTGCGAGGGAGCGGATACGGATATGCTCGCCACTCAGGAAACTGGTCCTGGAGACGGGTGACAAATCACGACGGCGAGGGTTAGGTCGGGCATGGGTTCCTACAGGCGGATTTGTGAGGAAGACATTGACAATGGTTCAAGAAAATTCACATATGGTCTAAAATGCTAGAAAAATCGTCCCCCAGGCACTGTTTGTCCTCTTCTTGAATATATATATATATATATATACTGTTTTTCGGAGGCGTACGTCCACGCCAGTGGTCAAGTTAGCCCGACACGTGACCTTTACTTTCAGGACCTCGCACACCGCCCCCCCAGCACACTGGCCGAAGGTTCCACTGCGCCCACAGCCCGCGGGGCCGCTCGGGACCCACAAACGCGGGCCCGAATCACGGAGGGACAGGCCAGCACCGACACACGGTGCACCTCCGACAGGACGGGCAGCCAAGGGACCTCCCGAGGTCCCGAGGCACCCATCCCGTGGGAGGCCGACCACAAGTCCCACACAGACACCCTCGGCCACGCGCTGGAACGTGCGGCACCAGAAAGGCACACCCTGAAGGTCACCAGCTAACTCCCTTGGGCTTAGGGCACCAACCTGGAGTAGCTGGGGGCATCTATACAGCACAGTCTCTGCGTTCAGGGGCCGGAACGCGGCCCTGGACTACAGGGAGGTAGCGGGTGGGAGCCTTGGAAAGAGGCTACGGAAGGAGACGGCGTTCAACGATGCCCCCAAACAGTATTGCCTTACACAAGCGTAAACGGTCATACTGTTTTTCGGAGGCGTACGTCCACGCCAGTGGTCAAGTTAGCCCGACACGTGACCTTTACTTTCAGGACCTCGCACACCGCCCCCCCAGCACACTGGCCGAAGGTTCCACTGCGCCCACAGCCCGCGGGGCCGCTCGGGACCCACAAACGCGGGCCCGAATCACGGAGGGACAGGCCAGCACCGACACACGGTGCACCTCCGACAGGACGGGCAGCCAAGGGACCTCCCGAGGTCCCGAGGCACCCATCCCGTGGGAGGCCGACCACAAGTCCCACACAGACACCCTCGGCCACGCGCTGGAACGTGCGGCACCAGAAAGGCACACCCTGAAGGTCACCAGCTAACTCCCCACGTCTCCAACCTTGGCGCCCACGCCGTCTAAGAGAAACTATTCCAAAAAACTCTGCACCCGTGAGGCTAACTTCCAGTCACCGCCTAAACTTAGGCTTGGAAAGTCAGCGAAGCTGAGAGATATGTACACACACTCAGCAATGGGCACAAAGAGGGACGGCTGGATAGGGCATAGAAGCTGCACATTCAACTCTCACAATCTGACAAATTCACGCAGCATCTGAAGGCAGCACAGAACATTCGAACATTGTTTATCCTGCGGCTTGACCTTCACAAGGTCGGCAACTGCACTTCAATATAAATTCTCGCGGTCAAAGTGCTGGCCCAGCGGCCAACCGAGGCTTCGGCCAAGCGCAGCAAGCTTGCCCTGAGCCGGCTTGGCGACCACGGCGAGAGCCTGTCTGAAGGCGCGAGATGGGCCACAACCAGTCGCAGCAGCTGCACACAGGCCTTAGACCGCACAGCCACGGGCTCGCTGCATCCTTGCCCGCCGTGGTCTTGCTGCTGCCAGTGCGGATGACCATACACGACGCACGATCATGAACGTCGCCTGCAGTGAGGCAGCAAGCTTCCCCTCCCCGCAGCATCGCTTCAAGGCTGACGAGAAGAAAAACAGGCGAAATCACAAGGCGCCTGCTGCGATGGCGTAGGTCGCCATGCCGCCGACCAGCTTTGCAGTCAGCGGGAGGACGCGCGCCGCAGACTCTTGGCGGCGCTATGTCTACAGGAGTGACCAGGACAGGTCGAGTTCCTGCGCAAAGACGGGCAGAGAAATAGGGCCACGCCCGCAACAATGTTGCTTGCAGCTGCAATGCCAGCGCCCTCAGCCCGAAGCCTCTCAAGGAAGCTAGCGACCAAGCTGTCCGCATCGCCCATGGCCAGCGCCAGCGCAGTCGCGCCACTCTCCTCAGCGCCGTAGTACTGCAAGAGCCTGCCGACCGCAACGGCATATCGCCTGCGGGTCGCCACCTTCACGCGGAGCGACGAGGGGGTGTGGGCTCGCGGGTCACGCCGCCTTACGGACGGCCTGCACGGGCGGCCTAGCGCACCAAGAACGCGCGAGTGCCGTGCCCCCTGAGCCGCGAGCCACGCCACAGCTTTCTCGATGGCTTGTCGGCTGGATCGCTCTCCGACACGATGTAGCCGATCAGCGGGTACGTGTCGGCCGCGACCGCGACTGCTGCCCAGCGTTGGAGCATCGGCTGCAAGCGAGCGCTGCTGCTCTGGCCCTTCGTGATGATGGCCGCGACGACCCGCTGTCCACAAGGTGGAGCCAGCGGCTGCAGTGGCGGCGAGCGGCGCGAGCCCGCCATCGGAGGGCCGCAAGCGCGGCCTGCAGCTCCCTGACGTTGATGTGCGCCCGCCGCCTCTGGGGCGAAGCTATACTCAGCACGACTCGTCACTCCACACGAACGGGTCGAGCAACGATCTGGGCCACCCCCCTTCGGTCGGTACGGCAGGTACACGTCGAGGCGCACACCGCGCCCGCCCTCCTCGGTCCAGGCGAGGTAGCTGAGGAGCAGGGGGCGGCTGGCCTCGGTCTCTGGCTCCCTCGCGTCGCTCTCGAAGCCGCCCGTCTCGTTCCACGACGGCGTGCATTCGCCGACGTGCCCCAGCTCCTGCATGGACAGCGGGCGCGCCACCGCCCCCCGGCTCAGCAGGAAACCACTGCACCAGCCAAGCGACCGAGAACACGTTGAAGCTGTTGTTCAGTAGGAAGGACCTGGCGTCGTCGCTATCCTGCTGGTTCGAGCCCTCCGTGGCCACAGCCGTGCAACGCACGTCGAATCCCATCATCCTCTCCTGCACGGAGCTTGAAGGGACCCGCGAAGACCCGTCGCTGTCCTGCAAGAGGGTCCTCTCTTCGTAGAGCGCAGCACGGTAGCGATACGAATCCAACTGCCAGCGAGCGAGCGCCTCGGGCAAAGCACTCTTCACCCTGCGCGGCGCTGAAGGGTAGCCTCCTTGGGGCCCGCTGCATACGGGGGTCGAGTACGGGCCAGGCTCGCCGATCCAGCGCATCCCAGGATCCCGCCAATCCAAATTCAACAGGGGCGGCTCACTGCAACTGACGACGAACATATCCTCACGCTCCTGGAAAACCAGCGGCAAAATGGGGCGGACGCCCCAGCTCAGCCAATACCGCTGCGGCCTCCTGCAGGGCACCAGAGCCGAGGCACACAGGAGCACGAGCTTGGCGCCGAAGGCCTGGCTCATGCCACACAGGCTGCTGGTCGCCGTGCCCGCGACGTTCTCCACGAACCACCTGAAGTGCGCCCCGAAAGCGTCTGACAGCAGCTCGAAGATGCGCGGCACCTCGAAAGAGTCCGAGGACCTGGGGTCGCCCAGGCCTTGCCCAGCAGCGTTCAGCCCCGTGAGCGCCTGGCACGGGCTGCCTGCGCCCACGACCACCAGGTCGACCTCGGACTGGTCGGCTATCCTCAAGTCCTCCACCGTCTGGGCGGTCACGGTCCTGACGTCGCCCCAGTCGATGGCGCCCGGCCACCTGAGCCGTACGACCCTCCCGGCCTTGGCGTCCGTCTCGGCGCTCACGTACCCGACGATGCGCACAGGGGGGCGAGAGAGCGCGACCGCCAGCCCGCAGACGCCGTCGAACAGCCCGATGCAGAGGTCCCTCAACGAGGTAGCGGCGAGCGGGATCACGAGGAGCGTCGCCATCAGCTCCTCCCTCATCTCCCGCGTCAGGTAGACCTTTGTCCGCGGCTCTGAAAGCCTCCACACTGCGCTCAAAATGCTGAGCAAGGGCCGTCGCAACTCGAAGGCCCTGACAAGGCGGCCGAGCACAGCCACGCCCAGCCTCCACGGGACCAAGTCCAGGCCGAGCGTCGCGATGGCGAGACCGTAGGCGGACGACGCCTTGCTGAGGGGGGCCGCGATCCGCCCCGTGACTCCGTCAACAGAAGCCCCCATCCTTTCAACGTGCAGCTGGCAGAGGCGCGCCTGCTCGAGGGAGATCGCCACCTGCGCACGGCCGCAACTGGCACGGGCCGCAGCCTGCAACTCTGCCTGGCTACCAAGCAGCTCCAGCGCCGCGGCCTCCTCAATGGTCTCGGGGGCGTCGAAGTCGTCGATGTATACCTGACACCAAGATGCAAGGACGGGGCACTGCTCAGCTAAAGCGAGCGGCCGCACCGTGTCCTTCCGCCACTCTGCCCCTGGTGGTAGACCCGCTCCAAGCGGCGGCGGGGGCCGACACAGCCGCCAAAGCATGTGCTGGAACAGCGGCACGGCGAGCGTCCAACCCATCGAGATGACAGCTGAGACCACGAGGACCCGCGGCGCCGCGCGACCAGACAGGTCGCCGCGCAGCGCCTTGCCCACCGCCACGTGAGCATGCCAGCAGCGCGGGATCCGCCACACAAAGAAGGCCCCCTTCTGGTCATCGCCAATCCACCGCAGCAGGGAGCCCTCGGGCAGATGAAGGGTCGCCCCCCCCGTCGACGCCGCAAGAGTAGACGCCCCTCCGACAAACGGCGTGAGGAGCGAGTAGCCTGGGACCACGTTGAGGCTGAGCCTGGTGACCCGCTCAGCCCTCGGCCCAGGCGCTCCCTTCTTCTCGACTGCGAAGAGGCCGTTGAGGAGCGGAGCGCCCCGCACCTGGAACACCTCATGCGGCTCGAGCTCCGTAAGAATGCCCAACTTCACCAAGTGCACTGCGAGGGCCTCCCAGCCGTTGCCAATGATGACGTTGACCCGCGCCCTCGGGAGCGGGTTGGACCACTCAGCCTTGGGATGCAGCGCCACCGTGGGGTCGTTCAGCCAGGCGCCGATGTCCGCATCCACGAACTCACATGCGTCCAAGGCGCCCCCGTGCTCCGGGTGCGGCAGGCCTGGCTTCAGCTCCGCGAGCACGCACAAGAGTGCCTTGACCGTGGGCTCCTCGCTGTAGTCGATGACCGCGTGCTGAGGCGCGGACGACAGCGCGGGCATCTTCACGCTCGCGAAGGGGTCCTCCGCAAAGACCTCGGCCCGCGACAGGAGGTGCGCCATGGCCTGCCGCTGCGCCAGCGTGAGGGACCCCCCGTGCTGCCAAGTGGCGGTCGCCCGCCCACAGTACATCCGATTCAGGCCGAGCACCTCCATGCAAAGCCAGCGCTCCACCATGACAGACCTGGCCACTCGTGCGAAATGGCACCTGCCGCTGCGAGGGCCGCATCGGCTGCGAAACCAGCGCCTCGCCAGGGAGGGGGAGGGCAGGGGCAGCGGGAGAACGTCACGTCCCCGCACTCCGCTCCCCCGCCTTGTGGACGTACGCTTCGTGAACTCCCTAGCGAAGGCGCCCAGACCCACAGGGTCCGTGATGGTAAGGCCCAGCAGCGTGACGGACAAGTCCACGGCAGTGAGGCTCGACCCGCAGCCGACCGTGAGCACGCGCAGCCAGTCCTGGAAGTCCGATGTGGTGAGCGAATCCTGGCATGGAAGGGGGCCTGGAGGGGCCTCGGCGGCGCTGAGCAGGCCATCGGCCGCAGCGCTGCCCCCAGAGGCGCCCGCGCAGGCCAGGCCCCCCCCAAGAGCGCTCGCGGCGGGCGGCGTCGCGGCCTCTACCGCAGCGTCGGGACGAGGCTCCTGAGACGGGCATCGTACGCCTTGGCCGTCTCGCCAGGCTTCTTCGGGCACTTCGCCTTGGCGTCCTTCCAAGGCCGCGTCAGCACGACCAAGCGGGCTGGGGCTGCCGCCCTGTCGGCCAGCATGCGGTCGGCCTCTGCGGAGCCTGCGGCCGCTGGCTGCCTCCGCGCCTCGGCCAGCGCTGCAGCAGGGGGCATCCCCCCTGCATGGCCAGCAGGGCGAGGGGGCAACGCCGAACCCACCTCGCCCCGGCCGACCTGCTAGCCCTGAGGCTTCTGACGCAGCCTCGAGGCAAGCTCCTCCAGCTTGAGCTCGCCGTGCTGGATGCTCCTGATCATCTCCTCCTCCTCGTTGCGCAGCGCGAGAGGCTGGTCCCGCGGCGGTATCAGCTCGAGCCACTTCGCCGCCGACCAGCTCCCGTCCCCCACAGCCACCTGGATGGCCTTGAAGCGCTGGGCGAGGATGTCGGCGACCGCGGCCGTGCGCCCCTGCAGCAACAGTTCCAGCGCCTCCGCGATCGTCCGCAGCTCGCGGTAGATCTCGCCCCCTATCTCCTTGACAGGGTGCTGCGGCAGGTAGACTGAGAGGAGGAACCGAAGGACGATGGGACCGTGCGGATCGACCGACCCGCCGCCGTCCTGAGATCCCAGAAACTCTGCCATCTGTGCCAGACTCAGCTCCGCAAGCCTGCCTGGATGCTCGAGGGCCAATCTCCTGCAGTGGGCCCGTCGAGACGCGAGGCCCTTCGGTAGCAAGTCGCCCTCGGCAGTGGCGACACCACCGTCGCCGCCGAAGGACGGGTCGTCGGACGACCTGGACGCGCTCTGCAGCGCCTTGAGGAGGGCCGTCAGCAGCTCCTGCACGCCAGCTCCGCCCTGTCCAGCCGCGGGGGCGGCCGCCTCTGCGCCCTTGGCGTCCTCGGCCGAGGCGACTGCCCCGACCTTCGCCGCCTTCTGCACGCGCTCCTCCAAGACCTCGGCGAGCGACCGCTGCGGCGGCGGTCCGCCCTGCCGCGGAACCTTCGCGGGCGGGTCGCCGTCCAGGGCAGCGACCACCTCCGCAGCTCCCGCCGCGGCCCGCCGCTGCTGCTGAAGCCGCGCGAAGCGGTCCTGCGCTGCCTCCAGCTTCCCGCGGAGGCTGGCGCGGCGGCCGCTCCCCTCCGCCTCGACAACGTCGCCGCTCCAAAGCTCGTCCAGCCCTGGCTGCTCCGACGCGGCCGGACTCCTGGCTGGCGCCCGCGCCGGCACCCCGCCAGCGAGCCGCGGTCCGAAGAGGTCGGCAGGCCAGACCGCGTCTGGGTTGTCCGAGAGGAACGAAGCAAAGACCTCCCGCAGCTCGGCGACCGAGACGGGGGTCGCATCTGTGATGTGCACCAGCTCTGAGCAGTCCCGAGGGGGCTGGATCGGGCACGGCTGCGTCCGACACGCATGGACAAGGGGCCGCGCAGTCACAGCACCCCTCTCGCCTGGGTTCGCAGCCCACCAGTCCCAGTACGGGTCGCTCGAGAAGAGGAACCTCGGCCTCGCGAACGTCTCGACTCCGACGGAGACGCGAAGGGCGACCCACGCGAAGCGGCCCTGGACGTCGCCCTGGGCGTTGTGGCCAGTCGACGTGTACGCCTGGCCTGCGACGAGCCTCAGATCCTCGGCGGGGCCAGGAGGCAGTCCTCCGCCGTCCTCGCCCAGCTCGTCGCCCGATGGGGTGTACAGCTGCGCGCTCCCGTCCGACTCCTCGTACTGATCTCCGGCCATCAGAGGGCACTCGCGCTCGCAGCGCCGTCTCTCTCCCGGGAGTCCCTTCCCCCGACCTGGGGCGGACCAGGTCGGAGCCGGAGGAAGCAGACGAGGACCTCGGGCGAGCACCAAAGCAGTGAGGTGTCGGCTCGCCCGAGGCCCCTCAAACCCTGCAAGCCTTGGAAAGAGGCTACGGAAGGAGACGGCGTTCAACGATGCCCCCAAACAGTATTGCCTTACACAAGCGTAAACGGTCATATATATATATATATATATATATATCCTGTCGAGGGACGCGCCCGACTTGAAGTGATGGGCCTGCTTTCCACCATCACCACAATCTATAAGTTGGAGGCGGGGAGGAGGTGGAGGATAGGGAGGAGGACGAAGAGGACGAGGAGGAGGAGGAGGAGGACCCCCTCCCCCTCCTACTTCTGGTGGTGGTGGTGGTGGAAAACAAGCTCACGATGAGGCGAGGCTTCGGGGACGGGCTGACTAAGGTCGGCGCCAACCTGGGCCCGGCACGGCCGTGCCGCGAACCACGCGTGGCTACCACGGAGCAGCTCGCAGGCAACGTCCATGGAAGGGGCATGGCCTTGGAGGTCGGAAGAGGGGTGTGGCATGAAGGGGTCTGGTGCCCATTGTGGAAAAATGGCGCTGGTACCTGCTATAAGTAACATCGCCAGATTCCCCTTCACATAGAATCAGCAGCACACCCCTTTATACCATACCCCTTTCCTACCTCCAGAGTGGTGGGGGTGTCGGCTCCACGGGGCTCCCGAAGCCGGGTCGACCAGAGGGGATCCGAGAAGAATGGCCTGACCCTGAGATTCGGTCGCGATAAATCTCAACCAAAGCCCTCGACCAGCGTCACTTTCGGGCTGGATCGATCCGCGATGGTCCTGGGGCCCGAATAGAAGAAACAACGCAGTTCATGACCAACAAGAATGCGAAGCCCAGATCTGATGGGGCCCCAGGCTAAGGCTGACCCCCGTTACCTGCGCCCCGGAAGACATTACTGACTCCCGTGAAGCCCATACATCCGATGCCTTGCCTTTTTTCAATCCGCAGGCCCAGAACTCTTGATTCCTTCACAGGCGCCGGTTTGCATCCCGACCACTTTTTGGGATGGTTGCAGAGCCCTTTCAACGGCCCCGGGAGGCAGAAACTCTGGAAGAGCAGTCGTTCCAAATGGTGAGTCAAGACTTCGAACTTCTGGGAAAACGGTGGTGGCGTGAAATAAGAAACCGCTGGATAAGGAACCCAGGGCCTGGAAGCCCGTGGAACTCCAGCCGCGCAGTTGCCATGGATATCACCGCCGCTCCCATCAGATAAGGAAACCTCCAAAATCTGAAACATCCTGAGAACATTCCTTGATCGGACGCCCGAGGTGGGCACGGAAACAATGGGCACGACGCCCAACAACAGAAGTTGTCCAAAACCGACAGCGGCCGCTGCTGGGCAGGTGGCCTTCTGTCTCAAACGGACAACGTCCGCGGCGACACCGACAGCAAGTTCTGCTCAAAATGAACCAGGAATACTGCCTGTCTTCGTACCCGTCCTTTCCGTACCAATGTCGATCGTACCGACTTGAGGAACTAGAGGCCTCCTAGATGGGGTCCGAGTAGATGGGGTCGGAAGATCGCCGCGCATCGCGATTGCATCGGCGATGCATCGGCGACGTCGGGGACGCATCGGCGACGTCGGCATTGAGAAACTCGGGCTCCACATCGAGCCGCGTCGCCGATGTATCGGCGATGCGGCGCGATCCTCCGACCCCATCTACTCCGACCCCATCTGGGAGGCCTAAAGGAACGCCCCCGCTGTGGGCCCCTCCCTCCCAGTCCGTTGAGGGCGGGCGCGGTGGAGGCGTTGCCAGGCATCGACTCGGCAATCGCCTGGCGAGGAGGGCCCGGCGCAGCCGGCATCCCTCCGCGCGCGCTCGCACGGGCCGCGCGTGGGGCCTAGCAGGGCAGTCGCTCTGCACGGGGAAGTTGCTCAGCCGACCCGCCGATTTTGTTTTGCCCCTCACTCACTCTCTCTTTTTTTTTTCTCTCTCTCTCTCTCTCTCTGTCTCTCTCTCTCTCTCTTTCTCTCCCTCTCTCTCTCTCTTCCCAGATCGTCAGAGTCCATTGGCTTTTGTTTGGTTTTCGCATTGCCGCCTTCTCGGCCGTCACGGCGTCCAAGACGGCCCAAAATCGGCCCCAAACGGCCCAAGAGCCCCCAGCAGGGGCGAAAGACGCCCCCACCAAAGAGGCCAAAATCAGGCCCCGAGAGGCCCCCCAAGATGCCCCCCAAGAAGCCCCCCAAACCGCCACAAGGGGACATCCGAGAGGCCTTCCAAGAGATCCTCACATGCATCCAGGAGACCACTGACCTACATACAATCCACGGCGCGGTGAGGAGATGGGCCGAAGGCCACCAGATCCGTCGCCCCCTGTTGATTCATCACAGGGGCGCCTGCCGTGCTGGATGTCTGGGTGGTTTTTGGTTCTTTTCTAAAGAACTCCCCTGGGGCTTCGGCCCATCCTGCCGGCCACCTGGAGAGCTGCGCAAACTGCGCCCTCCGTTGACACAAGCGCCTCCAGAACGGCCAAGATGGCTCATGATGATCTCCAGGGTGTCTCCAAGACGGACAAGATGGCTCCAAGAGAGCCCACAAGAGCTCCGAGATGTCTCCAAGACGACCCAAGATGCACCCAAGACGGCGTGAGATGGCCCCAAGAAGAACCAAGACAGCTCAGGAGGCCTCCAAGAGGCCTCCAAGAGGACATATAGGAAGGCCCGACGAGGCCCAAACCAATGATATCCCTTAGGTGTGTGAAAGATTGTGTTTGTTCCTCCTTTTCGGCGTCCGACGGCCCAATGCAGTCCAACAGACCTCCAAGATAGCCCCAAGATCGCCCAAGAGGATCCCAATATGGCCCCATGACGGCCTAAGAAGCCTCCAAGACGGCCCCAGGACGGCCCCAAGATGCCTCCAAGACGGCTTAAGAGGCCTACAAGAAGACATATAGGAAGGCCCGAAGAGGCCAGAATCAGTGAGTTCCCCAAGGTTTTTGAAGGATTTTGGTATGTCCTCCTTCTCGGCGTCCAACGGCTCAATGCGGCCCGAGATGCCCCAACGATCGCCCCAAGAGCACCCAAGAGGTCTCCAAGATGGCCCCATGACGGCCAAAGAGGCCTTCAAGAAGGCCCCAAGAGGGCCCCAAGACGGCCCAAGAGGTCCCCAAGACGCCCAAGATGGCCTGCAAGACGGCCAAGATGGCCCCAAGAGAGCCCAAGATGGCCCGAAAATGTGTTCAAGACGGCCCAAGATGCATCCAAGACGGTCCAACATGGCCACAAAATGACACAAGAAGGCTCAGGGGGCCTCCCAGAGGCTTTCAAGGCGGATCAGCGGGCCTCCAAGAGTACAAGCAAGAAGACCCGAAGAGGCCAAGGTCAGTTTTTGCCTTAGGTGTTTGAAAGATGTTGGTATTTCCTTGTTTTCGGCTGCCCGACGGCCCAAGACGGCCGGGCAGATTTCCAAGGTAGCCCCAAGATTGCCCAAGAGGCTGCTAAGATGGCCCAAGAGGCCCCCAAGACGGCCCCAAGGGGGCCCAAAGACGGCCCAAGAGGCCCCCAAGACGCCCAAGATGGCCTCCAACACGACGAAATGGCCCGAAGACGACCAAGAAGACCCAAGATTGCCCCAAGTCGGTTCCATGACTCCTCCGAGATGGCCAAGATGGCCCCCAGACGGCCCAATATGTTCCCCAGACAAACCCAGGAGCCCCCGAAGACGCCCCACGTTGGCTCCAAGAGGACTCCCACGAGTCCAAGCTCATTGATTTTCCTTCGGCGGTCCAATGATTTTAGCGTTCTCGCCGTTTCGGGCTTCCAACGCTGCAAGACGGGCTCATGAGCCCCCAAGGTCACCCCACGGTAGCCCAGAAGGCCCCCAAGAGGCCAGCAAGACGGCCAAAGAGGGCCCCAAGACAGCCCGAGGCCCCCGGGGCCCCAAGACAGCCCGAGAGGACCTCAAGACGCCCCCAAGAAGAAACCAGAGACCTCCAGGATGGCCCACAAGCGCCCAAAGAGGGACCCACGACTGCCCAGGCAAGGCCCAAGACGGCCGCCGGAGGCCAGGAGGCCCCCAAGAGGCCCCCACGACGTCCCCAAGAAGCCCCAGGATCGGGCTGGGCGAAAGAGGGGGATTGGGAAAGGGGGGGTTACGAAATTTGCTGCATGCAGCTGGTTTCGGCCCCGCCGAGGGGCCCATTCCTCGATACATAGCCGCCTCCGGCGCCGGGAGGCGCCAGGAAAATCAGCTACGCGAGCTGATTCTCAAACCCCCCCTTTGCTATCCCCCCCTTTCGCCCGACCCGACAGGAGACTCCCAAGATGCCCTTGAGAGCCTCCACGGATGCTCCCAGGAAGTCCCGAAGAGCCCCAAGAGGGCCTCACGAGGCCTCCTCTTCTTCCTCCTCCGCCCTCTCCTCTCTCTCCTCCTCCTTTCTCGTCATCTCCCCAGTATTCCTCCGAGGGGGTCCCCCAAAGCTGGGGGAACACATAGTTTAAAAGCTTGGCCTGATTTCGGCACAACGTGTAGCCGCATGGGCGTTTCCAAAAGGCAGTGGGCGGCGGTGATTCGCCGTAGGCGCCTTCAATACATATACACACTTATGCATGAGCAAGTATACGTATACGTATAGATATACACATATAGTGAAGTACATATACGTGCGCCTATATATTCTTAGATCCATGCACACGTATATGTGTGCGCACACATAAGAAAGCAGACGTGTATATGTGTATGCGTGTATCTATTTATATACGCACACAATCTGAATACTACTCTCATCTCTCCCCGGATGACGCCCAGAAGATGGTCAATCCCCCTCCGCGTATTGTTTGTTTCACAGGATTCCCGGGAGGTGGGTTGTCGCTTGGGTTTGGTGTTCAGAATGTTGCTTCCGCTGGAGCGCTGGTCTCATGTTCGGGCTTCCGCTCGTTCCGAATCGTGCTCTCGCTGCAGCGATGGCCTCATTTCCGCGCTTCCGCTCGTTGCGAATCGTGGTCCCGCTGCAGCGATGGCGTCATTATTTCCAGTGCCATGCCACGGCATGCAATGCAATGTTATGTGGTGTTCCGCTGTGTGATGCCATGCCTTCAGCTGCAATCCTAGGATATGCAGTGCTTGACTACGTAGTACCACGCCATGCTCTGTGCCGTTGTGCGATGCCATTATTTGCGTTGCAATGCTTTGCGATGCAATTCTTCACTACGCAACGCCAAGCCATGCTATGACATACTACGCTCTACCGTGCCCTTCTACGCCCTGCTATGCCGTGCTCTACGATGCATCGCGCACCCTGTCGGGATCATTGCCCTGCTCGACATCCGACTGTGCGAATAGAGAGGAGATCTACGCCATGGTAAGGGATGGGAAGGAGGGGTAGGACGTCACATATGACGCGAGCGCACCTCGCTTGAGATATCACCATCCTACCTCTCCCCTCCGCCACCACATATCGCACCTCCATCCCTTCCTGTTCGAATCGTCGCTGCCGCGCGGCCTATATCTCGAAATCCTCCCTTCCTGGCGCGTCCTCCGCTGACCCTGCGCTCCACCCGTGCCACGCCCTCGGAAACCTGTGAAGCGTGCACCCTTCGACGCTGAGTCTCTGTCGCTGCTCCGTGGAGTGGAAGCGAAAGGTCACGGAAGGGGCAGGGAGGGAGTGAGCGCAGTGAAACAATCGGCTGAAGGAAAGGGGACGGGAACATATGGAGAGGGGCAGGAGAGAGAAATGGAGTGGAGGGAGTCGGAAATGGGTCCCAACTGGGAGAGACAGCGGGGATGGCCCGGGAAGGTGGAATCAGAGCGGAGGGGTGTGGGGGGGGGCGAGACTGCGTCCCCTTTCCTCCTCCTCATCACTCTTCTTCTCCTTCTCCTCCTCCTCCTCCTCGACGTCGCCTTCTCCACTTTCTCCTCCTCCTCCTCCTCCTCCTCCTCCTCCTCCTCAGCGGGGCGCGAGTCCGAACCTACTCGCCACCCCCTGACCACTTAGGCGACCGCGGCGATAAGACAGAAGCGCAGCGAGACGACGAGTGTGGTCTCCTCCGCCCCTTGCTCCTCCTCCTGCGTGAATGCTCCAGTCCTCTGGCTTCTGGGGAGGGCAGCCTGGGGGGGGGCAGGCAGGGGCCCAGAAGCTTTCGGGAGCCTCCAGCAACAGAGGAAGCAACACTCCTCTGAAATGAAGCAACACCAAGAAATGAGACGACCTAGCAATAGGAGGTCGACCCTGCAGTTTTGGAAATACTTCAAGCCCCCAGGCCACTCCGAGCCACCACGCCGACCCGCTTTCGAGCCGCGTCCGGCCGTGGCGTTAAGGGGCATCCCGAATGTCGAGAAGAGAACGGGTAGGATGGTGATGCCCTTCTCCCTCTCCCTTCTCGAAGGAGAAGGGGGAGGAAGGAAAAAGGAGGAATATTAGAGGAAACGAAGGGAAGGGAGAGGAGGGAAAGGAGGAGGGGAAGCAAGAGACTCTGGAGACTCTGCCTGATCGCGTAGCGATATGATTAAAATCCGCTTGCACCTACGGGGGGTGTTTGTGCCCACTCCTCTGGTTCTTCTCAGCTCGGCTGAGAACCTTAGGCCAGAGACCTGATTCAATACGGCGTAAATACTCACGACCCGTGGCTGTAGGGGGCTCGCATTTAGAGGCAAGCTTCCCCGTCTGATGGGAGACGAACATACCGCATTGGGAGCAAATCCAAATCCCCAGCCCAGCGTGGAACCTCGGACCATGGGTTCAATGAATCCCCCCCTGCTACATGTACCTGCTTGCCCAGAGGGGGTCTCATATAAGTGTCATCTACATTAAGGAGGTTAAAACACTCTGACTTTTATAACTCGACTTTGGTAGCTATTGTGGCTGATCCTTTACAGACGGTACACTTACGGCCTGTCTCATCCAGCTGGGGGGGTTGAGGCAAAGGCGGCGCAGAGAGCTTGGGCAGGAGGCTTGGCAGGCTGTGTTCTGGCAGTACGAGGCTGCCAGTGTTCTGTAGGGGCACTTTGGGCTGCTAGTCTCTGGGCTCGTTCGAATTCAACGGCTTCTAAGGTGGTCCTCAGGAGGCGCACGCGAACGAGATAAAGTTTGCCCTGCAAGCTGGATTTGTTGTCTGATCTGCTTGGGCACTCGATGCTCCTCGGCTGCTATGCTGGCAAATTCGTCAACGACTGCGGCGCCGTAGGCGAAGGATCGGTTGGCCAAGCCACGTACTATATCTGCTCCTGTCTGATGTGACCGAACGAGGAGAACAACGAAATCACCTGCCCGTCTCTTGAGCTCGACTCCGAATTGGTGCCGGAGATCTGCGCCGGGGCCTTCAGGGCGGTCGGGATGGCCGCTGTGGAAGTTCAAATAGACTCCCTCGCAACCCGTCGCATAGATCACATCATGATAGGTTGTCTGCAGAGCGAGGAGGAGGGCGCAAAGCTCGCCTCTTTCCACTGTTTGCCTTGATCCAGCTAGTGGTCCCCACCGCGCCATCTGCAGCTCCATGCCGTTGGCGTCTAAATCCGTGAACGCCGTGATGGCCGCGCCTACTCGTCGTAGGACTGGTGAAGATGCGTCCGCACCACCGCTGGCGTCGCCGAAGATATGGAGCGCGTCCCCCAGCCGCCCCGTCTCGAAGCAATCAGTCTCGTAGGTGTCGATGCCATAGGTGCTCCATCTGGGGGCGGCTTCTGGGGGAGGCGTCCATGTCCAGGCCTGAGGTGCCAGGCCTCTTGCCCAGAAGCATTCGTACATGTCCTGCTGCGTCGTCGCTTCGCCGATGAGGTGCTCGGTGGCGGTGTAGACTGGGCAGCTCTTGTGCGCGGTGCACTCCCATGCGCGGTGGAATGCCGTCTCGAGCTTGGCGTGGCATCGCGGGCACCTGCCGTCCGTGTCGGCTGAAGTATGATCGCGCACTCGTGCGTTGGGCCATGTGGCCCCCACTGCAATCGTGAGCATGGGAGCGGACAGCCTGATGCCCTGCTTCATCTTGGCGAGGTATTCCAACAGTCGGCGATATGCAATGTTGCCGATCCCGCGCTACATGCCTGACCCTCCGAAGTGCACGCTAGCTTGGGTCCAGTACTTGGCCTGAACGCTGCGATCGATGTCGTGGAGGAGGTCTGCTGGCATGTCGACTACTGGTTTGCGAGTGAACTTGGCAACATCGAATTCCCATGTATCCTGACCCTCGTGCCCAATTATCGCCGGTGGGAGGGCCCATTCTTGATGTCCTTTGCGGTCCCATCCTTGCTCGAGAAGGTAGAGGACTACTGCAGACTGCGGCCCGCGAAAATGGCGCGTGCGCTGTCTTGCCGGTAGCGAGCGTAGGCGCGATGCAACTGAGCTCCAGGTGCAGGCGATGCTTCTCTGCAATCATACAGATTGAATCCATGCACTGAGCCAGAGCTGGACTGCCTCGCGGGGGAACTTGCGGCCAGGGCCCTGGGCGGCAGCGCGCAGGTCCAGCAGCGCGGCGAGGCAGCGCCCCTGGAGGCGGGGCCCCAGGGCGTCGCCGAGGCGGCGCCTAAACAGCACCATCTGCGCGCCGAAGACGCCGTGCAGCTGATGTCCGTAGCCTCCCGCCGCCTGGGCCCCAGCTTGAGCTAGCTTTCCCGTCGCCGCGTAGCGACGGGTGGATCGGGCAGCCGAACAATCTTGCCGTGCATGAGTTTTTGCTTCTGCAACCTCTGGGCGCGGGTAGATCTCGCGCGGCGAATTCCTGCTCCGAGGTCCGCGCCGGGGTAGGCTGCCTGCGCTCCGGGTTGCACCTTGAACCCGTGACGTGCAAGCCCTCGGGCAATGTGCCTGGCGTCGTCCAGGCTAGAACAAATAATGATATGTTTCTTGGCTATGCTGAGCCCTCGTGCACGTAGGCCCCTGCGAGTGTCCAATAGACATTTCAGTAGCCCGCGTCGCACAGCACGGTGGGGCCCTCGAAGCCTCTGCGAAAGATCGTCGACCTAGATTCTGCGGAAGCAATGAAAGTGAACCTGGGTGACTCGACAAAGGGCCTTGAATGTCATGCACTTCGCGAAGCGCGTGCCTGAACGCAGCCCCTGCACAATTGACCGCGTCGGTTGAAACGACAGCGCGTAGCTGCCACTCTTGGTGAGGACGCGGGGGGCGATGCACTGGATGACCTCGAGGCCCAGAACCTCCGCGGGGAAGTCCAAGTCCGGCGACTCGCCGCCGTGGTCGACCCAGTCGATGGAGTCGTAGAACTGCGATGCGTCCAAGAGCCCGTGCCCTTGAGGCACTCGAACGAGTGCCGATGACTCTTCCTGGAATGCACTCTCGTAGGCCTCGCGGTGAGCGGAGTTGCCGCGGACGGCAGCATCCCATGGGGCCGTGCTCTCCTCGCTCCAGGCGCGTACTGTGCCCTCGCGGCACATGGGCCACAACCGTGCGATCTCTGGCAGGAGGCCTACGATGCGGTCGCCGTTGTCCTTCTGGGCCCTCCTCGCGCCAATGGTGAGGAGGAGCTGATGGGGCCGCGTCTGCACTCCTTCCATGACGTTGAAAATGCTGGCGAGCTCTCCTCGCAGATCCTCTCCATGCGGGAGGCCCTGTTCGCAGATCCCCTCCGCGATCCTGTCGAAAAGGTCCGCGAGCCCCGCGGTGCTCTGCCCCCTGGGCGCCCAGAGCTCGCGCCAGCAGGTGACCTTGTGGTCCAGCAGGTCCTTGGGATGCACCAAGGTCGTGGTCGCGACAAGCCGGGAATCTGCCGGCCTGGGTTGAGGATTGAGCGAGCAGTGCAAGACGCTCAAGGCTGGCGCCGTCACCGCCCGCTCACGAAATTCGCGCATAGATTTGCCGATGGCTCGACGCTGGACCCTCTTAGGCAGCGAGCCTGCTGCAGCTGCTCGGTCTACCAGCCCCTCGACGGGGGCGGTGCGACAATTTGCGAGCATGGCCAACCATTGTGTCCAGGTGAAGCCTCCTGCTGGAGGCGGTCGACGGCCTCGTGCAATTGGCGAAGTTGGAGTGGTCCATTGCCGCGTGCTCGGTGCCGATAGACGCGCCGCAACGTCGCGTGGAGTCGCGCCCGCCAGGAGCTGCTCGTATCCCGAAGCGCCGCGGCGCGCTTGGTCTGAGCATCTCGTGCAGTCACGACTCGAAACTCAGGGCCCTGTGATCTGGAGCTTCCGAGATGGGCCTCTTGATGACGGCTGTGGATGGTGGCCTCCGCAGCGGCAATCCAGGAGCCGCACAGTTGGCCAAGATAAGTGGAGGCGTCAGGCTTGCGCCAAAATGCAACGAATTGCGCAACAACAATATCGGGACAGCAGCAGTCGGGATTCAGCATCCCTATTTCTTCCCGTTGGGCACGCCACAGGTCAAGGGGCGCTTCAAACGTCGGCTGCTGTCTGGCAGGGCTAGATTTCTGGCGTTCAGGTTGGCATTGGGGCGCATCCGATTTCGTCTTATTCGAATCGGGCGAGCTGCGGACTGTCGCGGGCTCCGACCCCTGGGTGCTGGCAGGTGCGGGGGGTTCTCGCGCTGGGCTGAATCAGCTGACGATGTGACGGGCGGCTCTATTTTTCCGTTGCTCGCCTCGTTCGGACCTGACACAACAGAAGCTGCAGCGCTGGTGGCCGCCGTCTGAAAGACTGTCTCGCTGGCCCAGGGATCTCCCTCCTCGGACTCGACATCGGGTGGAAAATGTTCGCCGCCCGGCAATTCGCCAGCACGGGTGGAAGCTGCGTCTTCGGCCTCTTCCTCCCAGGGGTCGCCAAAAACGGCTTGATAGCTTTTGTCCCGAAGCCCCTGCCCCAGGGGGGCCTTCTCAGCCCGTTGGGCCTTGGCCTGGCTAGATTTGGATCTAGGAGTATGGGGCTTTCGCGGGCCGAGCTGCAGATGGGAGACGGCGAGGGAGATCCACGATCCCGGTAAGGAGCTGCTCGCCTGATGAGACGAAACGCGTGAGAAGTGCCATGCGCGGTTTCCACGGAACGTCGTGCAGAGGCTCTACGCTGTGTATGTATGACTGGGCCGCGTAACTGTGAACTGAATAATACAGGTGAGAGGCCTTTTTGCCCCAGCAAGGGTCGCAAGTGCACTCGACGTCGGCACATCGGATCTGACCTCCGACCTCCGTCAAAAATCCCGAGGCATGGAGGGTCTGGGTGGGGGCATTCCAATCCCCAGTGGCCACCCACGGGAGCTGGAGGGCCCTCAGCAGGCTGCCGAGGCGTCTAAGTCGAACTAGGTTGGGTCCTGTGAGGCCTATGCTACAGAACCCGTAACATATGATAACTACGAGTGAGTCGCCCCGAACATGCAGAGTGCACGGAACGAAACCGTCAAGGCTGGAGCGAGCTTGACGCCAGCATTGCTTCGTGACAAGCGTGGGCTTGAAGGTGTCCTCTAGCTAGTAGCCACTCACCCCCTCGTTGGCGTGCCCTGCGGACTCGGATTCTGGTGAATCTAGCCTCCCTTCAGAGCTGGTCGAGTTTGATGGTCCAGCGGCATTGTGCAACAATCGAAGGTTCTCGCCTCGAGCTTCGGCGGTCCACCTGCCCACACCAGCTGGGCCAATCTGTGTCTCAGCGAGACCGAAGTAGTCGTCGCCGCGCGCAAGCTGATAGTCCCACACTTTATCGCCCATGCACGTGATGTTGCTGTAGAGGAAGGAGCTGGTACTGGTGCTGGAATCGTCGCCGCGGCCGCTGTCGGGCGGCGCCGCGGCCTCCTGTCAGGCGGAGGCTGTCCCTGGCGCTGGCGGAGCTGTGCCTGCGCCTGGGCCTTTGTTCTGGTTGCCCTTGCCAAGCTTGCCGACGTTGCTGCCCTGCCCCCCTTGGCTGCCTTGGTCGCCGCCGCCTGGGCCGCGAACTTGGCAGCAGAAAGGCGCGCGGCCTCGGCCTGGATATCCTTCTCCTCCTCCTCTGTGGCCTCAGCGTGGCCCGCGGCCGTGGCCTCGCTGGCCTCGGCGGCTGCGGCGCCCCTCGCCTCGCCATCTGACGCCGGTGGGGCCGCCGCTGGGGCCACGGCGCCGTCGGTGCCCTTCCTTTTCTTCCTGAGCCTGCTGCTTCCGCACGGCCTGGGCGCGGGTGATGGGCGCCTGGACCTGCGGTTTCTTCGTGTCGAACGTCTTCTTCAACTCCTCCAAGTCGCGCTGGACTTGAAGGAGCTCTTGCCTCTCGTGCTCCTC
>CAUYUJ010016265.1:96662-201662 GCA_963575745.1 Prorocentrum cordatum
CTCTCTCTCTCTCTCTCTCTCTCTCTCTCTCTCTCTCTCTCTCTCTCTCTCTCTCTGCTCTCTTCGCTACTGGCTTCTGACGGAGTCTGGGTTAGGTGAGCCTGAGTGTGGGTGAGTCTGAGTATGGGTACGTCTGTGTGTGCCTGACTCTGAAGAAATGAATCTGAGTGTGAGTGAGCTTGTGTATGAGTGAGTCTGGGTGCGAGTCTGAATCCCAATGGTGCCCCTGGCAGTGTCTGGCGACTAGGAGGCCCGGGTCGACTCCTCTTTGGGAAGCCAAAATGCTGCCCCTGGCAGCGTTTGGTGACTATGAAGCCCCTGGTGGACCCCCCCTGGGGCTCCCAAATGATGCCCCTGGCAGCGTTTTGTGACCATGAGGCTCTCAAGAGAGACATGTTGGGGAGCCAAACGGCAATTTTAGCTGAGACGTCCCACCAAAATCGGCGCGAACGGGCTCGTGAGATCAGCCAGGGTGGCTCCCCCTTGGGGCTCCCAAATGATGCCCCTGGCAGCGTTTTGTGACCATGAGGCTCTCAAGAGATACATGTTGGGGAGGCCAAACGGCAATTCTAGCTGAGGCGTCCCACCAAAATCGGCGCGAACGGGCTCGTGAGATCAGCCAGGGTGGCTCCCCCTTGGGGCTCCCAAATGATGCCCCTGGCAGCGTTTTGTGACCATGAGGCTCTCAAGAGATACATGTTGGGGAGGCCAAACGGCAATTTTAGCTGAGACGTCCCACCAAAATCGGCGCGAACGGGCTCGTGAGATCAGCCAGGGTGGCTCCCCCTTGGGGCTCCCAAATGATGCCCCTGGCAGCGTTTTGTGACCATGAGGCTCTCAAGAGATACATGTTGGGGAGGCCAAACGGCAATTCTAGCTGAGACGTCCCACCAAAATCGGCGCGAACGGGCTCGTGAGATCAGCCAGGGTGGCTCCCCCTTGGGGCTCCCAAATGATGCCCCTGGCAGCGTTTTGTGACCATGAGGCTCTCAAGAGATACATGTTGGGGAGGCCAAACGGCAATTCTAGCTGAGACGTCCCACCAAAATCGGCGCGAACGGGCTCGTGAGATCAGCCAGGGTGGCTCCCCCTTGGGGCTCCCAAATGATGCCCCTGGCAGCGTTTTGTGATCATGAGAGAGTGTGAGTGTGAGTGAATGTGACTGTGAGTGAGTCTGAGTGAGAGCGAGTCTCATCTTATCTTATCGAGTCCTATCTTATCTTACCTTTATTACCCTCTATCTTATCTTATCTTGAAATCTCTTATCTTGTCTTAGCTTATCTTATATCAACTCATCTTATCGCATCATATCTTGTCTTATCTTATTACTCCATAGGCTGTCTTATCTTATATATTATCCTACCTTGTCATATATCTTATCTTACCTTATCATAGCTTGTGCTATCTTATCTTATCTTGTAGTATATTATCTTGTCTTGTCTTATCTGGTGATTATCATTGAAAGGAGGGAGGCGCGAGCGGGAGGAAGGAGGAGCAGTGGGAGGCGTCAGAGTAATAACAAGAACCCCAATCCTTAGGATATGGGGAAAAATCGTTCCCAGGCTATGTTTTGACTAGTTTTGAATACTCCTCCTGTGGAGGGGCGCCCAGCTGAACGCGATCGTGCCTCCTGAAGCTCACGCCCTCTCGTCCGCCATGGTTTCACGTCTGCACGGCCGCCCGAAGGCGCCTGGAGCTGCTGCTGCAGCTGGTCCACGCCATCTGTCTGCTGGGCGGCGCCAGGCGCCCCAGCGGTCGACTGGGCCAGCTGGTCCGGCTGCCCAGTGGCGCCGCCCTGGCCCCTGCGGGTGCGGCCGCGCTCGCGGGCGGGAGGCCCTGCCGGAGGCGCAGCGGAGGGCTCCCGGAGGAGGCCATCCCGGGGGCCCCCCCGAAGGCTCCCCCGGAGGCTCGAGAGCTCCGAAGGCCCTCCCGAGGGCCCCCCCGAAGGCCCAGCGGATGGCTCCGACGGCCCTCCCGAAGGCCCCTCCCGAAGCCGAAAGGCCCTCCGAGAGACGGGGCGGCGGCGGCGCCACTGCCCGACGAGCAGTCCGCCCTCTGATGGTGGCGAGCGAGGTGGCGAGCCAGCGGGAAGAAGGTTGCTCGGTGGGGCCGCCTCCAAAGCAGTCCAAGGCTTGCAAGACGGCCCGAGACGGGGAGGCCACCAAGGCCGCGAAGATGGCCCAGCACTGTCTCAGCAGGCACCCAACAGCGCCCAGCAGAGCCCAAGAGGCGCCGAAGGGGCCCAACGAGGCTTCCAAGACACCAACGAGAAGGCCAGGCCAGGATCACTCAAGGAGGCCTGCCCCCCTGCGCCTTGTCCTCCTCCCCCTCCACTCCCTGCCCCTTAGTGACGGCGGTGACGGCGGTGGCGGTGACAGCGGTGACAGGGCGATGACGACGGTGACAGCGGCGGCGGCGGCGGCGCTGCCGAGAACGACGATGCCGAAGGCTGCGACGAGGCGACGACGACGACGACGATGACGACGACGACGACGATGACGACGACGACGAGGACGACGACGAGGACGACGACGACGACGACGACGACGACGGCGACGACGGCGACGACGACGACGACAACGACGACGCAGAGCATCGACGCTGGCGCCCTACGCCGCCGACGCCTACCCCGCCGCCGCAGACGACAACGAACGCGCCGAAGCCGCCAACGCCGCCGCAGACGGTGACGAAGACGCTAACGACAACGAATACGCCGAAACCGCCGACGACGCAACAGACGACGACGCCGACGCCGACGACCGCAACGACGACGACGACGACGACGACGACGACGACGACGACCGAAGGGGCGTCCGCAGGTCCTCAGCCACTGGGGCGGCAACTTGATCTGACCCGCGTCCTGGCAGCCGTGCAGTGGCGGGGGGGGTGCAGCGCAGCAGCAGCGGGGAGCGAGGGATGACGGAGGGGAGGATGGAGGGGTGGAGAGGATGGGGGGGAGGGGAGGGGGAACTGTGGGGGAGGAGGGGTGCAGGGATAATAGATGAGGGAGGGGAGGGGGAGGGGGAGGAGGATGAGGAGGATGAGGAGGAGGAGGAGGAGGAGGAGGAGGAGAAAGAGAACGATAATAAGAACAAGAAAGAGAAAGAGGAGGGAAGAGAGAGTGGGATGTCGGAGAGGGGGAGCTGGAGTAGAACACCATTGCGCCCGCAGCTGCGGATAAAAGTGAGGGGGCGGCGGGGTCGTCGGCAGCCTGCCAGGCGCTGAAGGAGCCTGCTGCAAGCGCCAGTCTTTTTCACATTTTAAGCTTTACACAACGACCCCGCCGCAAACACAGATCTTGTTCAGCAAAACAGTTTTGGTGGGTCTCGTGCGGGTCGCGGGTGGGTCGCGGGCGGGTAACGTGTGGGTGGCGGGTGGGTCGCGGGCGGGTCGCGGGCGGGTCGCGAGTGAGTGACGGGCGGGTCGCGGGCGACGACGACGATACCCACAAACAGCAAGAAGAATCCGTGCCGCACAATCCCACTTCAGTCACGCACTCAGGGACGAAATAAAACCGTTCGGTCCCCTCACTCTGATCTTCCTCCTCCTGTTTTCACAACCCCATCCGCCCTTCCGCCCTCTCCTAATAGCCTTCTCCTGTAGAGAGCAAGAAGCAGGAGTCGGCGAAGAAGGCTAGTAGGGGGGGGGGGAGAGGGAAGAGATGCCGCCTCCGACGAGGAAGACGGGGGAAACACGAGGAGGAAGACCAGCGTAGTGATAACGTCATAGATCCTAAACAATGATTTAGTGCATCCAGTGCGGCGCAATGCAAAGAGAGAAACCGCAGTGCTGCGCAGTACACAGCAGCACAAAGGCATGTAAACCAGCGCAGAGATACACAAAACACTGCATCGTAGACAAACCAAACCAATGTGCCGAAAACACACGCAACGCGACGAAGTGCGTTGCAACATAATTCAGAACCATGTGATATACTGCAACGAACAGGAAACGGTCCACTGGACAACGACGGCGGGGTGGCAACGAGCAGAACAACCAGAACTGGCGCCCAGTTCCTACGAGGCAAATCCTCCCTTGCTGGAAATGCGATTCAAAGACGGAAAAGTAAGAAAGCAACAGATCGGGAACAGAGGCACGGGCCCTCCGCGGAGAGCGCGCCAGAGGCGGCGCCTGGGGGGCAACGAGCCGATCCAAGAGATCCGAGCGTACCTCTGAGAGCTTGTGTTATGATCCAGGCCTTATTCGCCTTCTTCTTCTTATGATTAGTCTTATTGTTCCTCTTATTACTAACATTATTCTTCGACCAGGCGTCTCTCGAGAGGGCGGTCGTGGGAGGGGTGGGATCGCAGTAGCACTGGGCAGGCGGAGAACAAGCAAACAACGCGGGGGGGGGAAGTAAAGGGCAGAAAATCCCCCCATAATAATCACCTCGACCAGCGAAGCCGTTTAGTAAACGCACCCAGGGAAGGAATCGAACAAGGCAGGGCTGTCTGGTAAAAACGTAAAAACGCCCAGGGCCGTCCAGTGAACGCCAATGGTCGGGGGTCTGGGTGGCTTGTTCTCGGGGAAGGGGCGCAGCGGAGACGAGGGGGCAGGCCAGCACGCCCCTCCCCCCCCCCGCGGGTGCTGCGCGGGGCTGCCGGGGCCTGCCCGGGGGCCTGCTGCCCCAGCGACGGCTGGCTCAGCGTCAGCGGGCCGAGGGGCTGCTGGCCCAGGGGCTGCTGCCCCAGCGGCGGCAGCTGGCCCAGGGGCTGCTGCCCCAGCGGCGGCAGCTGGCCCAGGGGCTGCTGCCCCAGCGGCGGCAGCTGGCCCAGCGGCTGCTGCCCCAGCGGCGACGGCTGGCCCAGCGGCTGCTGCCCCAGCGGCGGCAGCTGGCCCAGGGGCTGCTGCCCCAGCGGCGGCAGCTGGCCCAGCGGCTGCTGCCCCAGCGGCGGCAGCGAGCCCGTCGGATCTGCCAGGCCCCCTGGCATCGTCTGCGGCTGGGTCACGGACTCTATGCCTCGGTGGGCGCGTGGGGGGGGGAGGAAGGTCAGGGCCAGGCCAGGGCAGACGAGGCCAGATGCAGATGCGGTCAAACTCGTGTCCAACTGGCTTCCCTACATGTGCGCCAACTCATCGAAGGCATCTGAGGATGTGAAGTATCTGGATCTCCCACGGTGAACTCATGCAGCCGCATCGCTGTACGCGAGCAGAATTTGGCACGCCGGCAGCGGGGAGAAATTTAGGGGCAGGAGGAAGAAACTGATGGTCTTCACAACCCGTGGCTGTTCACACCGTCCAGGCTGTAAAAAGACTTCACCGTGGGAAAGGCATGGAGCATCCCTGGCGGGAGCAAGCCAAGTTGCGCTGCGCGGATGTGATATGTGATGTGCCAAATCCAATACACAGAACGCACGGTCCTATGAAGTCTTCATCGTCTCGGAAGACCTCCGTGGCCAACGCAAGGCCTGGCATGCAGATCCCTTCGATGGGCGTGCGAGCAGTCGTTCCGAGGGGCGGTGCCCCTTCCCAGCTGGCGCTGGCGTCTCGATGTGCTCGAGCTCGGGGTCCGACCCTCGGCACCCCTCCTGGGGCCGGATTCCCAGGGCACTCTTACTGGTCCGAAAGCACGCAGCTGGCCACCAGACAACGAGAGTGGCGAGAAACTGGCCGCCACGAGGTTCGAGCCGCCAGACGTAAGGCTTCGTCGAACGTTTCCTGTGTCGGTTCACATGGTAAGTCCTGTGACGGATTCTCTAACGTGGCCCAACTGAACCGAAGTGCCTAGCTTAATACGGAACGTCGTGGTTCACATATTGGATCGGCTTAGATCGCCTTGTCTTGGCAGAACCTCGCCAGGCCCAGCTTCGCTGACCTCGTGCTGGGCGTCTTCAGCGTTGCATGCGCACGAGGGGCCACACACATTCGACGCCGGCGTTGCCCGCAGAACTGAAAGGGCGGAGCACGATGGCTTCAGGCTCCCAAAAGAGGGACCCAGATCTGGCCAAAATCGGCCCGATCCCTCTGGCCGAAATCGGCCAAGATCTGGCACGCACGCAGGCACGTGTATATATACACACATATGTGTGGCCGCCCGCCACCGATCAACAATCATACATCTCACATCTACGTAATATCAGTACTTGTCTGTTGACTCTTGATAGTCTTTCTCTCTCTCTCTCTCTCGCTTCTCTTTTTCTCCTCCTCCTCCTCGTTCCCCTCATCCTCCTTATCGTCTCGCTCTTTTTTTCTCTCTCTCTCTCTCTCTCTCTCTCTTCTTCTTCTCCTCATCCTCCTCTCGCCTCCGCGAAGGAATGATTATTTTCACTTGTTTCCTCCACCCACTCGGGGGGTGAGTTTTTGTGTTGAACATGCTTTTGCTTGTGCGGGGCAGGATCTGCCTGTTCGCTCACGCGACGCCCCCACCCCCCCTCAAGATGAGACCACGACAGAACAAGAAAACACAAAACTCGGAGCACAAGAACATGCCCCGCACAGAGAAGAGTACGATCAAAAAAAGCGTTCCCACGGGCGGGGAACGGAAGCAGCATGAACCCTCCCCCCTCCCGTCCAGATCACTGACCGACCCTGATACTAATCCCCTGGGGATGATAAAGTTCGGGGTCCAGGAGGCATAATCAACGTTTTCCCGGAGATCTCAACCGAATGATGAGCACGGAGACGACGATGATGACAAAGGTGATCCCGAGGAAATCCGTTGGACTCCCCAGGGAGATCCGTAGGACTCCTTCGGACATCCTTGATCCAAGATTCCTACTCGCGGGCTCCCGAGCAAAGAGCCCCGCCGCCCTCTCCCTTCTGTCCCTGCGGGCCAGAGAAGAGAGGGCAGCACAAGGGGGGGGAGACGGAAGGCGGGAAGGAGGGGAGGAGGAGGAGGGAAAGAGAAGGGAGGAAGGAAGGGGGGAGGAGGAGGAGGAGGAGAAGGAGGAGGAGGAGGAGGAGGAGGAGGAGGAGGAGGAGGAGGAGGAGGAGGAGGAGGAGGGAGGAAGGAAGGGGGGGGAGGAGGAGGGATAGGGGAGAAACTGCTGTTCGAGGTAAACTTTTGGGCCAGGGGCGGCTGCGGTGACTCCGCAGCAGGAGGCGGAGGAGGAGGCAGGAGAGTGAAGGCCGGGCGAAGGAGAGCGGGCGGGCGAGGGAGAAATGAGGACGGAAGAGCACTAAAACGCTGGGGTCGACTCCGCGACGGGGGGGGCACAATTAAAGGTACGGGGTTGGCTCCGTGACTCAGGCGACATATCGGCGCAACCTCTGCCCGTGACTCGTGCGACCTATCGGCGCAGCTTCGGCCTCCCGGGGGGGCGTGCCACATCTGTGGGCTCCTCCGTGTCATCTGGCATTTCGCCCTGGTTCTTCCTCATTGCAGTGGAGGCTGGTCCACAAGGAAACTTCCACAACCAAAACCCAACCCTGAGACCCCAAGACGTCCACTGTTTTTTGGTGTGGGAGCGTCACGCTTTCTACTGAAAAACCATCGAAACCCAAGGAACTCAGGGCACCCTGGAGGCAAGCAGGGTGTTTCTTGGCATGGGTCTCCACTGTATCCTTCTCCGCCTCCTCCCACGCCTAAGCGTCATTACTCCCAACGCCGGCAGGGAGGCCCATGAAATAGCGTAGTCCCCTCCCTCCTCCTCCTCCTGCTCCTCCTCCTGCTCCTCCTCCCCCTCCTCCTCGGGTCGGTCGGCCGTTCGAAAGAAGGAGGAGTCGAAGCCTGGCCACAGGTGGGGCAGAGAAAGGGCAGAGAAAGGAAAACGATGGCAGCAGAGGCGGCGGCGCAGGGCGGCGGGCGGCTCCCGCCAGCGCCAGGAGGCGCAGGCGCTGCAGCCAGGGCCGCCCCCCGCAGAACTCAGCAGCAAACGGGGTACTGCGCACAGCCTCCCTCGAGAGCAAGCGCAAACTTGCATCCTGCCCCCATCGCCCCCTCGCCCCCGAATTGGGATTTGGATGGACGCGCGCAGCGCGGCCCGCGGGGCCGCCAAGAACACTGCGGTCGCCAGCATCGCCGTCAACCGCGAACTTGGGGGCCCAGGGGGGGCGTCGCCATGCCGCGGGAAGCACTTGCGTTGGATTTCGAGGAGGGATGTAGGGCGCAAGCCGACGGACATGGGAAAGATGAGAAGGGGCGGACTAGAAAAAAGCGAGACAACCTGAGACAAAAGCGCCCGCCATCCAGCGGAGCGCACCTGTAGCGTGCTACCTTTTTCAAAGTGGGTGTGCACTGACGGGCCCCTTGAGCATAGCACGCATTCAGCAACAGGCTCCTTCCTTTGGAGTTGCTCTACATGCGCCGAGCCCTGTGGTCAGAGGGGGCGGGCACAGAAGAGGGCAGCAGTGCAAGCACCACCACGAGAAGGAATCCTTCACACGCCCTTCTTCTGCATGCGTGGTTCACGAATCATGCAGTCCATAGCAGTACAGCCTGCACTGCATGGGTCCAATGGGGCGTGATCTGGTCTGCTACCCTCTGGGGCTTCCCGACCGTCGCCCGTAGCACCTAGTGCCAGCGGGCGACGCAGCGCCCGCTCAGAAGAGGCAGGCCAGTGGTCGAGGACAGCCGGAGGGTCGATAGGGCAGGAACCACTACTGCTCGGGCAAAGGTGGGGAAAGCGGGAGCAATGGAATCCAGCATGGTCCTCGCAAAGCCACTGCAGAGGCCACTCGGGCAGCGCTTGGCCAGCGGAAAGATCTGCGCCTGTGACCCCTTCGCAAAGTCCCTTTCCCAGCATGCCGTCGAGCCATTGATGGAGGGCGGGAAGGTGGGCAGCAAAGAGCGCGGTAGGCTTGATAGCTGGCCCCCCCACCCAACAGACATCGATTGATCACATGCGCTCGAGCGTGCTGCTGCGCAGCAAGCCTCCTGAGGCTGGGGAGGTTCCCAAGGCTGGGTACTTTTCCCTCGGGGTGCAAGGGGCGGATGTTCCATGAGGGCTGGTACCCCAGATTTCCACGCTGGCTGTAGGGAGCTGATGGTGGCGCGCAGCAGCTGATTCCCGAGATCAAGCTGAGAGCGCTCACGGGGGCTGACATGTCCCAATCCTCAAGGGCATTCCGTGGAGCGGAGTGGCCTGGGCGGCCTCTGAGACTCAGGAGCATGGATGCGCCGCGCAGCAGACCAACTGTCGCAGGAGGGGGGCCGCCAAGATTGCAGGCGCCCTCCCCGACTTCAACAGAAACATCAAAAGAGCAGCCGTGTCGGGGTCGGTCAGGTCGCCCCAGCTGGGGCCACAAGCAACATCAGTGCTGATGACGTGGGTAGTCATCGAAAGCTCCTCGAGAGCCACTTCTAGGTGCCACTGGAAATCCTCCGTCCGAATCCAAATAACAACATGTAAAACAAACATGTGGGTTCTTCTGAATAGGGGGAGGGGCGACCAACTTGCCGTCGCTCGGACGTCCTTGCCCCGTGTACTTTTCCGTTTCGCGCGTGTGTGTCTTTTCTTTGCCAGATGATCTAGGATGCTCCTCGTCGATGGTCCTCGCCGCAGAAAAACTACACACGTCCGAGCGATGTCAAGCTAACCAGGGGGAGGGGCGACCAGATGGGGGCCTGAGCAGGCGCGCGTGGGGGGGCAAAACAGGCGGAGCTGGCGCTCGCTTTGCGAGCGCCTGCTTCCTCGAGATGCGGACCCTGTAGGCCACCGGTGGCCCGCGGCGTTGCCGATGGGGGGCCCGCCCGCCGCCTGCGCCTCACGGAGGCCCTTCGCCCCATGAGAAGCAGGCCTCGCCCTTGACTGCTGCTCTCTTGGAGGAGGAGGGCGGGGCCTCCAGGGTCCTCTGAATTCCTCTGGGACGGCGAGTCGTGCCGCCTCGGCGGCGGGGCCAGCTCAGCCAAGCTGGCTCTCCTTGCCCCCCCCCTCGGTGCCCGCCGGAGGAGGGCGGCACCGAGAAGAGAATTGCTTGGCCTCGCCCTTGGCCGCTCTCTTTACCTGTCGCAAGGCGAAAACATGAAGCACCCCTAGCACGGCGGCAAGAGGAGGCGTTGCGCAAGTACCTGATCAGCCTGGGGATCTGCTCGAAAGCCTCGGCGCAGATCAAGCAGATACTCGACGCAAGTCGAGCAGCAGGTTTCTGGGACCAGCGCAGAGGGAGAGTCAGGCGACACAAGGGACTTGATCTGGCGTGTCCTCAGGAGCCTGGCCGAAACAGCTTCGTGCCCACGCGAACAACACAAGAATTCTGGGTGATCGAGCACTTGTCGGGGGTCGAGCGGAATGTCTTTCAGTATGTTCTCGGATGATCTCTCTCTCTCTCTCTGGCTCTGTTTCTGGTGAGGGGTACGCAAGCCCCGAAGGCCGCCCGTGGCAGCCCGCGAGTAGATGGCGCGACAAAAGATTGTGGAACGGACGGGCTTGGAGGGGGTATTACGGTCGGAGGGTGGGGGGGGGCGAGTGGGGGCAGGGGGGAAGGTCGGCTTCAGTCAGAGAGAAGACGAAAAGCTTCCCAGCCCGTAGGCTTTGAGCGACCTTGGTCAAATCGTGAGGTATTTCTCTCTGGACCGTGTATCTCTCTTCATCCCGTCTCGGCCATAGGGCTTGGCATTGCGGCTGGCTGTCGCTGCAACATGCTTCACGACCTGCGGCGACGCTCTGACCTGCGTGGGCAAGTCCAGTGAACCCCGGCCTCGCCAGACGCCGGGCGGGGTCTGTGAACGGCTTTGGCCGAACGAGGTCTTCCTCGACCAGCTTGCCCCAGCTGTCTGGCGCTGACCAGGTCAAATCTGCCCTTGCTCTAACCGGGGGAGGGTGCTGCGAAGAAGTCTGCCCAGATACCGTAGCCGCGCGATGGTCATGGCAAACTGGCCCTGGAGGCGGTCCGCGCGCAGTAGAGCTTCGGCCCCTGAGATTTTCATCTCTTCGTTATTGGTCGTCGACCACCTGAAAGCCATCCTACAAAGACCAACGTGTGCCGTAGAAGGCTGTCGCTGTAGAGCAACATTGGTCCTGGGCCATGTGGCGACCGCTGCCATAGAAAAAATGCCAACATAGAAAACCTTAGCCTTGTCGCTCAGGTGCGGCCTTGGGACTGCAACCTTCCTGATTGGCCTAGCTGCTCCTTGGGCTCTAGCAATCCTCGTCGCAACTTCCAGCGCCATAGCCCCCGAGCTGTTGAACAAAACCCCTAACATGTTATGATCAACAACGACAGGGAGTACGTCCCGGTCTCGATCTCATTATGTGGCGAAGAGCTGCTGCCCCTGCTCTTCGCAAGGGGCTACGTTGCACGGATCGGCCCCCTGCGTCCTTTGCACAACTTTGCGGGCGATTTCTTTCAGGGGATGTGAGATAGGCTTACGAGACGAGAATTCTTTCACCCCTGTGGGAAAGCCCTGGCTCTCCCACGAACCGTCGTTGCACAGCGCGACCCGCAGGCAGCTAGGTTGCCTTGTGTTTTGACGGATTTCCTGAGCAAGTCGAGGTCTCTGCTGACGGAACTTCTGAAGTCAGATCGCGCGAGCAGCCTTGAAACCATTGCGCAGAACATCAGAGTCTCTGCCGACGGCCGCATGCCCAGCGACGACTGGCGGGAGGCAAACAGCTTCTCACCCGTGGGGGCAAGCAAGGGCAGGCATCAGGACAAGACGTCTTGCCTTACATGGAGGACCCAGGGTAAACGACACGCATCCTCACTCCGCCTGCCTTTATGAATCTTTAACTTAGAAGGAATATCTCATATGTCCTGTCGTGTGCTTCCCAATGCCAAAGGAGCCTTTCGGCCCCATGGATAATTCATGGCACGTACTTGCACCCAGGGAGCCACCCGCCCCGCGTTTAGTAGTTAGTTGCCCCCTTTCCACCATGGGAAGCACCCAACCCTGCCGGATACGAATGGATATCCAGGCGTCATGCACGTATTCTCTAACACATGCAGCCGCCACCCGTCTTGCGCGAGATCGCCACGGACCGCTTTATCAGGCAGGCTGGCGGGTTGCCGAAAGCAACATGCATGGATCATGGAAACGGCCGGCCGTGGACATCTCTTTGTGGTTCTAGGAACCATTTGTTATATAAAAAAACGCTGCGGCCCCTGGGCACCCAACCCCGTGTTCTCGAAACGCTTGAACAAGTTACCCAGCACATTCCAGACACGTCCAGGAAAGTAGAAGATAACCAGGAGCACTCAGTCACCCAGCTGGCTTCAGGATTCAACAGTGTCTCACTGCTGTGGGGACTCTACGCTCGACAGGGACAGCACTTGTCGACCCTCGTGCGTTGACGTTGAGCACCTCATTCAGCTTCGCAGAAGGGCAAGGTCCCTGGAGTCGACAAAGTTTCCACGAAATTGCTCTTAGCAGGGCCGAAGCAGATGGCCCAAATGATTTGCCACCTGTTTTGCAAGATGGTGCTCGCAGAGCAGGAGCCATCAGGCTGCAAACTCAGTGACGCGGCATTCTCCTTCAAGGGAAGTGGCTCGGCCATGTTGGCCACTGCTCAGAGAAACATTCTCATGCCAGGCACGGTCGCCAAGCTATTTCAACGTCACGGTCGGGGACTTGCCTGGGATTTGTTCGGTGCTTCTCTCATTGCAAGAGCAATACGGGGGGGGGTGCAAGTCAAGGCACAAATGTGATTATCCATGGTCTCAGTATGTCCGTGTCCGCCACTGCGCGTTACAGGGCCTCTTCTATAGCTGCCAGCCTTGATGTTGAATGTGCGTTCTTTGCAACCATCAAGGAAATTGCCCTGAGGCTACCAGGTTAAGAAGAGGAGCTTCATGAAAATGGAAACCATGGATCATCGCGACATGCCTCTACTCCTGATTGAGGCTGTCAACAGACTGTTAGACGAGATGCCCTTCCTCGAACGTCCTCTCACATGCCAGCTCTCCTGCAGCTAGTTCGCGAGGTCTTCTGGAGAGTAAGAGGGGCTCCCCAACTTCGTTGAGCCGAAAACTGGCACAAGGTCGGGTTCCACTTTAGCCACCGATGTATTTGACCAAGTTTTTGTCTGCGTCCATCGAGTGCTCAAGAGAACATTGTAGCAGCTCTTGAACCCTTCTTGTGGGTTCCCGACCCCATCCACAAAGTTTACAAACCCGGCAGATTGGGAAGCTGCCCAGTGTGATTCGTCCTTTGTGGACGACCAATCTGTTGTGCTTGCTGCTGGTTCGAGCAACATACTTTACGATGTGGCGCTGAAAATGTATGAAGCTATTTATGTGGCCGCCTGTTCCCACAGGTTGCTTCCGAATGCCGCCAAGACTAAGCTGCTCATAGCTTGGAGGGGCAAGGGCGTCCGTGAAATCCCCGCCAGCTACCCCGAGGGTCGACTCACCCAGGTGTCCTCTTCCTCCTACTCATCCTCCGCCTCCTATTCCTCCTCCCTCCTACCTCCAGTGGACGCGCGCCGGAGCACGTGCCAGAGGAACCGCCCAACAACCTCGATTCAAGGATACCTCGGCATCCAGGGGTCCGAAGAGACCCTAAGAAGGGCATGGTGCCAAAATTCAAACCGCCCAGCGGCACGAGTCCAAAAAGGTTCATCGCTGATGAAGCTATGAGCACGAGCCCTGGAGGGTTCTGCGCTCGACGCTTCCCTAGCACGAGTTCCGAAGGGTTCAGCGCCAGTGGCACGAGCTTCGAAGAGTTCAGCGCCGATGAAGCCAGGAGCGCGAGCCCCGGAGGGTTCTGCGCGCGAAGCTTCCCTGGCACGAGCTCCGAAGGACTCACCGCCAGTGGCAGGAGCCCCGAAGGGTTCAGCGCAAGGAGAGAAAGGTTGAAGACGAGAGGGAGAATAATGAATGAGGAGAATGATCGCGCGCAGAAGCAATGTAGATAGATAGCGATGGTGAAGATGAGTGAGAGGGGCAGGAGGATGAATATGATTCAGGATGAGATGCATGATCTTTGTGGGGGCAACCTCATATATCAGTACACCTACAGATCCACATAAGAATAAAGAACGTGTGGGTGCGCATGCTTTGCAAACTACGCAAATGCGCGAAGCGAGCGCGGATCCAGCCGCGCTCGCGGAGGCGAAAACGCGCGCGGCGGAACGCGCGAGGCCAGCGGGCCTGGCAGTGCCGCCTGCACCGGCGGCAGCCCCGCGGCGGACAGCTGCCCGACCTCCCCTGCCGGCGACGCCGAGTCCGCCTGCTCCGCCGGTTGCGTGCCTCGGGGGCGCGCCGGGGAGGGCTCAGCTAGAGAGAGAGAGAGAGAGAGAGAAAAAAAAAAACGACATAAACATAAACCTTCGACAGTCAGCGCGGACTTCTTGGACCTGCGCTGGACCCCCCTCCCTGGCGCGCGGAACGCGCCAGGGGCGGCGCCAGAGCCACCGAGGGGGGGTCCCAGCGCAGATCGAGGAAATCCGCGCGGAGCGCCAAATGTTTCTGTTGATGGCGTTTTTTCTTCTTCGATCATCCCCTCAGCATCCGACGCCTTGAACCAAGACAAAGCCAGGACAAGGATAACATCGGACAGGGGTAAGCCGGGGATCTCTGAGACCCGGCGGTTGTGGAGGATGTGTCGGACACCGCGGCCTTCTCAGAGCGTGCCGGAACGCTCTGGAACGGTTTATTCCTTGTCCTAGCCCCGCCCGATGAACAAAAGAGAAGGCGCAGGTTTCTCTCGTCGCGTTCGACCCCTGGAGGCCAGTTGCGCCCTCGAGCCCGTCTGAACATGACTCTGGGTAAAACGCTGGCCCAGGGGACAGTGTCGAAGCTTCCAGGGGATGGCGCATTGGGAACAACGTGAGGCTAAGCCGCGGCCTAGTCGGATCGCACTTTAGGCCCGGCCCTAAGTCTTATCTCCTCGTCCTCCCCGCCTTGGGGCGTCTTCGGATGATTCACAGCGGATCCCCAAACTACAAATCCACCCTGCACAAGGCCGCTGGGCTTCGCCGTCCACTTCGCCCACTTCGTCCGCCCGATTCGCCCCGTCCACATCGCCCCGCACCCTTGTGGGCGCGCAGGAAGTCCTTATTCCCCCCCCCCTACCCTCCCTCCCTCCTCCCCTGCTTTCCCCCTCCATCCTGATTATGCTTTTCCCTTTCCTCCTCCTCCTCCTTCTCCTGCTCCTTTTCCTTCTCTTCTCCTTCTCCTTCTCCTCCTCCTCCTCCTCCTCCTCCTCCTTCTCCTCCACCTCCTCCTCCTCTTCCTCCTCCTCCTCCTTCTCCTCCTCCTCCTTCCCCCTCACTCACGCAGTCACTCGCAAACTAACGCCGCTTGGGTTCGCTGACGTTTCTAGCGCATCGATGACGCAAGGAAAGAGGAAGGCGGACAAACAGAACAGTGCACCTGCTCCGTCTCTTTCTCCTGCTCTTTCTCCTTTTCCTGCTCCTGCTTATTCTCCTTCTGCTTCTCCTTCTGCTTCTGCTTCTGATTATGCTTATGCTTCTCCTTCTCCTTATAAGTATCATTATCCTTCTCCTTCTCCATCTCCTTCTCCTTCTCCTCCTCCTCCTTCTCCTGCTCCTTTTCCTTCTCTTCTCCTTCTCCTTCTCCTTCTCCTTCTCCTTCTCCTTCTCCTTCTCCTCCTCCTCCTCTCCTCTCCTCTCCTCTCCTCTCCTCTCTCCTCCTCCTCCTCCTCCTCCTCCTCCTCCTCCTCCTCCTCCTCCTCCACTTCCTGTACCGGGTGGCATGCGGCATGGCGACCACAATCCCCGACTCCTTGTGGGTCTGTGGACTGGGCTATTAAAAGAAACTGGGCACATCTCAAAGATATGCGACTCGTCGGCGTCTATCCTCGATCAGGTGTGTCTGGATACCCCCGGGGCTATGTCCCAGAGTCTCCAGCTCTTGCTGCGCACTTTGTGTTTAGGGAAGAAACTCGGGACCTGGGGACAGAACAATTGCCTGGGGTCTCCGAATCTCCTTCCGCAGACAACCAACGACCCAACTCTCTCGAGTCGCCAGCTCCCGGCCACGCGACCCCTCCCATGCGACCGACTCTTCTGCCGGAGTAATGCCTTGCCGGCCCCAGGGCAGAAACGACGGCCAGGTCGCCGAATGTCTTGCCAAAAGCCACCAGCGCAGGGCAGGTCTGTCGCCAGTGGCCTGCGCTTCGGGGCTCGAAGTCGGCCCCCGGGCCTCCCCTGGGGCTCGTTCTGGCCGGGATGCCCAGCGAAATCCAGCCGCGGCGACGAGAAGCTTCTGTGGCAACTCACAGGGGCCTCCCATACCGTCTTGTTGACTCTTGCGAAAAGACGCTAGTCGGCGCTACATCGGCGCTAATCGACGCTAAATCGACGCTAATCAACGCTAGCCGACGCTAAATCAGCGCTACCTCACCGACTGTTAGACGCTAGTCGACACTTAAGGCGGAATTAAGAAGGTATACCAAGCTCCCATGATTAGCTACCGAAGAGAAGCTATCCAGAAACCGAAGAAGAGCAATGAAAACAAATGGAAAACATGGATCCTAGATGGCCGGTGTCATCCTCCGTTCCTTCCCTCCATCCCCGGCAAGGGGTGGCCTGGCAGCGCCTGCCCCATCTGCGCCATCTGCCGCGGCGGGCTTTTGCTGTTTTTGTTTTGCCCCCGCGCCCGCCGCAACCGCCCCCCCCCCGCAGCCGTCGTGATCATCGTCGCCGCCGTCGTCGCCGCCGTCGTCGTCGCCGTCGTCGTCGTTGTCGTCCTCGTCGCCGTCGTCGTAGTCGTCCCGCCACCCCCGCCGCCGTCGGGAGGAGGAAGTGGAGGAGGAGGAGGAGGAGGAGGAGGAGGAGGAGGACGAGGAGGAGGAGAAGGGGAGGAGGAGGAGGAGGAGGAGGAGAAGGAGCAGAAGGAGCAGGATGAGGATGAGGAGGAGGAGGAGGAGGAGGAGGAGGAGGAGGAGGAGAGGAGAGGAAAGGAGAGCAGAGAAGAGCAGAGGAAAGGAGAGGAGAGAGAGATGCCCGCGCGCCCGCGCCCTCTTTCCCCTCGGAACCGCAGACGGGGGAGCTGGAGGGAGGAGAAACGAAGCCATAAGCGAAGCGAGCGCCCGAGTCGTGCGTGTTACATCTGGGGAGCTCGCCCGTGCCCATTATTAGGGCATGGCGAGGAGGCCGTCGCCTCGACAAGAAAGACCTTGTATTCATGTCAAGCCCGTGAAGCCCATTGCGTGGAAGCCGTAGCCTCGACAAGGAAGAACTTCTATCCCCTTCTATTCGACAAGAAAGAACTTTTATTCACCTCTGCAAGGCAGCCCATGAAGTATCCCGCTCACGTGATTCAACACATGCCCGCTCATGGTGGGGAGGAGCAGGGGGAGCTGGAGGAGCAGGGTCGAGGTTCAAGGAGAGGGGGGTTCCAGGCGAAGGACTCTAAGCATAGGTCACACTACGAGCGAGGGTGACCTGGGCCACCGCCGAGAGAGCTGACGCCACCGTGCCCACAAGCAGATTGAGGGAGGGGCGGGGTGGGGAGAATAGGGAGGATGGGGAGGAAGGGAGGCGGGGTGGGGGGGAAGGAAGAGGGGAGGAAGGGATGAGAAAGGGAGGAGGGGGGAGGGGGGAGGAGAGAGGTGGAGGCGGTCGTAGAGAGGCGGAGGAGGTGGCACGGACGCATATGCCTTCCTTTGGGTGGGCAGTGCGTCCAGCGTGGCTGCGTGGACACCGAAGGCATTCGATGCGTGCCATTTCTCGCAAACGAACTCCTGCACACGCGAAGCTGAATGTAGATGGCGTGTCTCGGGAGTCTGCGCGATGCAGTGCGCACGTCTGAACGGCAGTGTCCTGGACGCCTACGTTACCTAAGCGGTGCTTCCACTAAGAGGTTCTCGCTTAGCTTTCTCCCCCACAGGATGCTCACACTCCATGGGTTACAACTGCATGCGCTGCCCAGGTAATCGGATGGGTGTCGCGGGGTTTCGCCCGGTGCTCCGTGGGTGTCCGCCCGCTGGCGCCTCGCCAGCGCCCCGTGCGCTGAATGGGTGTAGCGGCGTTTCGCCAGTTGATCATAGCTTGCACAAGAGGGGTCCGCTCACTCCAGACATGTAAGGTCCCTCTCTCTCATACTATCGCAGGTGATGCAATGGCTTTCGACGGAACGTCCCAAGGCCATCCCGCCTCGACACACTTATTGATAGACATTCCGAAGACGCGCGCACGTTGTGATGATCTACTCGCTCCGTGCCTGCCATACTACACATGGCAGCGCGCACACAACACTGTGCAAAACAGGAACATGTGGACCTGGCTGCACCCGGGTGCCAAAGACGCTCCAAGGAAAGACCCTGTGAAGTCGGGGGCGCGCAAACATGGATTAGCGATCCATGGATTTGGCCCGCGGTCGCCAAATCCATGGATCGGGGGAGGTGCCCTCCCCAAAGTGCGGCTGGTGCCGCCTCGTTCGGCGGCGGGAATCCACGATTTCCCATGGAAACGGGACCCGTCGCTAATCCACGCCCCCTTCATCCATGTTTGCGATCGCGTGATAAAGGACCTTCGGAACCTCGAGCTCCTTTCGACAGCCAAGCGGACCTTGCCTCGGTGCTCTGACCCCACGTCTCCCTGCCGACCAGCCGCGGCGGCAAGGCGGCGCGGGCAAGGGGGGCAGGCAGGTGCAGCAGCTCCCCCTGTGCGCCGAGCTAAGCTCAACCGCCGCACGCCGCTCCCAAATGCACGGTCGGGAGCGGCCAAGAGGGGGGGGGCGCCCAAGTCGGGGGCGCGCAAACATGGATGAGCGATCCCTGGATTTGGCGCACCCCCAAAATGCGGCTGGTGCCGCCTCGCTCGGCGGCGGGAATCCACGATTTCCCATGGAAACGGGACCCCGTCGCTAATCCACGCCCCCTTGACCCATGTTCGCGATCGCATCGCCTGACCAAGAGGGGGGGCACAAATCATGTCTGGCGGCATGTGCGCGGCCCAGGGGGGGGGGGGCAATGACGCAATGAAATCAGACAAGGCGCCGTGAAATCTGGGGAGATATCGTTGACCCCGCCATGATATTCCTCCCCCCCTAGTCCTCACCCCCCTCTTGGCCGCCCCCGACATGTGGAGGGGGGGGCAAGAGAAGGGCTATGCCGACGCCGCTGCTCCCAGGCCCTGCCCCGGGGCGCAGTCTGACGGGGACTCCGGGACTCTGGGGCGCGGATTCAGCCGCGGCGCCCGAGGGCCCCAGGAGCGAAAGCGAGGAGAGAGGGGCATCGGCCTCTGGAGGAATGCTCGGGCGGAAACCCCCTCCCCCGTCCCCCCCCCCCCCCCCGGAGAGGCGCCAGGGTCTGGCCCACAGGAGAGACTCCTGGCCCAAGTCCTTAGAAGGGATGGGGGGGCGGGGGGGCCGCCGTTCATCTGCGTCGCGGCATCTGCCCCTCGGCACCCCTTGAGGCAAACTGCGGGCCTTGCATCCCGCCCGAGATCTATGGCAACCGCATTGTTTATGGGTCGGATCATTTCTGACCTGAACCAGAACTATGTTGTTCGAATGCATCAGAGGAGCGGGATCACGGCCAGACCGCGCACGAGAAGTGTCTTGCTAGGCTTCCAGGGGGGCAGGGGCGTTCAATGCATCCCGTGCCCTCGTCCACCTCAGGGCTGCCGTCGCGCGGTGAGCTCGTGTCTGTGAACAACATATGACTTCGGGAGCACGGACAAAAGGTCACAAAAATTTAGGCACGGCGATGTATTAGTCCCCTACCTGGGCGCTGCCAACGGTGCAACTGTCGTACCCGTCGGTCGGCAGAAGTAGGTAGAAACATGAAATAGGAAGGCGTTGGAAGTAGATTGGGCTTCCGTCCGCCCCCAAAAGATGGAGGAAAAGGGCAACCCACTCGATCAATGAAGCAGGACGGCGCTAAAAGTAGATTGGAATCCGAGGATCCCAGAGTGCATACTTTCAACGACCGACGGGTAATTGCCTTCCTGCTCCCCAGACATCTTCGTTGGCCCCCTGCTCCTCACTCCACGCGCGGCCAGCCATCCCTCGGCTCCGGCGCCCGAGGGCCTGCCTTTCCCCCTCCCGCCCGCACTCGAATGTGCGCGGGTGGTGCGCCCGTGGCCAATCAGCCAGTGGAAACAGGACCGAGCGAAGTGAGGCAAGGGACCAGGCGGGAGCTGCCAGGAGGTCCCAGCGGAGCTGAGTCCCACGGGTCCCACGGAGATTCATACTATGACTCCCCTCCCTTGGCGCTGCCAGCCGCGAAAGTGTCCGCACCCCGGAGGTCCAGCGGAGTAGTGGAGTCCTCGGCAGATCCGAGACAATATTTCTTCCCAGGACGCTACCAACTGACATCCCAGGGCGCTGCCAACTGACAACTGTCCCGCACTTTCGGAAGCTCCTGGCAGGTCCAGCGGAGTGCGGTCCTACGCGAACCATCTCTCCCCTCCCTGGAGCCTGCCAACTACGCAGCTGTCGACGCTTGAGGGAGCCTCCTGGGAGTTCCAGCCAGCGGTGTGCGACAGATCCGAAGTACTGGACATCCCCTTCCCCGGACGCTGCCACGTGCGCAAGAGTCGCTACTTCGTGAGTTCATGGGAGGCCCGGCAGAGCGGCGCCGCATGCAAGCAGATGGTTGTGCTTCGGAGTCGCCTCGTGGAGCTTCCCAGGGAGCTCGCAATGCCAAAGACCTCCTGGATGGGGTCGGAGCAGGTGGGGTCGGAGGATCGGGCCGCATCGCTGGCCTCTCCAAATTGGACCGCCGAGTTGGACAAAAGAGTGAACATGGGGAGGGGTGGCGAGGAGGCGCACGAGAAGGAGAAGGGGGAACAGGAGTACCACAGAAGCCAAAAAATCCCCCCCTACTATAACCACCCCGACACGCGAAGTCGTTTAGTAAGGGCGGGGGCTGGCATAGGGGGGGGATGCATCTACCTGTAATCGGCGATACATCGCCGATAGATCGGCGATAGGCCCCCGATAGTGAATCCGCGCCTTCCTGGGCAGGTTGGGGCTATCGGGTCCCTATCGGCGATCAATGGGCGATTGGGGGTCGATGCATTCCCCCCTATGCCTATCCCCCTCTATCGTTGCCCCTGACCCTGGGCCATCGGCAGCGCTCCAGGCAGGCTTTGCTGCCTGGCAGGCGTTGCTGCCTGGCGAAGGGGGGAGGAGGAGGGGAGAAGCAAGCAGAGGACGCCGAAGGCGCAGGCGGGACGCCGGGGCCGGCGGGGCGGGCGGGCAGGCGGAAGGGGGGCCGGGCGGAGACAGCAGGCAGGGAGCAGGAGGAAAGGGAGGGGGGCAAGGAAGAGGAGAAGAGTGGAAGTAGACGCAATCAGACATGACCGCACCGTCCAAGCCTGCTGGCAGACCTTGGTGGGTTCGAAACCGGAAGCGGATATCGCATCATATCGCCAGTTCTAAGCGCCCCAGAACAAGTCGAAAGCGGACCGCCGCGCCTCGCTCTGGCTGACCCCTGCAGATGCGGGTGAATCGAACCGAATCGGATGGAGGCGAAGGAGGAGAGGAGGGGGAGGCGGAGGAGGAGGAGGAGGAGGAGGAGGAGGAGGAGGGAGGAGGGAGGAGGAGGGAGGAGGGAGGAGGAGGAGGGAGGAGGAGGGAGGAGGGAGGAGGAGGAGGAGGAGGGAGGAGGAGGAGGGAGGAGGAGGAGGAGGAGGAGGAGGAGGAGGAGGAGGGGGAGGGAGGAGGAGGAGGAGGAGGAGGCGGATGATGAGGAGGAGGAGGAGGAGGAGGAGGAGAAGGAGGAGGAGGAGGAGGAGGAGGAGGAATCGCGGCCACAGCCGGCGAATCGAATCGCAGAGTGAAGCGGGTCGTGGGCGACCCTTCCAGGCTATAGCCTGCGGGCGCCAGGGCGGACGCCTGGCCCCCCCTTGCGCGCCAGCTGCTGCTGCATCGCCAGCTGCTGCTGTATGGCCATCTGCTGCATGTACTGGTGCATGGCCTCAGCCACAGCTCCCCCACCCAGGCGGCGGGCTGTCGAATGTAGGATGGCGATCAAAAAAACACGCTTCTCTGCCGCTGGGGAAGATCAGAGGGCAGAAACAAACACCCTCGCTAGACGGACCCCGACAAGCGAAACCATCTCGCAAGCGCACCTGCTCAAGGAATCGACCAGGACAACGGCTGTGCAGTGAACGCCCAGGACTGCTGTGGCCAACGAACCAGTTATGGGAGTCGGCGTTTTTTCCCAACCATCCTGTGGTGTTGGGTCCTCGTTTTGAAGAAACGGTCCCCGCGTTCACTCCTCATCCTTCCGCTGCCCAATCCCTCCTCCTCCTCCATCATCATCATCATCATCATCATCATCATCATCATCATCATCATCATCATCATCATCATCATCATCATCATCGTCATCGTCATCACCCGTTTGGGCACACCCCTCACACGCTTCGTGGTCCCATAGGGAGCCCCACCGAAGACCCAAATGCCAGCGTTCGCATGCGCCCACCGCACCAATTTTGAAACACCTCACACGTTTCGTGGCCCCATAGGGAGCCCCACCGAAGACCCGAATGCCGGCGTTCGCATGCGCCCACCGCACCCATTGTGGTATCCCCCTCTCACACGTTTCGTGGCCCCTATAGGGAGCCCCACCGCAGGCCCAACTGCAAGCGTTCGCATGCGCCCACCGCACCAATTTTGAAACACCTCACACGTTTCGTGGCCCCACAGGGAGCCCCACCGAAGGCCCAACTGCAAGCGTTCGCATGCGCCCACCGCATCTTTTTTGGCACGCCCCTCACACGTTTCGTGGCCCCATGGGGAGCCCCGTCGAAGGCCCAACTGCAAGCGTTCGCATGCGCCCACCGCACCTATTTCGGCACACCCCTCACACGTTTCGTGCCCCCCCAGGGAGCCCCACCCAAGGCCCAAGTGTCAGCGTTCGCATTCGCCCACCGCACCCATTTTGGCACACCCCTCAAACGTTTCGTGGCACCATAGTGAGCCCCACCGAAGGCCCCACTGCAAGCGTTCGCATGAGCCCACCACACCCATTTTGGCACACCCCTCACACGCATCGTGTACCCCTAGGGAGCCCCATCAAAGGCCCAAGTGTCAGCGCTCGCATGCGCCCGCCGCACTCACTTTGTCAAGCCCCTTACACGCTTCGTGACCCCAGAGGGAGCCCCACTGAAGGCCCAAAAGCCAGCGTTCGCATGCGCCCACCGCACCCATTTTCGCACACCCCTCACACGTTTCGTGGTCTCACAGGGAGCCCCACCGAAGGCCCAAATGCCAGCGTGCGCATGCGCCCACCGCGCCCATTTTGGCACACCCCTCGCAAGCTTCGCGGCCTCATAGGGAGCCCCACCCAAGGCCCAAGTGTCAGCGTTCGCATTCGCCCACCGCACCCATTTTGGCACACCCCTCAAACGTTTCGTGGCACCATAGTGAGCCCCACCGAAGGTCCAAATGCCAGCGTTCTCATGCGACTGAAGCCCCCGGACCCCATCTTTCTGCGCCATTCTTCGAGCCGGACCGATCTGTGAGGGTCCAAGGGCCAAAGACTGGGCGACAACGTCCAGCTCGAAAAGATTGAGCCGCCAGGATCCCAAGGTTGGGCTGCCAGACTTGGCAATTGAGAGCTGCCTATAGAAATGTGCCCTGCCTATGCCGCGGCCGCCTGGCTCATCACGGGAATCCCGCCTATCGCCAGCCCTGGTCCCTGCGGCGGCCCCTCGGCACCGGCTAATTAGAAGGCCCACGGCGGCCGAGGGGCGCCGCCCGGCCTCATCCTGGGCATGGGGTGGCCGACCCGGCGGACGAGCCAGCGCCGTTCCTTTTGCTCCTCCTCCTCCTCCTCCTCCTCCTCCTCCTCCTGAGTCTCCTCATCCTCGTCCCCGTCTTCCTTCTCCTCCTCCTCCTTCTCCTCCTCCTCCTCCTTCTCCTCCTCCTGCTTTGCTCTAGCTCACCCGTTCGTGCCACCACTTCCGCCCGCTCCCGCTGCCTCCTCCGCCTCTTCTCGCACTCCTTCCGGCCTGGGAAACGCGAGCCGGCACTGCTTGCACGAGAATATGGGGGAAACGTTGTGTCCTGTTTGGTCCACGCGCAGTCCGTTGCGAGCCCTCTGTGTGATCCAGGCGGCTCGGGGAAGCACGCCAGATTTCTCGTGCCGGCAGTGGCACTGCATTGAGAGCTGTTGCGCCCATGCTTGCGCCCCCATCTCTCCCCACCCCAGCAGCACTCTTTGGACTGCCCGCCTTGGGCAAAGCCTTGGGGACGTGCGCAGACAGCCCCCAAAAGTGGCACACGCTGGCCTCAACTGGTGGGCCTCTTTTTCACCGCCACCACTATAAGTAGGAGGGGGAGAGGGTCCTCCACCTCCTCCGCCTCCTCCTCCTCCTCCCGCCCACCGCGCCCATTTTGGCACACCTCTCACACGTTTCGTGGCCCCCCTAGGGAGCCCCACCGAAGGCCCAAACGCCAGCGTTCGCATGCGCCCACCGCACCCATTTTGGCACGCCCCTCATACCTTTCGTGATCTCCTTGGGAGCCCCACCGAAGGCCCAAACGCCAGCGTTCGCATGAGCCCACCGCGCCCATTTTGGCACGCACCTCACACGTTTCGTGGCTCCACGGGGAGCCCCACCAAAGGCCCAACTGCAAGCGTTCGCGTGAGCCCACCGCACCCATTTTGGCACACCCCTCACACATTTTGTGGCCCCATAGGGAGCCCCAACGAAGGCCCAAGTTTCAGCGTTCGCATGCGCCCACCGCACCCATGTTGGCACGACCCTCAAACGTTTCGCGGCCTCATATGGAGCCACACCGAAGGCCCAAATGCTAGCGTTCTCATGCGCCCACCGCACCCATTTTGGCACACCCCTCACACGTTTCGTGGGTGTCCTACCGAAAGCCCAAGTGCTGGCGTTCGCATGCGCCCACCGCGCCCAGTTTGACCCCTCTCACACGTTTCGTGGCCCCATAGGGAGCCCCACCGAAGACCCAAATGCCAGCGTTCGCATGCGCCCACCGCATCTTTTTTGGTACGCCCCTCATACGTTTCGTGACCCCCTAGGGAGCCCCACCGAAGGCCCAAATACCAGCGTTCGCATGCGCTCACGACACCCATTCTGTCACGCACCTCATACGTTTCGTGGCCCCATGGGAAGCCCCACCGAAGGCCCAAATGCAAGCGCTCGCATGCGGCAGCCGCACCCATTTTGGAACACCCCTCACAAGTTTCGTGGCCTCACAGGGAGCTCCACCGAAAGCCCAAATGCCAGCGTTCGCATGCGCCCACCGCGCCTATTTTGGCACGCCCCTCGGGAGCTCCACCGGAGGCCCACATGCCAGCGTTCGCATGCACCCACCGCCCCCATTTTGGCACGCCCCTCACTCGTTTGATAGCCCCATAGGGACCTCCACCGAATGCGGTACATACAACGACGGTGCCCACAACTGCAGATGAGTGGTTTCTTAGCCAGACTCATTTGCGGTCAAATAATCCCAACGACGACGACGACTGCGACGATGACGACGACGACGACGACGACGACGACGACGACGACGACGACGACGACGACGACGACGACGACGACGACGACTGCGACGACGACGACGACGACGGCGGCGACGACGAAAACGACGACGACGATGACGAGGACCACGAGGACGACGAGGGCGACGACGACGACGACGACGGCGACGACGGCGACCACGAGCGGGCCGGGAGCCTCAATGAATGAAGCATTTCCGAGAGGCCGCTGCTGCGTGACGCACCCCCCTCCCCAAGGCATTTCGTAACTGCCAGCCTGCAGTAGACACCCACACCGACAAGTGCTGAGCCCTGGATCCGCTGGAAGGCCTCCCAGAGATCCAACGCATTGAAAAAAGCAAGGCGGAGCTTTTTGGTGCGTTTTTGTTTTCCTGGTCTTTTTTGTATAATTTTCAGCCTCTGAGGGCCCTCGCTGGGCCCCGGGACCGTCAAAAAACGACTCAGGATGAAAAACCAGTCCTGGGGAATGGGTCGAGACTTCTGGGGACCCCGTATTGAAGAAAATTACGACATCGGATCTCTGGGTATGGCGTCGTTCGATGGCCATCAAGGCCAGCCTGCCCCAGTGCCGACCCCGAGTAGCGAAGCATGATTGAGGCTCGTCGGTCCACGGGCTGGTAAGCATTGCACCGCGACAGGATCATACATCCCCAGGCCGACAGTTTTTCCTCTTGCATGGGAACGCATGGATCCACCGCCCCTGTGCTGAAGGGCAGAAGGGGTGCAACATTTGTTCTTCCTCTTGCATGGGAACGCATGGATCCATTTGGATCCAATTACGTGTGTGCGAGAGTCACGTGGATCCAATTTCCGTGTCTTCTGGATTCATTTGTTTTGGCGTGGGAGCTTCGTGGATCCAATTCTTTTGCTGGAGTAAATCTATAATACTGATTACTACAAGGGACCCAAGGGGAAATGGATCCACGGAGCCTTGGACCTGCAACCCTAGCTATGATTCTACGGGAGAGGGGTTTCCCTACCGAGAGACACAACACACGGGGACGAGTAGGGAAACACAAACCAGGGGCGGGCGAAGAGGAAGATGAGGGAGGAAGGACGGAGAGGAGGGAGAGGAGGACGACGAGGAAGAAGAGGAGAGACGAGAAAGAGGAGAAGGAGGGCAAACGAAGAGTCAGGAGGAGGGGAGGAGGAGAGCGGAGGAAGGAGGAAGAGGAGGGAGGAGGGAAGTTGAAGGGAGGCGGGAGAGGAGGGCGGAGGGAAGAGGAGGAGGAGGAGGACGAGTGAGGGTGAGGGAGGCATAAGGAGGGCGGGAGGAGGAAGAGGTAGGATGGACGCGGAGGAGGAGGAGGAAGGAGGGAGGAGGACGAGGAGGGAGGAGGACGAGGAGGGAGGACGGAAGAGGCGGATGAGGGAGGAGGGAGGAGGAGGGAAAACGACCGCGGTGCCCAAGTCGGGAGCTCGAGCGCCACAGCGGGCCTAGCCACCTCTCCGAACCCATCCCATAACATGTCGTTGCTCGAGCGCCACAGCTGCCCCGGCCAACTCCCGCAGCCTCCATAACATGTGGGTGCTCGGGCGCCACAGCGGGCCTGGCCAACTCCCGCAGCCTCCCGTCACATATGCCGCACCCCGCCTCGACGCGAGCGCGATATGATTGCTGCGCCCGCATCCGCTAAAGTCAACGACACTTCGGATCTGTCATCTGGGCCTCAAGAGGAAATCTTTCGGCCTGCTCAAGAAGGGATGCGCGTTGACGAGAAAAGAGCCTTGGACGCCCAAGTTGAAGCCATTGAGCAAGAACTGCCAGCGATAATGGCTAGGTATGCGCCACCACCAGGCCAGCGCAGGCCCAGCTTGGCCACAGGACATGTGAGTACGTACTCTCAGCCTGGCGTGGGCCATGACTGTGTACCTACAAACCCACAAGACAATCTGTATACGTGAGTATTGCTATAAGTGCTAGCCACCGCGGGCCCCAAACAATGACTTAGTGCACCGTTGTGGTGGAATTTAGGTTGTGTAAGCTATGTGGTGTAAGCTTAGCGGTGTCAGGTATGAGGTACTGGCTATGTTGTGCACGCTATGTGGAACAAGCTATGTGTGTGTAAGCTAGGTGGTGTGAGCTTTTTCGCGTGAGATATCTAATGTAAGCTACGTGGTGCAAGCTATGCTGTGCAAGCTATGTCGCGTGAGTTGTATTGTGTGAGCCACGTTGTGTAATGCATGTGGTGTGAGAAAACGCTCCGTCGCGGAAGCTGTAGCGTGCAAGCTCCATTGGTGCAAGCTCCGTGGTGTGCGAGCTATGGTGTGTGAGCTGTGCGTTGCCTGCACCGTGGTGCAAGCTAAGCCACACTAGCTAATCTGTGTGAGCTGCGTGGTGCAAGCGCACGGGCAGGCGCCAGGCGAAACCTCGGGCACCCATTTCAACCTGGGCACCAGCCGAACAAGAACCCTGGAAGTCCGTCCAGTTCCGCAAGACATAGCCACACAAGAGCCCCTTGCAAGCACTGCTTGGGGAATCGTGTGCACGGCGTGAGCCTCAGCTGGCCCTGCGGTGGTGGATAGGGGCCTCCCATGGAGTGCGACTCGTCCCGCGCTCCCGCCCAACCCGCGCCAGGTCGGCCATCATGCCGCCCTGCCCGGCCTGGGCGTTAGATCCCTCCGCGCGTCCCTCCACCGCCGCCGTCGTAGCCGCCGGGGCGCGCGAGGGCCCCCGACCATCTGCTGCTGCACCATGTGCTGCTGGAGCGCCATGTACTGCGCGGCCGCGATGGGGTCCATACCCGCGCCCAGCCCGGAGTTGGCGGAGCCGCCACCACCTCAGCGGGGGATCGTCGAAGACGTCTCAGCGTCTTCGCTTCGGAAGTCCATTGGGCGTTCCATGGCGAGATGATCGACCAAGAGAGGCCCGGAGACCCGAGATGGACCCCAGGAGGGGCCCGGGGACCCGCTTTGACCGGGTATTGGACCACGAGAAGCGGAGGAGGGAAGATGATGAGGACGGGGGAGGGGGAGGATGACGAGCAGCAGATCCAAACATCCGATGCCTTTTTTTGTCCATACGGGATACGGGGTCACCAGAAGTCCCGACCCTTCTCCCAGGGCCTGCTGTGTTCTGCTGGGTTTGCGCGGTCCCGGGGAAATCCTTCGCAGAGGTTCCTGAGCTCGCTTGCAGCTCTGAGGCAGCTTCCAGGCAGCGCTTCCTCGGCTCAAGGGCAGTGCCGAGGCAGCTCCCAGGCAGCGCATCCTAGGCTCGTTGGAAGCGCAAGGGCAGCTCCTAGGCAGCGCTTCCGAGTCTCGCGGGCAGCGCACAGGCAGCTTCTAGGCAGCGCTGCGCAGGCTGGGCAGCGCCTAGGCAGCTCCTGGGCAGCGCCTAGGCTCGCAGGCAACGCCCAGGCAGCTCCAAGGCAGCACTTCCTAGGCAGGCCGACGGCAGTCGTAGCCTCCGTCTTGATTTGTTCAAAGCGTGGGATGTCTGAGGATGGAGAAGGGGGAGGAGAAGGAGGGCGCAGCCGGAGGGAGGAAGGCACCTCGATGCTGGAAGAACTCGGAAGAACTCGGGGAACCGACAAAGACGTCCAAACATCTCTACGGCTGGGAATGTGTGCTTATCGTGTCGCGACGGCGGCCCCGGCGAACCGCTACGCTTTGCGAGTGGATAGCGTGTCGCTCCGCTCTGCGAGGCGGGAGGTCCGGAAAAGCTAGGGACGTTGACGCTCGGGGACTGGGAAGTGGATACAGTGTCGCGTCGAAGCGAAGTGGGCCAGAACCCGCGGAGAGACACGCTGAGCCAACGTCCCCGAGAGCAACCTTCGACACCGGAAAGCCTCCGAGCTTCCCTCCAAGAGCCGTTCCCCCCCATTGTCCAGTATATGCCTCCCAGTATGGGGCCCGAGCAGATGGGGGCGGAAGATTGCACCGCACAGCCGATGCGTCGTCGATGTATCACCGATGCGTCGGCGATGCATCGGCGACGTCGGCGGCGTATCGGCGACGCTGGCGTGGAGGAACTCGGGCTCCATATCGAGCCGCATCGCCGACGTGGCGCGATCCTTCGGCCCCATCTGTTCTGACACCACCTGGGAGGCCTAGATCCAGCCAGGCCGATCGGTCGGGCGTCCCGGGCGCCAGGCTGATATTGTTCCTCATGCAGATGCGCGCCCACACGTCCTCTGCGCTGAATGGCTCTCCCGCCTCCCGCCTCCCGCCTCCTCCTGCTTCCCCTCTGCAAGCCGCTGAGATATGTGATCGGCCCACTAGCGCTTTCGGGAAGTCGGCCCTCCAGGGTTCCAGCGGGCATTTCTGCTTCTCCTCCTCCAACCCCTCCATGTCCTCCCCCTAATCCTGCCCCTGTTCTCTCCCCCAGACCGTCCTCCCCCTCATTCCACTCCGTTATCTAATATGTTGATTCCTTCTCTTCCTCCTCCTGCTCCTCCTGCTGCTGCTGCGCCTCCTCTTCCTCTGTCCTTCAAGCTTTCTCTGTCTGCGTCTTACTTTATGAGCAGATTGATGATGCTGATGATGATGCTGATTATGATGATGATGATGATGATGATGATGATGATGATGATGATGATGTTGCTGCTGCTGCTGCTGATGATGAGCATGATGATGATTGATGATGATGACGATGATGATGATGCTGCTGATGCTGATGATGATGATGATCATGACGATGCTGATGATGTTGATGATGATGATGCTGATGCTGATGCTGCTGATGATGATGCTGATGCTGATGCTGATGCTGATGCTGATGATGATGATGATGCTGATGATGATTGGTGATGATGATGATGATGATGATGATGAGGATGATGATGATGATGATGATGATGATGATGATGATGATGATGATAATGATGATGATGATGATAATAATAATGATGATGATGATGATGATGATGATGATGATGATGATGATGATGATGATGATGATGATGGTGATGAGAAGTAGGAGGAGGAGGAAGAGGAGGAGGAGGAGGAGGGATAAGGAGGTGGGAGGAAGGAGGTGGAGGAGGAGAAGGTGGAGGAGGAGGAGGAGGAGGAGGAAGGAGGAGAAGGAGGAGGAGGAGGAGGAGGAGAGGAGGAGGAGGAGGGAGAAGGAGGAGGAGGAGGAGGAGGAGAGGAGGAGGAAGAGGAGGGGAGGAGGAGGGAGGGAGGGGAGGGAGGAGGAGAAGGAGAAGGAGGAGGAGGAGGAGCGAGGAGCGAGGAGCGAGGAGCGAGGAGGAGGAGGATGAGGAGGAGGAGAAGGAACAGGAGGAGGAGGAGGAGGAGGAGGAGGAGGAGGGGCAAGGAGGTGGAGGAGGAGAAGGAGGTGGAGGAGGAGGAGGAGGAGGAGGAGGAGGAGGAGGAGGGAGGAGGAGGAGGAGGAGGAGGAGGAGGAGGAGGAGGAGCGAGGAGAAGGAGGAGGAGGAGGAGGAGGAGGAGGGAGGAGGAGGAGGGAGAGGGGAGGGAGGGAGGGAGGGAGGGAGGGAGGGAGGAGAAGGAGAAGGAGGAGGAGGAGCGAGGAGCGAGGAGCGAGGAGGAGGAGGATGAGGAGGAGGAGAAGGAACAGGAGGAGGAGGAGGAGGAGGAGGAGGAGGAGGAGGAGGAGGAAGAGGACTCGAGGTCCCTACCGGGGCCTAGGGCTGCTCACGGTGGCGACACCCACCGAAAGCCCAGACCGCTTCGCGATGGGGATCGAGGGAACCGAGGGCCCGCCTCGCGAGAGAAGGACAGAAAATCACAGCATCGGAGGCCTGGGCTCCCCCTCCCTCCTCGCGCTCGCCCTGACCTCTTCCTTCTCCTCCTCCTCGTCCTCCTCCTCCTCCTGCTCCTCCTCCTGTGGTTCCTCCTCCACCTCCTCCTCCTCCTCCTCTCCTCCTCCTCTCCTCCTCCTCCTCCTCCTCTCTCCTACCTCCTCCTCCTCCTCCTCCTCTCCTCCTCCTTCCCCTCTCTCCTCTCCTCCTCCTCCTCCTCCTCCTCCTCCTCCTCCTCGTGTGCGTTCCCTCTTCAGGAGGAGGAGGAGGAGGAGGAGGACCAGCAGCAAGAGAAGGGGGAGGGGGGGCAGAAGAGGTTCTGGAGGAGTTCCAATGGTCCATAGACTTCTTGGGATGCCAGTGGGGGATTTCTCCTTCTTCCCCCTCAACTCTACCCCTTATGAAGCCTCCGAACTTCCAACGACGCCCTCGAAACCTCGAAAATTTCCCAAGACACTCTCCTCCTCCTCTTCCTCTTCCGCCTTCCTCCTCTTCACAAGACACCTTTCGCCTAACTTGGCCGCCAGACGGCCGAAGATACCCCTAAGATGCCCCAAGAGGCCTCCCGAGAGGCACGAATCATTTATTTTCCTTTGGTCTGGGGAATCTGTTCGCGATCTCGATTTTTCGGCTCCCCGACGCTCCAGGACGGCCCAAGAGGCCCCAAGATCGCCCCAAGACTGTTCAAGATGCCTCCAAGAGGGTCCCAAAACGGTTCAAGATGGCTCCAAAGCGGTCCAAGAGGCGCCCAAGACGGCCCCAGAGGCCCTCAAGACGGCTCCAACAGGGGGCCCCGACGGGGGACCCGAATGGACATCTCGAGCTCTCGGCCACGGGAAGCCCCCAGGAGGCCCCAAGAGGCCCCCAAGAGGCCCCCAAGAGGCCCCCCAGAGGCTCCCACTAGAAACTCCCCAGGAAGCCCCCAGAGGCCCCCCAGAGGCCCCCCAGAGGCTCCCACTAGAAACTCCCCAACTGCCCCCCAAGAGGCCCCCCAGAGCGCCCTCAGGAGACCCCAAGAAGCATGCCTGAGGACTCTGACCCACAACCCAGGCACGGTGGCGGGATGAGCCAAAGCCAAGAAGAAAAAACGGCATCAACATAAACTGTTGGCGCTGCGAGCGGATTTCTTGGATAAGCGCCGGACCCCCCTCCATGGCGCGCGGAGCGCGCCAGGGGCGGCGCCGGAGGCGCCGCCAGGGGGACCCCAGCGCGGATCCAATAACTCCGCGCGGAGCGCCAACAGTTTGTGTTTACGCCTGTCATTCTTCTTCGACAAAAGCCAACGGCCATTCGATTTAGGCTTGGCATGTCCTCCTGTAGGCGGATTTTGGAAGGAAAATAAAAAAGGAGTCAACATGTTCAAAAAGAGTCAAACGAGCACGAAACATCGTCAGCATATTGTTTTTTGTCACAGATATTCCTCCTGAAGAGGGATTATGTGGTACACCTCCCGCCCGCGGCCCAGGCGTCCTCGGGCTTGCCCTGCAGCTCGGCCTCGGAGAGGCCGCAGCCGCCGCCCCCGCCGGAGCTGACGCCCTGCGCCCCCCGGATGCGGGCCATCAGCGCCGCAGAGGGGTTCATGCAGTCCTCCCGCCGGCCGCGGGGAGTGAGAACATCGGATTGACCAGAAAGGGGGTCCAGCGAAAAGAAGGTGATGCAATAGATCTGTTTGTGGGGTTGACATCGATTTGGGGTGTGCAATACATTCCAGTGCGCAGATGCATTGCTGGATGATCGCGCGCAGTACGTCAGTTGCAAGACAATGCAATACAAGTCTCTGGCGCAATACATTTGCAACACAATTGCATAAAATTGCCACAAATCTATTGCACCACCCCCTTTCAGCTGGACCCCCTCTTGGGTCACGACGAGAACAGAACGAGACAGAAAAAGCTCGCGGACTATTGTCCATAATTCGTGCTGCCCAGCCTCTCGTCCTCAAGATCTCGGTGTGTACATCGGATAGATGGGCGTGGGAAGCTGCGGGAGGACGAGGGAAGCGAGGAGGAGGGAGAGAATGATGCTTGGCTGAAGGTTCCATGGGCGCCTCCGAAGAGTCACTGGCCCCGCGTTCGAGGATGCAGGTTGGTTGAACATAGGATCGAGGCTCGAGGAGCGAGGCGGACACATTCGTTCTAGAGGTTCTCGTCGCCACGGATAAACGCGGCCCCAGACACTCGCCAAGATGCTCCCTGGGAGAGGGTCCGTGGATCGACCGAAGGCCGAGGAGGAGGAGGAGGAAAAGGAGGAGGAGGAGGAGGAGGAGGAGGAGGAGGAGGAGGAGGAGGAGGAGGAGGGCCCCTGACATCCAGAGGCTTGCAGAATTATTCTGGCGAAGGACCCAACCAAATGCAATTATGAGTACCCCGTTGTGGGTACTGCTTTCGGTGGGGCTCAGAAAACGTATGGGGCCACGAGGCGTGTGAGGGGAGAGCCGAAACGGGCGCGGGGATGCATGCGGCCCCTGCCACTGGGGCCTTCTGTGGAGCTCCCAGTGTGGCCACGAAACATGTGAGAGGTGTGCCGAAACGGGCGTGACGCCAACATGTGAGGGGCGCCTCTGGGGCCTTCGACTGAGCTCCCTATGTGGCTACGGAACGTTTTGAGGGGTGTGCCGAAACGGGCGTGACGCCCACATGCGAGAGGTGGCACTGGGGCCTTCGGTGGAGCTCCTTATGGGGCCACGACTCGTGTGAAGGGTGTGCCGAAACGACCGTGACGCCCACTCGCGAATGGCCCCTGGGGCCTTGGGTGGAGCTCCCCACGGGGGCCACGACACGTCTGAGAAATGTGCCGACACGGGTTTAGGGGCGCATGCGGCCACTGCCAACGGGGCCTTCGGTGAGGCTCCCTGTGAGGCTACCAATACGTGAGGTGTGTGCGTGTGTGCCGAAATGGGTTTAGGGGACGCACGTGGCCACTGCCACTGGGGCCGTCTGTGGGGCTCCCTATGAGCCAAGAAGCGTGTGAGGGAAGTGGCGAAATGGGCTTTAGGGACGCATATGGCCTCTGCCACAGGGGTCATCGGTGGGGCTCTTTATGGGGCCAAGGAATCGTGTGAGGGGTGTGCCGAAATGGGTGTAGGGGCGCATATGGCCACTGTCACTGAGGTCTTCGGTGGGGCTCCCAATGGAGCCACGAAGCGTGGGAGGGGTGTGCCAGAATGGGTTTGTGGGACGCTTGTGACCACTGCCACTGGGACCTTCTGTGGGGATCCGTATGGGGCCACGATACGTGCGAGGGGTGTGCCGAGCTGGTTGGCATACGCAGGGCAGAGGCAAGCAGGGAAGAAAGGAGGGAGAAGGGGGAGGAGGAAGGAATGAATGATGCGGGGTGCTGCTGTCTCTTCAAAACGCCGACCCAACACATCATTGCTTGGGGAACCTATTAACTTTTGTTTCGCTAGTTGGGGCCTCTCGAAGCCGTTGCGGGCACCAAGACTGAACAACAACGACGGGCCGAATTGATACATCGGACCGTGAATGGTTCGGGGGCATAGGTTTATTAGTCGATGCGGGATCTCCCAAACCAGGTCGATCCATTACCGTCCCAGGGCCAGAATCTATCGAAGACGCCCGTAGAATACTTATACAACGTCGGAATTGAGGCGTGATGGGGGAGTGCGATTGAAGGCCCCCTCCCAGCTGCATATTTGAGCTGTCTGAAACCATACTTAGCTGTGGCGTCTGCGCCCTTGTTTTTGGCGGTTACGCCCTTCACGCGCCATACCTCTCGTGGTCGACAGTGCCCTGCTCACGACGCCCCATCAAGCAGCCACACAAATTATACAAGCGTGCGTCTACGAGGGGGCTGCGTTTAACGAGAAGGAGATGACGAGAGCGAGAGAGAGAGAGAGGGAAGGAAAGACAGATAAAGATAGAGAGAGAGAGAACAACAACAAAAAAGAAGGAGGGACGGAGAGCGACACCCAAATACACCTAAATATAAAAGAGAGTGAAACAAAGAGGGAGGGAGGGAGAGAGGGACACAGGGAGAACAATCCTGATCCTCCACCTCCTCCTCCTCGCCCCCCACCCCCCCCCACCTCCGCCCGATAGTCGCCGACGCGCCACAAGCTACCCTTCTCGTGTGCACAGCGGCTCGCCGACGGCCCCAACGTGCAGCAGGGGCGCGCGCGGGACGAGACATCTTTCTGTGGGCTCTCTGGGGAACTTCGGACTGACCATCGCGACCGCCGAGAATTACCATATAGTGGCGCTTAGTGGCCGCTTAGCGGTCTGTAGCGGCCGTTTAGTGTCGTTTACTTGCATTTAGTGGCCTTTAGCGGCCCCGAAAATTACCATTTAGTGATACCTAGCGGCCGCTACTGCCTCCGAGAAGTACGTACCATTCAGTGGCACTTAGTGGTCGCTAGTGGCTTTGAGAATTACCATTTCGTGGCACCTGGTGGCCGTTAGTGGCTCCGAGAATTAAGATATCATTTAGCGGCACGTAGTAGCCCGAGCTCTACCATTTAGTGGCACTTAGTGGCCGTTCGTGGTCCCGAAAATTACCATATAGTGGCGCTGAATGGCCCTTAGTGATTCCGAGAACTACAACCCGCTGGATAAAAAATGGAGACCGTGGGGATCGAAGAAGACACGGTTGGCCTCCCGTCAGGCCACGGGGCCCCAGGACAATGTTGGACTCGGGGCCGAGTCGGGAATTTCAGATGCATCGCTCACCCCTTCAAATATTATAACGGCCAAATGGGGTCAGCGTCTGAAAATGCGATTTCGCCTGAGATTTCCGCGCAAAAAAATAAGACCGCCTTCCAGGGCGATCTGAGAATTTGCCGCGGCATCTGAAAGTGGCGATTTTGCATGGGACTTCCGCAGAAAAAATCCTGATCCATCTTCATGCCGCTTGAGAGCGGCGATGTCGCCTGATAATTCCTGGCAGGGTACTTGGCCGCTTTTCACACCGCCAAAGAGTGGCGATTTCGTTTGGGCTGTCCTAATTACCGCGCGTTCTGTCCACCCCTGCATCACCGTTCCGCCGTTCGGGTCACGACTCTGTCTGGGAGTTACTTGGGATCGATCGAAGGGCGAAGCTTGAGTTTTTTTCGGTTGGCGAAGACCCAGGGGTTGTTCTTGGCCGTAGTGCCGATCATCACTTTTAATCCAGGGGGTGGTACCATTTAGTGGCACTTAGTGGCCGTGTAGCCCCATCTGGGCCACGGTCATGTAAATCAGGGCTCGGGGTCACCGACCTCCATGACACCACGGGCGCGTGAATGAGACCGCCGGCCCCATCGGGACCGCAAGCGTTCGTGCCGCTCAGTGCCGCTAACCCAATTCGAAGACATTCTACAGTTCCCCAAGTTGGCCAGATAAACATCTGGGTCCTGGGCCACGGAGCGCTCCCTTGGGCAAGAGCGCCGCCGAAAGCCCACCCAAGAGCACGGGTCAAGAGCACGGGCCCCTTCGCCGGAAGGCTCACCCAAGGAGGGTCCCCAAGGAGGGTCCCAAACCAAAGAGCAGATCCCGAAGTGGATGGCCCGGGCCCCAGGCATGGGGGGACACGCAGGCTCGCCATCGCTCGGACGTCCACCCCTTGTGCATGTTTTGGTTTCGCGCGCGTGGATGCTTTCGCAAGATGGCCCAACATGCTCCTCGATGGTTCTCGCCGAGGACAAATACACACGCTCAAGCGTTGCCAAGGAGGCGGGTGGCCCAGGATCCAGGCACAGGGAACACAAAAGGTACGCTACCACTCCGCCTACGGTCCTCCACCCCCCTTCCCCCGCGGCTGCCGTCAAGTTTCCGCGCTCCAGCGTCTCCGCCTGGACTTTCGGGTCTGCGGCCCGTAGTGCGGCTGCTGCCCGCTCGTCCACATCGTTCTCGCGCAAGAACCTTTCCAGGGCAGGGCGCATCAAGACCACGGGGCTAGGCGTGTGCAGGTAGGCGGCGTGCCCGGGGGGACATGAGAAGGGGCGGGCCTTCTCAGAAGGCTCGGAAGTCCCCTGGCCTTCTGACAAGTTTTTCTGAACCTCCCCCGAAGACACAACATATTTCTCAAAAAAAGCGAGGGTTTCTAAGTTCCGCCACCTTCTGAGAAGGCCTTCTCCTTCTCACTTCCCCCCCCTCGCTCGCTGCCGAGAAGGTGAAGGACAAGGGAGTGGACAGCGGTGCACCCAGAGGCAGCGAGACGCAGCCTGTGGACGCCACCCGCAGGTCCGCTGGCCCGTTGGTGCGGCGACATCCTCCGCGCACGCATGCTCTCCAGACCCCCTGGAAGATAAGAGCAGCATCCGAATTGCACGCGACCTGCATAGCTTCCAGCGGCCAGCACGACGGAGTGCGGGAATGCCCCATGACAACCCAATCTTCGGGAACTCAAAACCGTGTGGTGACGGACCGCGTGGTGACCTCCCTCGGAATCCCCAGCGACTTCACCGCGCGGTGCGTCACCACACGGTCTTGGGACCCTGGAGGCCCACGTCGCCCGAGACATCCTCAGAGAACGATCCGGATCCCAAAACCGCGTGGTGACCCCGAATCTACACCGACTCACCACGCGATGTGGTCACCATACCGCTTGGTGGCCCCCGACCATCTCTTACCAAATGGAAAGCCCGTTTGCGGCGTGCGCGCTTCCAGGAAGTGTGGGAAGAGGCGGCGGAGCCACAGCCGGCCGCAACCGAAAAGCGCGCCCCCTCAGGCGTGCGCTCGAATGCTCTAACACCTCTGAGCGGCCCCATCTTCGAGCGAGGCTGGCGAGATACAAAAACATGTGTGGTCCGATTTCATGGTCTCGCACTGATTCCCCCACCCCTCCCCGACCCGTGCGCTCTGTTTTGCCAGCGGGGTGTGGGGGGGGGGGCGCGCGAACGCATGCACAATGCGATCGTGTCGCGGACCGCAAACCACACACACACACTCTTGTAACTCCGCCTGTGGTGTGTGGCAGCACGGTCGCGATCTAAGTTTTACGGGCAACGGGCGTATGCATTGCAAACCTCCTTCGACAGTGCGCGCGGCCCCGGAAGGACGCGTCCAAGAACTAGGTGTGAGGGCGCGGGGCGAAACAGAACGGAGCGGCCGGTCACAAACCACACGCGCACACACGCAAACGCGAACTGCTTGGGTCGGTGGTCCAGCGCCTGGGGCCACAGGTGGTCCATCGGTAACGTGCCGACGCGGTGCGAAGAGAAGTACTTTCGCATGCACATATATATACATAAATGTATACAAACGTGCTTAATGCACTGTGCAGTGTGCGACCTATGTGATGCAATTCCCTTGCCGAACTTGAAGCGGTCAACCCCACTGCTCGCGCAATCATCCCACCCACCCACCCGCACCTTGGTTTGCAAAACCCATGCGGTAGCGATTGCGGTGAATGCTGGGTGTTGGCTGGTGCATCCCTGCGGCCGCGCTAGCCCGCGCATGCTCGCGCGCGCAGCGGCCAGCTAGTTTTGGCGCGACCGACGCGAACGCGGTGGCGTTGACCGCTCGGCACATCCCAGCGGGCACTTCAGTGCGAATCGGCGACTCGGGCGGGCGCGGTATCATGGCGACGTCGACAACTGTAGACACGATGATGATAGTAGCGATTGTGGCGACGATGCTGACAGCGACTTAGAAGTAGCCAGTGACGACGCCGTTGCTGATCACGCCGACGACGATGACGGCGCCTTCGCGTCGGTGGTGAAGGTTTTGGAGGGAATTCGAAATGCGAGCGCGGCGGACGCGCGAGAGTGGCTCGCATGGTATTACTTGACACGGATCGTGCCTCCCCAGCACGCGCGCAAGGGCGTTCGAACGATCTCGACATGCGCGCGCACGAAGCCCGCTTGGCAGCATTTTATGGAATGTTGAACAACTCATGGTTGTGTTAAGAATTCGCAAGAGCGCGCGCGCACGTTTTTGTTGAACGTTCGTGTTGTTGTTGTTGTTGTTGCATTTGTTGTTGACATGTTTTTCGGACAGTCGATTTTGAAGCCCTTCCGAAAACAGACGAATTTGAAGGATTTCGGCATGCGCGCGCTACGACGCGCGCGCACTTCGCCCAACGTTCTGCTGCAAGGGATTCTTGGAAACTTATGAATTTTGATCAGCAAGGGTGCGCGCATAGTATTTCTTTGCAAGGGAACCGAGGGGGGACCAATACCGGTTTGGCGGGGAAAATATGAACTCACGGGTAGGATGGACATAGGGCCAGAATCGTATGTGTGTTGCATAAGTTCCTGGGGGATCGATAAGTCTGGGGGGGAGGGTGGTAGAACCTATTTCAATTTCATTAGAAAGGACGATCTATGTGGCGCAATGTATGTTGTGCACCCGATGTGGTCCACCATATGTTGCACAACCCATGTAGCTCGAAATTTGTTGTGCAAGATGACTGGTGCAGTCTAAGGTTGTACAATCCATGTGGTGCAACATGCGTTGTGCAATCTATGTGGTGCAATTCGCCTGCCGAACTTGATGTTGTCAACTCCACGGCTCGCGCAATCATCCCACCCACCCGCCCGCAACTTGGTTTGCACAACCCATGCGGGAACGATTGCGATGAGTGCTGGGTGTTGGCTGGTGCATCTCTGCGGCCGCGCTAGCCCGCGCATGTTCGCGCGCGCAGCGGCCAGCTAGTTTGGCGCGACCGACGAACGCGCGTGGCGCTGACCGCTCGGCACATCCCAGCGGGCACTTCAGTGCGCGACGACGAAGACGACGACGCCGACGTCGACGACGACGAAGACGACGACGACGTCGCCAACGAAGACGACGACGAGGGAGGAGGGAGGACGACGACGGCGACAACGACGACAACGACGACAACGACGAGGGAGGAGGGAGGACGGCGACGACGCGAACGACGAAGAAGGACGAAGGACGGCGACGCCGACGACGACAACGACGAGGGAGAAGGGAAGACGACGACGACAACGACGACGACGACGGCGACGAAATAGGAGGGACGACGACGAGACGCCGACGACGGACGACGACGACGACGAGGGAGGAGGAGGAAGGAGGACCACGGCGACAACGACGACGGAAACGACCACGACGCCAAAGATGATGACGACGACGAACACGAGGAAAGACAGAGGACGACGTAGGCGACGACGATGACGACGCGGGAGGAGGGAGGACGGCGACGACGACGACGACGCAAAAGCGCGCGCGCACGCTTTTGTTGAAAAATCCGTGTTGCAAAACCTTGTGTTTTGTATGTTTTTTAGACACACGATGTTGAAATCTTTCCGAAACCGATGGTTTTGAAGAATTTCGGCGTACGCGCGCGACGACGCGCGCGTCTGCACTTCGTCCCGTTGTTTTGCGAATGATTCTCGCGACGGCACACGCGCAAGGGCGGTCGACAAAATTCGACATGCGCGCGAAGCCCGTTTGGTAGCATTCTTGAAGAACCGGTGGTTTTCTTAAGACTTCGCAAGAGCTCGCGCGTAAGTTTTTTGAGCAAATCGGCGCTGCGAAACCATGTGTTTTTGTATGTTTGTTGGGAACTCGGTTGCGAAATCCTTCCGACACCGAGAGTTTTTGAAGGATTCCGGCATGCGCGCTCGACGACGCGCGCGAGCGCAGTTCGTCCCGATTTTTGCAAGGGACTCGTGAAAAGTCTTATGCTAGAACAAAAAATGTTCCTGTGTATTGCTTTTTAACACGGGAGCCTCAGGGGGACCGATCCCGGCCCCCTCTGGGATAGTGCAAATTCATATTTAGGATGGACATGTCGTCATAATCATAAATGATTTACATACCCGAAAGGGGGTCCGATAACGCCGGGGGGGGGTAAAGTCTAGAGAATCTACGGGGTGCCATGTGGGTTGTGAACCCTACGTGGTGCATTAGCGCAGCCTTGTGGTGCAATCTACGCGGTCCATTCTACGTTGCGCCATCTACGTGATGCAGTCTATGTGGTGTTGTCTACGCGGCGCTATCTACGTTGTGCACACTATGTGGATCAGTCTACGTAGTGCAATTCGCCCTGCCGAACTTGAAAGTGTCAACATCACTGCTCGCGCAATAATCCCACCCGTTCGTTTGCAAAGCCCCTGCGGCGGCGATTGCGACGACTGTTTGGCGCTGGCTGCCGAGCACATCGCTGCGGCCGCGCTAGCGCGCAGATTCGCGCGCAGAACAGGCCAGCTGGCCTGGCGCGACCGACGCGGCCGCGGTGGCGCTGACCACCGGGGACTTCCCAGCGCGTCTCGCATGCCGCGCAAACGCGCGGGCGCTTCAATGCGAAACAGTGATTCGGGCGGGCGCGGTATCATGGCGACGTCGACAAAGGCAGACGCGATGATGAATGTAGCGATGCTGGTGACGACAATGACCATGACGACGGCACGGCCAATGACGGCACCGATGCTGATCACCCCGGTGACGATGATGGTGTCCACGTGCCACTGATGAAGATTTTGGAAGGATTTCGACGTGCGCGCGCGGCCGACGGGCGCGAGTGGCCCGCGCGGTATTGTTTGAGAGGGATCGTGCCCCCCCCCCCCAGCAAGCGCGCAAAAACGCTCGAATGATTGAGACACGCGCGCGAGAGGTCTGCTCGGTCGCATGTGGTGAACATGTTGGATATCGTCTGTCCCCCCAGAAGTGCAAGAGCGCGCAATGTTTTGAAACACCCACAGTGCAAAACCACTGTACGTGTCAATGTTTTCTGGGGCCTGGATCTTGAAATCATTGCGGAAACCAGAATGCTTGAAGGATTTTGGCATGCGCGTGACGACGCGCGCGCGTGTGCTCTCTCTTTCTCTTTTGTCCAACGGATTCTTCGACAATGACGACTTTGATGAATTGGTGTGCGCGCGTTCATTTGCAAGGGATGACGGGGGGGCGATACTGGCTGGGCTGGGATGGTATGTGTTCATACTTAGAATGAACGGTGGGGCAGAATCGAACGTACATCGTACTATCCCAGGGAGGGCCGATACAAAAAGGAGGGGGCATCTTAACGCCCATGTCGAGCGGGAAATGTGCGTGGCGCAATATAGGTTGTGCACTATATGTGGTGCAGCTGATGTTGTGCAATCAGCGCCGTGCTACGCGGTGCAACTCACTGGCCGAACTTGAAATTGCCAACTCCACTGCTCGCGCAATCATCCCACCCACCCATCCGCAACTTGGTTTGCAAAACCCATGCGGGAGCGATTGCGATGAGTGTTGGGTGTTGGGTGTTGGCTGGTGCATCTCCGCGGCCGCGCTAGCCCGCGCATGCTCGCGCGCGCAGCGGCCAGCTAGTTTGGCGCGACCGACGCGAACGCGGACACGCTGACCGCTCGGCGCATCCCAGCGGGCACTCCAATGCGAATCGGCGGCTCGGCAACGTCGACAACGGTAGACGCAATGATGATAGTAGCGGTGCTGGCGACGATGCTGACAGCGACTACGGGGCAGCCAGTGACGGCGCCGATGCTGATCACGCCGACGACGATGACGGCATCTTCGCGTCGGTGAAGAGGGTTTTGGAAGGAATTCGGAATGCGCGCGCGGCAGACGCGCGAGTGGCCCGCATGGAATTATTTGAGACGGATCGTGCCTCCCCAGCACGCGCGCAAAGACGTTCGAACGATTTCGACATGCGCGCGCGAAGCCCGTTTGGTAGCATGTTATGAAAATGTTGAAAAACTCATGGTTGTGCTAAGAATTCGCAAAAGCGCGCGCGTTGTTGTTGAAATTCCGTGTTGCGAAACCTTGTGCTTTTATTGTTGTTGGACGCTCGGTTTTGACGTCTTTCCGAATACTGAAGTTTTTGAAGGGTTTCGGCACGCGCGCGCGACGACGCGCGCGTGCGCACTTCGTCCCGTTCTATACAAGGGATTATTGAAAACTTGCGCGCGCATGATATCTTTTGCAAGGGAACCGAGGGGGGAACGATACCAGTTTGGCTGGGATTGTAGGAACGCACAAGTAGGATGGACGTTGGGTCAAAATCATACGGTTTTTGCATAGGTTCCGGGGGAATCGAGAAGTCCGGGGGGGAGGGAGGTAGAATCTGTTTCCTTTTAGAGAGGAGGGGATCATATATTTTGTGCCAGCTACTGGGGGTAGAGGGTTAGGACAAGAATGTGTGGACGATTTCAAACTAGTTCCGCCGGACCCGTGCCCTTCCCCCATAATACCGGGCCGAAGAACTCGGCCTATGCAGGGCTGGCAACTCGTGTTGGACCCTGGGCCGAGTGGGAGGACAGGGGAGGCCCGAATGCTGACAATTCCGAAAGGCGTGGGGGGCCAATCGGACTGGTGGAAAGCACCCCCTGTCCCCAAGCGCAGCAACGACCGATTAGACCACATATTGAACGTGACAGGCGTCACGACGTTACTCCGCCCCGTTGAGAGCAGACCAGAACAAACCGCATGTGCATCGAACGAAACATAATCGAACATAACTTCACAGAGTATAATACAGCTAAGTTCCAGCGTTCTAGTATAGTCAACATAGGCGCTCAGCCCACGCTGGACACAGCAACAAGCCGTAGCAACAACGACCGACCATACTACAGATCAATAGTAACAGGTGTCACGACGTCACAACGGCCCGTCGAGAGCAGAGCATGATATAATAGGCTGCCAAGTACTACGCTGGGCAGAACCCCAGCGAACATAACCTAGCAACGTTATCATTGCCACCAATTCATGGCGTCTCATCGGGCGAGCATCATAACATAATCAGCCGCACCAAAACATAATCAAACGCGACGTGCGCTCCGAGGTCAGGCTGGCAACAGGAACAAGTAGGCGCAGCAACGCCCCATTGGACGACGTATCTAACGTGACAAGCATTACGACGTCACGCTGGCCCGTCGAGAATACAACATCACATGACACAGTAGACATACTTCATCATGACGGAACATAACCTAGTTGAAAGCTGATAAACACAGCAACCACACATGAATGGCGCCCTGCCACATCCACGCCGACTTAAGGCTGGCCACAGGACAAAAAGAGGTGCAGCAACGACCGATTAGGCTACATATCAAACGTGACAGGCGTCACGACGCCCCGTCGAGAGCATAACATAACAAATCAGATGTGCGTAGAGCAGAACCGAACCGAACAGAACGTTCGGTGGCAACTCATGGGAGCTTCCCAAACCATCTTGTCGGCGCTAGCGAAATCGACGCTGGTCGACGCTAGATCGACGCTAATCGACGCCAGCCGACGCTAAATCGGCGCTATCTTATCGACTCCCAGACGCTTATCGACGTTAAAGACATAATTTCCAAGGGTGCAGAACTCCGAGTTTCTTCAGAAGCGTCGCGGGGCGTCACCCCCGCCGACAGCCCCACATCGACCCCCGTCGCGGGCAGCCACCGCGCGCCGAGGGCGCTCCGACCCCCGTCGCGACGCGACGACGTGACGAGGCTGACCCCCGTCGGGGGGGCAACCCCCCCACGCTCGGGCAAGAACCCAGAGCAGGCGCTCCCGTGACCTGCGACCGAACAGACCGTGACAGAGCAGAGTGCCGCGCGCGCGGCCGGGGAGGGGGCCTCTCGACCGCCTCCGACGGAGCCATCGCCGCGCCCCCGGCGGCTGCGCCCAGCCCCCCGGCGCGGCGCGTGTCGCGCGGGGCGGGAGGGGCGCCGGCCTTCCGGCGGTGCGCGCGCGGGGCGAGCGGTCGCCGGCCAGCCCCGGGCGGGCCATGGGGAGGCGGGGCAAGAGAAGGGAAGGAGGAGGGGGAGGAGGAGGAGGAGGAGGAGGAGGAGGAGGAGGAGGACGACGACGAAGCCAGGACGAGGAGAAGTAGCATCGTTCCTGCTGCCTGCCTCCTCGCGCCTCCTCGCTCCGTTACCTTTTTCCCTCCCCCCACCCCTCCCCTCGTCCCTCGCCCATCGTGGTTCCCCTCCCCGCCCTCCCCCCTCCCCTCGCTCTCCCCCTCGCTCTCCCCCTCGCCCTCCCCCCTCCCCACTCCCCCTTCCCTCGTCGCTCCCCCATCACATCTCCTCCCACCGGCCCCTCGCTCTCCCCCCTCCCCTCCACTTGCCCTTTCCCTTCTGCCCTCCCCTTGCCCAACCCCTCCCCTCGCGTCCCTCTCCCTTCTGCCCTTCCCCCCCCCCCGCCCGCGCCCCTCGTCGTTGCTCTCGGGCCCCTCAGCTTCAGAGAAGGCTGTGTGATGGCGAAGTCTGTGGCATCGCAGGACAAAACCAGGCACCACATCTCAGGCAGTTGGGATCGGCGGCGAGCGAGGCGAGGGGGGGAATGGTAAGAAATGAGAATGAGAAGACCTTCTCGGAAGGCGGCGGGAATTCCCAGAAGCCGCGCGCCTTCTGAGAATTTGTCTGTGTGTTCAGGGGATGCATAGAAAACCTCTCAGAAGGCCGGGGGACTTCCGAGCCTTCTGAGATGGCCCACCCCTTCTAACTTCCCCCCCTCGCTCGCCGCCGACGGGAGGACTCCAGTCAGCCACTTTCACTCCAGGATTTGAGCTACAAAACGTCGCTTGGCCCTGAAAGCTGCGTATCACTCCATGGGGAAATGCTGGTTCAGCAGCTCCCCGTTCTCGGTGACACGATCGATGGCCGAGGGGGTTCTTGATCGACACAGCCCCATCGAGGCTCGAAGTTGCTGCACATGGATCGGGTCCACTTAGAGACGCAGTTCTGCGGCATCTTATGAGTTTCCTGCTCAAGCAGTGTCGAGCAAACGGCCAGGTGGGAGGAGGGGCCAGCACACATGCGCACGATCAGCCTCGAGGAGACGATGAGGAAGTTTTGATGTGCACCACTATGTATGGAATTACTGATACAGAGAATGACATGGTTGCATAAACTCGTGGAAATGTGCGAAGATAACTCACGACACCTATCGGCAGTCTTTGACACGACTAAGTATGATGCGCCTGCATGTGGCGATGGTCGAGTGTCGGAACAAGCCTATCCATGGGCTGGACAAACTCAGCAAGACTTGGTCTCGCCCACTGCCGCGGAGTCGGTTGCCATGTTGCACGAGCATGAAACCACTGTACACATTCACGTGTTATGACACTACGGAGCTCGTAAGGCACGATGCCGACGAGATACGCGCGAATGTTTGTTTCACACGAGCGACACGACAGAGCCAGCTGCAGGTCGGCACGTGTGGAGGCGAGCGCAGATGCATGGAGGCCATCAGAGGACAGTAGAACGTGTGGCACCACCCTGGCCAAGAAGCGAGCCACGTCTGGGGGAAAGCACGGAACATTGGGGATGGGACACGTATGGGCTACCACAAGCTACGGCACGATCATGCGAGAGTACGTTCAGGGACAGGGAGACAGCTAGACAACGCAGTTCAGCTAGTATGACCAGGAGAGGGGGATGATACGATACTGACCAGGAAACTGCCAATCTCACCTAGCATGACCAGGAGAGGGGGATAAAGACACAATTTCAGCTAGCATGACCAAGCTAGGGTATTGTCCGGAATCCGGGGGAGGATGCGATGCTGAAATGGAAAAGCCGACGAGTCTACCTTGTCCCTTGTGCCTAGAAGTGTCCGACGCCGCAGCCAGCTTCTCCGAACATTGCAGGCTGCACATTCTTCCACGACTTCCGCCGTCGTTCCAGCATGTGAGAGTTGAAGCAAGATGAGCGGGCGGCAGCGAGCTCGTGGATAGCGCGCCCTGGGGCGCGAGCAGCCAGGCAGAGAGGAAGCGTCGTCGGCGGCCCCAGGCGGCCATGCAGGCGCTGCTCATCCAGCTGGAGGGCAAGGTGAGCGCGCCAGAGAACGAGACGCGCATGTCCATGCTGATCGCCAAGAGGAGCTCAACGCCGTGCAGGCAAAATCCACAACTCGCTCCAGGCGCTCAAAAGGAAGCGAAGCAAGGAGGGCGAGATAGAGCCGACATAGGCACCCCAACGTTCCACTGCCTGTTCGGGGCTCTCGACGCTATCTTGTGGGCAACAAAAAGGTACGGATACCGCTACTCTCCGAACCTCTCCTGGGGTGCATTCTGACCAGGATTTCGAGGCGAATCCAGCGGTGGCGATGAGGGCCGCCCAGGAGGTAGAAAAAAAACTGGAAAATAAAGGAAGGGTATGGTATGGGTACCTTTTCCTCCCCTGATCTTCAGTTCCGAGCACTTGGACACCTCCCCCTCGCAACGACGAGGTGCTGGCGTCGCTCACGACAAAGCTCACGCTCGCATGCCGGAGACAGGGAGAAGCTCTACGTCGCGGAGCAGTGGCTCTGCGAGCGGATGGTGCTGCCGACGCTCGAGAAGCCAGGCAAGGAGCCCAAGGTCCGCATTACAGGGAGTTCAAACAAATAGGAGTTTAAAAACAAAGAACTCAAACTTACAGGTTGCCGCGTAGATATCTCAGCCCCGAGGCGGGGAAGAGAACAGCCACGACGCAGCATGTAACAAAACATGGTTTCGTCTGGCAAATCAACGCGCCACGAATCATTGCGGTCCTGCTGGGGTTTGCGTTCAGTTTCCCAGAAGAGGTGATGTCGCCGAAGAAAAAGGAGGGTAACGATCAGCAGAGGAGAGCAGTCACGGAGGTCGAGCACCCGTTGCACCGACTAAACCCGACGGAGCGCCCCACGGAGATGTGCGCCATCAAGGGAGTCGTGGTCTCAGTCGAGGCGGTGTTCCCGGGGAGCCTGAGGAGCCCAGGAGGTCAGATTCTCGGAGGGCGTGCTCCGAGGGGCAACATGGTTCGCTGGCTAGGAGGCGGAGCACGGTGAGGTAAACGTCTAGAGGTTCAGAGTACTGCATGTTATCAAAGTCGGGGTGCTTTGAGACCTGATGTCGAAAGGCACGAACATCAGTTTGGGGAACAGCTTAACGTTCTGATGCCAGACGCGAGCAGATGTCAGGAGCGGTCTCATGCATGATATGCTCGTGTAGCGTGCGAGCAGGAGGTCGACGGGGTCAGCATTGTCAAGACGACATGCCAGACGCAAAGACTCCAGCTACGGTAACTACAGAAACAAAAAGCGGCATAAACAATCACTTTCGGCGCTCCGTGCGGATTTCTTGGATCTGCGCTGGACCCCCCTCCCTGGCGCGCGGAGCGCGCCAGGGGCGGCGCCGGAGGCGCCGCCAGGGGGGGGTCCCAGCGCAGATCCAAGAAATCCACGCTGGATGCCCTTTTGTCTTCTTCGAGGTAACCTGACCAGGCTGAGTCTCGAGCCCTGCGACTGCGCTGTCGACCCCTCGAACGTTCGCTCCTGTCCAGCGGCCACCGATATGAAGTAGCATACGAGCAGGGATTCGACGGGGCCAGCGTTGTCGAGACGGTATGCCAGACGCAAAAAATCCAGCTACGGTAACCTCACCGAGCTGTCGAGGAGGAGGGGTAGTGGGAGGAGGACGAGGAGGAGGAGGAGGACCCGCTCCTCTCGTCCAGCCGTCCCTGCGAGACTCCGTTCCCCAACCTGGTGCGCGCCTGTTGCAGAAACAGCCTTCACGGAAGAAGGGAGAGAGGGAGAGAGAGAGAGGCAGATAATGAGAGAGAGATACACATATATATATATATATACACATATATATAGGGAGACAAGCAAAAGCACCGTACTTCCTCCTCCTCACCTCGCCGCTCCTCCTCGTCCAGCCGTCCCTCCGAGACTCCGTGCTCCTTCCCTCCTGCCGCCCTCGTCCTATCTCCTCTCATCCCTCATCCCTCTGTGCCCCAACCCTTTTCTGGATGGGTCTTCGTTTTGAACAGAATACTGCCGTCCTTCCTTCCCTCCTTCCTTCCTTCCTCCTCCTTGTCCCGCCTCCTCCCGCCCTCCCGCCTCCCTCCTCCTGCCTTGTGGCTCCTGCTCCTCCTACCTGGCCGTCTTCGCTTGCCGTCCTTCCTTCCCTCCTTCCTTCCTTCCTCCTCCTTGTCCCGCCTCCTCCCGCCCTCCCGCCTCCCTCCTCCTGCCTTGTGGCTCCTGCTCCTCCTACCTGGCCGTCTTCGCTTGCCTGTTGTGAACTGAACCGCGGCCTCATCGGAGGCCCAGCGAAGCGCGGCCCTGCTCCCCGGGAGGCTCGCAACTACGCGCAGTTGCCTGCATCTGCGTGGGCCCCGTGAGGCCGAGCGCAGCGCGGGCGCCAACGCGCACCCCGAGGGGACCTCGCGCCCTGGAGGCCAGCAACTGCGCAGCTGTCGCAACTCCCGTGGGCTCCTGGGAGGCCCAGCAATGCGCGGTCCTACCCGCACTTCGATTTAGGCCGGGCATGTCCTCCTACAGGCGAACGATGGAGGAAACATTACAGAGAGTCAACGCATATTCAAAAGTAAACAAATCGTCCCCAGACTATTTCTGGACTATCTCTGGATCTTGCTCCTGTAGAGGGGCATGCCCCACTTAAACCTACATGGGGCCGCCCCTCGACGGGACCGCCCCAAGACGGGACCGCGCCCAACGGTGGGGCTGGGGTGGCTCTCGCCCCACGGCCGCGCGCTGGTCTCCTCCGCCTCCCGGCTCTGCTCTCTCCTGCTCCCCTTCCTCCCTTCCTCGCCCTCGTCCCCTTTTCCAGGGCAGGTGGTCGTCCGGGGAGTCCCCTTCCATTCCGTAGGGAAACGGCGCTACGTGCAACACGACAGGCCTGGTGCACTTGATGGATGCAGGTGTCGACTGAATCGTGCAACCTCGCTGTGTCGCGTGCGCGCGATGATAATCGCTGGGTTGCGGATGCCGTTGCGGCCCCTCTCCTGCGCGTGTTGCGCCTCCCCTCGTTCCCCGCCCCGTTCCTCCCTCTGTTCCTTCCCTGTCCCTCCCCGCCCAGGGGGGCGCGAGGTTCACTGGGCCGCGCGACGCTCCCGAGGTCAGGGTCAGGGGCAGTTCGCCAGCAGGCTCTTGGAGGCTGCGAAAAAAGGTTCAAACCTACTCGGACAGGCGGCCGATGGCACGCCAAGACGGGCAACGACTGCCCCCCAGGAGGCCCTCAAGACGCTCCGAATGGCTCCAAAAGAGCCCCACGAGAGCCCCAAGATACCCCCAGAGAGCCCCTCCTCAATTTCCCCCCACCCCCCCCAAACGGTTTGCCTGGGAGATCACGCTTTTCCTCCGACGTGCCGCAGGGTCACAAACGACCGAACACGTCTTGTATATCCGAGCTGTGGAAGCACGCAGTCTCTTAGCATGCCCGCACCTGCGCTCGACATCTCACCACACAGGTGATTTTCAGATGGAGGGGTCGTCGGTGGTTCGTCGTAGGCGTCGCATATGTGTATTTGCATGCACAACAATGATTGGCTCACAGGTGTGTATGTGTATATATATATATACACTCTTGTAGAACGGACATGGTACGTTACAACAACTATGTGTTTATACATGTATACATGCATACGTGTGGGTGTCCTCCCTGCACGTGTATGTATCCATCTTGCTGTATGAAAATGTAGGTGCATGGCACTAAGTAGTTCCCACTAGTTTGATGTGTAGAAAAGTGTGTGCATACATATGAATGTATCACGATCAGCGTGTTGTTCTCTCCTCCTCCTTCCGGTGCACACCTACACACCTGTGATCTCTCTCTCTCTCTGTGTCTGCACTCCCTGCTCTCTCTCGCTCGCTATATCTCTTTTGTTGTTTCTTTCTTTCTCTCTCTCTATGCCCCTTCCGTTAAACATCTCTCTCTTTCTCTTTTTCTCGGTCTGCTAACTGGCCTCTCTCTCAGTCTCATCGTTTGACAGTCTGTCCTCTTCCCAGTGACTCCATCGACGCGTCAGTCTCTTTGCTACCATGATCTGGTCTCTAGCTCACCCTTAGATGGTTCGTTTGCTCTCTCTCTCTGTGTATATATGTATGAAATTCAAACTCATTTCCCCCCTCTCTCTCATTATCATCTCTCTCTGTCTCTCACTCTCCCTCTGCTCTCACTGCCTCCCTTTTGCCTCCCCGGTGACCCCCTGCTCGACCAAGGGATTGTTGGATTTTAGCTTTCGGATTATGTAAAAATGCAAGGCGGTGTTTGGGCGTTGTTGGTTGTGACGCTTACCTCTGGCGCGTTGAAATTCGTTAAGCTAAGCAGCATATCAGACGCCTCCCTCCCTCTCTCTCTCTCTCAGAACATCCCACTCGCTCTCTCTCTCTCTCTCTGTCCCTCTCTCTTTCTCGCTTTCTCTCGCTCTCTCTCCGCCTGCCACTTACACAATCCACATAACGCTTGAAAGACACCTTCATCGACGTCGTCATCCTCCACGCCGTCCTCCTTTTCTCTTCCACTGCACCTTCACGCTTTCCGCGCTGAAAGCCTAGAGGGTCCAACCGCAACATCAAACATGCGGAAGCGGCGCCACCCTAACGAGTCGTCACCGAATGCTTCCACAAAGACTGCAGCTTCTCTGGGGGGCGCCAAGCGGGCTCGAGATACTCCTGATTCGGAACCGCGGCTTAACCCCTACCTACAGGTGGCAAGTGCTCACAGTCGATGCCATTGGCATGAGGGAGAGGGGTCCCGAGGGACTTTCCTGGGACTGGCCACTTTTTGCAATGGCCTCGCGAGGCCCGCGCTGGGCCCTCAGGACGCCTCTCCCTCAGGCACCTTTGCCTCGGGGGCGGCCGAGAGGGGGGCGGCCAAGAAGGGGGGGCGCAAACCATGGCCGGCGGCACGTGCGCGGCCCATGGGGGGAGGCCAGGGACATACTAAAAGAAGAAGAGGCGCCATGAAGTCTGGGGAGATATGGTATCCCCCACCATGATATCCACCCCCTCCCTAGTCATCACCCCCCTCTTGGCCGCCCCCGATCTCCTTCATGGTGGAACATGGGCCAGACCTTCCCGCCCGGAGCTCTGCCGGGCCCCTCGCCACGCTCTTCTTTTCGGGCGCGGGCGGGCTCGCAGCAGGCCGCTTCGCGCTGCGGCCCGCTCCAGTCCCCTGGCGAGGGCGGCGGCACGCGAGCAGGCGTGCCAGCGTCCACGTCCAGGCAACAAGTCGTCAGCCGGCCGCGGGCGGGCGTCGGGGCGTGCTCTCGGCGCCAGCGGGCACCCCCCACATGATAGGTCGGGTGCCTCGCGCTGCGCGCCCGCAGGCCCGCAAGGAACGCCGCTCGAGTGGCGGGCAGTGCCGCCACTGTTGCCGCGGGGTGACCCACTTCAGGAGTCAGGCAAGCGAGAGTGAACCTATCACGCATCGAGGCGAATCACGTGAGCTGGCTCCGTAAACCCTGACCCCACATGCTGCCAACTATCTTAGGGGGGGAATATCTTTTGCACTTTCCTCAGATTGCGATGGCCTTCCGCCACCTTCCGCAAAAAAAATTGGAACTGACCGATCCCTCCCGTGAAGGCGCGGCTCTTTCTGGGACACCCCACGTGTCTGAGAGGGCCGGGGGGCCTGGACCCGCCGCTCCACTCCTGCTTGCCTTGCCTCCACACTCAGCCCCGGGCAGACTGGAAGCAGCAGGGCCCAGTGCTCATGGCTCTACGTGCGTGCAGCTGGGTGCGCAGCGGCGTGGCACAGGGCAGGAAGCCAGACCGCGCACTAAAAATGCTGAGTGAAACGTGCGTCGCTGCGGCTTGATGAGTGAGACGTGCGTCGCTGCGGCTTGAACAACATCTCTGCCAGTCCCCCTATCCGAACTTGTCGCACAATTTAGGCTTCGCCTAACAGGTCCCTCCTTGATGCGCGGCGCGGCTGCAAGTTTACCCCACCCCTCTTGCCCCCCGCCTTCCTTGGGGGTCCATGGCCATAACTATACATATATATATATATATGGCATCCTTACAGTGCCTTTCCTTTGCATATGGCACGCTTTCAGCTTGAGAATTGCTCTGCTGTCGCATTATTCAGCCGCGGTTACTTTGCATTCCGCCTGGACACATGCAACATGATGTTAGTTTCATGCCCTATACTATGCATTCAGGCCGCATGTGGGCTTGCATGTACATACCCAGGCCGAAAGTTTTTCCTTGTGGACTAAAATATACGCCGATGGATTCAATTGGATCCTTTTCTTGGGTGTGCGACAGTGTCGTGGATCCTATGTCTGTCTTGTATGGATCCAACTTCCCGTGCGAAAGCCAATTGATTCATAGATTTTCCGGGAATAAGTATATAATAAGAATACTAATAGTTAACATCCCGGACCCAAGGGGAATTCGATCCGCGGGGCACCGCGCGTGAAGCATCATGCTATCCACGGAACTGTGGATCTGCTGACCAGAGCTGCGATTTTACGGGAGAGGGGGGGGGGTCTACAGCGGGTCCGGCCAACTCCCGCATCTCCTCGCATGGAATATGGCACGCCCCAAGCCAACGAGAGCGCTACATGTATCCGCTCACCCGAACGGCGCGGCGCTTCCGACATTTCGGGCTCAAGAGGAAAATATGTCGGCATGCGTAAGTATGTGTTGCACGTTGTGTGGGTTGCCTTTTCATATTTGTTTCATCTAGCGCCTTCAGCTTGAGTGCAACTTGCCTGGGCGACTTCCCTAACGACAATCGGACGCCCCTGGCTGGGGTCGCGCCAAGTTCACGGGTGGACGTGACCCAAACTTGAGCATTCACCGCATCGAGGAGCGCGGTCAGCTAAAACTCCAGCCCTTGCGAAGCTAAGCGAAACGCAGTGGCATGGAGACTGCTTGTTCATGGGTCCCACCAGACCTCTAGGAGTTTACAGTTTAAGGTATCAGCTCTTCCCGAACAATCACTTCCCCATACGGGGAGGGGTTGACTGCCGCCTTCCCCCACTCCGCAACTCTTCATCCTCGCGTGCGAACTGAAAGTGGCTGGCCAACAGCGGGGCGTAGCACGAAACACAGATTGGGGTGGGCATCGTGTAACAAATATCACAGCCTTCCTGTGGAGTTGGGACCCCTTCTGACATGCGCAGCGTCGCGCCCCAGCTCCTCCCTCTTCTCCCCCGTGCCCCAACCTCCGCGCCCTGCCGCTGATGCCCACGCCCACGTCGGCACACCCCGCAAGCGGATCGAGGCCCCATGCCATCGGCAGTTGCACCCGCGGCCGTGATGCAAAGCGTGCGGATTTGAGCGACAAAAAAATCTCACGCGACATGGCATGGCGACCTTGCGCCGCGGCCTACGCGGGCCGCCAACGCGGCACGCTACATTGGAAACGAGGGCGCTCACGCGCGACCGTACGCGGGCAGCTTGCGCGCCAAGTTCTGCGAAGATGACACCGTTTTCGGTCGCCCATGCGGGCACGCGCCCACTTTCGGCACACCCCTCACATGGATCGCAGCCCCAGGCCAGCGCCCGTTTCGGCAAACACTCTTTTCCGTCGGCGGCGAGGCAGAATTGGCTGCACCAGCGAAAGAGCTAGACGGGGCCACCGAAAAACGGATCGGCCAGCGTGCAAGAGTGGGAAGACCGTTTCGCGACACACACACACACACACACACACACACACACACACACACACACACACACACACACACGCGCGCGCGCACACACAAACCCACCCCGCGGGAAGAGTGTGGGCCCACCAGGGGGCTGCCCCTGTGGCACTTCCCCGTGGGAGCGCCCGCATGCTGGCCCGCGCCCATCCCAGGACATCCCCCACGGGGACGGTGGCCCCCCTGCAGGGAGCTCCACCTCTGGCCCCGAGTGGCAACGCCCGTGCCTGGGCCCTCGCCCACGACGGCACACCGCGCGCAGACGAGGATCGCGCGGAGCTCCACGTGCGGCCTCCGCGGAAGTCTTCGCCTGGGGTCCCTAGAACCACTTCGGCACACCACTTGCGCAGGTCGTGGCCCACGAGTGATCGGGGAGCTCAGCCTGCCTCTGCGCCCCTGCTCCGAAGAAGTCATTCCGCACTGCGCCTGACTTAACTTTCTCGCGGTGTGCCATGCGTGAGAGGAGGGCCTGGCCTTAGGTAGGACATGTCCTCCCACAGACGAATCTTGTAGGACAAACAGAAACCATACCCAAAAAGGGGGCCAGTCGGGGCACTCCTGGGGACCTGCTGAGACGTTTGGAGGAGGAGGAGGGGGAGGAGGGGGAGGAGGAGGAGGAGGAGGAGGAGGAGGAGGAGGAGGAGGAGGAGGAGGAGGAGGGGGAGGAGGAGCGAGCGTCCCAAAACGTCTTGGAGGGGGAGGAGGAGGAGGAGGAGGAGGAGGAGGATTGAGCCTGGGGCCTGCCCTGACCCACTCGACAAGTTGGACATGGCAGTTTAAAGAACTCTGCGCCAGTCCGCCCGCCCGCCCCACAAGCCCCAGCGGTCAGGCCTCCAGTGGAGCCTAATTGCAGGACAATGGCACAGCGACGATGGAAGATAATGAACGGACCCTCTGTCCTGATCAGTCGTTGCATGTGCGGCATGATCGCGGACGACGACGGTCCCGAGACCATCACGGATCGAGCCAGCTTGAGAAAGACCGCAAACAGAACATGGGATTTACTGGCTCCGGCCGTGCCATTGGCACGTCGTGTTTCCCAGACGCCTGATACCCTGATTTTGGCTATATGGAAGGGGGGGCAAAGTTTTGACCTCTTGCCAAGGGGCGATGTGTCGTCCCGAATCTTTGGTTGATTCCCCTCTAGCGGGGCCCGGCGAGGGCCCCTGGATGCCGGGAAGCGACGACAGAAACCCCCGCCCTGGTTTTGTCGAGGCACTTGCCGCCTGAGGGACTGGCGAGCTGGTGCACGGGCTCTCCCGCCCCTCGCAGCCGCCATGCCGCGGCGCATGCGCACCCGCCCAGAGCTCCAGCCATCCCTGGCCCTGGCCTTGGGTCGGGCATGTCCCCCTACAGGCGGATGTTATAAGACAAGTAAAAAATACTCAACAAATATACAGAATAATCAAAAACGAGCACGAGAAATCTTCCCCAGATTATGCTTTGACTATTCTTGAGTATTCCTTTTGCAGAGAGACAGGCCCGACTGAACCCTGGCCGCAAATAGACCTCCCTCCTTCGGCCGGCCGCGCGGCGGCGCCGCTCTCAGAAGCACTCGCTGAGGGACGTGCAGGACACAGCCTCGGTGGAATCAGGCAAACTTAGAAGCCGAAAAAACGCCATAAACATAAACTCAAACTTATAAGGAAAAAGCGCCATAAGCATAAACTGATTAGAGGGTCGAAAATCCACCCCGATAATAACCAACCCGACACGCGAAGCCGTTTAGTAAACGCACCCACAGAAGGAATCAGACAGGGTAGGGCTGTTTAGTAAACGCCCAGGGCCGTTTAGTAAACGCCAATTGTCCGGTCCGGATGGTTTTTCCTCCCTTGACTTATGGCGCTCCGCGCAGGTTTCTTGGATTTGCGCTGGACACCCCTCCCTGGCGCGCGGAGCGCGCCAGGGGCGCCGCCAGTGGGGCCCAGCGCGGATCCAAGAAACCCGCGCGGAGCGTACTCCCTGATATCCTGGCGATTCATTGTTTTCGAGCTGGGCGTTTTCGCCATTTTTTCTGGACCCCTGGGACCCTCCCAGAGCGATGCGGCTCGACAAATGGAGCAGAACGATCGGGTCTATAGGGCTCCGGGCGTGATCTTTTTACGATGTTGCACTATGTCGGATCGCAGGATCGCAGGGCTGACATGAACGTCAACTTTCGGAGGTCAACGCGGCTCTCCTGATACGCTGGGTCGGCGCTAGTGCCCCCGCTATGGCGGCACCGCCAAAGCACCGCCCCAAGGCGCGCTCCGCGCGCCAGGGAGGGGTGCGGCGCCGCCGATTCAAGAAGTCCGCGCGGACCTCCGAGAGCTTGTTCGGCTTCACGCAAGAGTGACTCTGGGTAAGAGTGACCTTTGGTGCGCGGATTTCTCGGGGCCGCGGGGGGACCACACACAAGCGCGCAAGGCGCGATCGGCGATCGGGGGACCCCCGTGTCCCGCACCAAAGGTCACTCCGGCGAAAGGTCACTCTCAATGTGAGCGTTTTTTTAATTTCGGCGTTTCGACATTGGGCGGCAAGGGGGGGAGGAGGGGGGGTCTGGCTCCAGACCTCTGCATAGTGCGACTGTTGGCAGCAGTGTGTCCATTATGGGGGAGACTCCACCCGCTCGAAACAGGAGCCAAAAAACAGCCAAGACCTGCTCCATGAGGGGGGAGAGGGGGCTGTCGCTCTTTCTCGGCTGAGCCGGCGGCGCCCGCTGGGGGCGAGGGGCGCGGCCTTGCAAGAGGCCCCCCCTCTCCCTCTCCCTCGGGCGGCCAAGAGGGGGGCGCCCAAGAGGAGGGCGTCCAAGAGCGTCCAAGAAGTGGGCGTCGAAGGGGGGGCGTCCAAGAGGGGGGGGGGCTTCCAAGAGGGGTGGTAGGTGCTCACAGTCGAAGCCCTTAGAATCAGGGAGGGAGGTCCCGAGGGGCTTCCCTGGGACTGGCCATTTTTGCAATGGCCTCGCGAGGCCCGCGCTGGGCCCTCAGGTCGCCTCTCACTCGGGCACCTTTCCTCGGGCGCGGCCAGGAGGGGGGTGTCCAAGAGGGGGGGGCGCAGATCATGGCCGGCGGCGTGTGCGCGGCCCAGGGGGGGAACCAGGGGGCGTGCGGAAATGAGGAGAGGCGCCGCGAAATCTGGGGAGTTCTCATGGCCCCCGCCATGATATCCCCCCCCGCCCCCTAGTCATCACCCCCTATCACCCCCTCTCGGCCGCCCCCGACCCTCTGCATGAGCCGATGATCCTCACACCACGTGCTGGCGCCAAGGTGTGATTCGTCCACCGAAGCCCTTCGAAGCGACGCAGGCGGCGCACCGGCACGTCGACAAAATGTTGCACCAGCCGCAACATCAGACGTCGTTGTGCAATCGACGTTTCGTGCTCGCTCCCCCCACCCCTCCCCTCAGCCTCATATTGGCTACGGGCCGGGATCGCCGAAACAGCTCGGTGGTGCAAAATTCTGTCGGCGCCCGGCAAATCCGGAGGGGCTCCTTCTCGCATGCCCCCAATCATCGATTGGGGGGGGAGAAGGGTGGAAGCATGCGTGCGAAGAACAACGCAAAGTGGTGCAACCTTTTTGTCGACGGGGGCAATGAAGGCCGACGCGGGCTGCGTGTCGTCGGCGGCGGACTACCAACACTGCCCGGTCGCCGCGACGTGGGGTCACACTGCACCTGGGCCAAGGCTGGCCACCCCCCCGACCAGCGAGAAAAACCCACGCGGTGCAAGACCCAGCGGGGGAAGCACACGCTGGGCAAGCGAACGCCCCGAGGATCGTCGGATGGTGCACCCACGCAGCTTGCCATCGCTCGGGCGCCCCTTCCCTACGAGTTTCGGTTTTTCGCGCGCGTATCTGTTTCGCCAGACGGCCCTAAGACTCTTCGAGGCTCTTAGCCGAGAACAAGTGCACACGTCCTGGGGGAAGCACACGCAGGGCAAGCGAACGCCCCGAGGATCGTCGGATCGTGCACCCACGCAGCTGGCCATTGCTCGAGCGTCGATCCCCCGTGCATGTTTCGGCTTCGTGCGTGCATGTTTCGCCAGGCGGCCCAAACTGCTCCTCGAGGGTCCTAGCCGCGAGAAAATGTCCACGCCCGAGCGATGCCAAGGCAGTGGGGGAAGCACACCGAGCGGGCAAGCACACACTGGGCACCCGCACACGCCCTTAGGGCCGATCGGCTCCGGGAGGCCCGCCGCCACACACTGGGCCAAACCGCACACGCCCCGAGGGCCATCGGATCCAGAAGGCCCGCTGCCGCGCATCTGGCACCCGCACACGCCCTGAGGGCCGATCGGCTCCAGGAGGCCCGCCGCCATACACCGGGCCAAACCGCACACGCCTCGAGGGAGAGCCATCGGAATCCTTCAGCGGGGCCCCCCCTCCTCCTCTCCTCCTCCTCCTCCTCCTCCTCCTCCTGCTCCTCCTCCTCCTCCTCCTCCTCCTCCACCTCCTCCTCCTCATCCTCCTGCTCCTCCTCCTCCTCCTCCACCACCTCCTCGTTCCTCGCTCCTCGCTCCTCGCTCCTCGCTCCTCGCTCCTCGCTCCTCCTCCTCCTCCTCCTCCCTCCTCCTCCCTCCTCCTCCTCTCCTCCCTCCTCCTCCTCCTCGCGCCTCCTTCTCGCTCCTCTCGCTCCTCCTCGCTCCTCCTGCTCCTCCTGGGTCCTCCTGGCTCCTCCTGGCTCCTCCTGGCTCCTCTTCGGTCCTCCTCGCTCCTCCTCCTCCTCGCTCTCTCCTCTCCTCCTCCTCCTCCTCCTCCTCCTCCTCCTCCTCCTCCGCCTCCTCCTCCCCTCCGTGGGCGTCGCTTGATAGGGGGCAAGTGGGGGGGGGGGACAGGTGTACATTTGGGGCCAGAGTCTCTGTTTTGGGCCATTATAACGGCATTGGAGGGGCAAAGACGGGCACCTTTCTGCAGCTCTCGCTGCCCCCCCATTCATCTCCCCCCCCCTATTCATCGCCCCCCCAGTACTCGACACCCAACCTCCCCTTTGCGCCCCCGCACCCGGACTGCAAGCCCTCTAGGGTGGCTGGCACTCGTCACGGGGCGGACATGCTGCGAGGGCCCCCCCCCCCCTGCAACTCGGGGGCGTCCAAGAGGGGGGCGTACCCCTCCCCCGCCGCCCCCCTCACTTAGATGAGCAGCGAAGTGATGATGGAGATCACGATGCAATCGACATAGAATTTATCCAAGATGAGGGCCAGAGTCAGCCTGAATGCCGGAGCGGCGATCTTTCCACTCTCCGCTGGAACTCGCTTCCGTTTGTAGCACACTCCCGTGGCAACGGCTCCGCGGCAGAAGCCGAACGGGCCATCGCATCCCAAAAACCTTCCGAGCAAGTCTTGCTCAAGCCCCCCGCCCGGCCGCCTTCTTGAGCCACTCGAGCCCCTCCTCTGCGGGCACCACCGAGATCTGAGGCGGCGGGCCTTCCTCCGCCGACGGGCCCTCCTCTAGAAAAACATAACACGGCATGAACATACATTTTCGCTGGTCCGCGCGGATTTCTTGGATCCGCGCCAGACCCCCCTCCCTGGCGCGCGGAGCGCGCCGGTGGCGGCGCCAGAGCCAAGAAATCCGCGCGGAGCGCGAAACACATATGTTTATGGTGTTTTTTCTTCGTCGATCCTCTGCGGGCACCACGGCGATCTGCGGCGGGCCCTCCTCTGCCGACGAGCCCTCCTCGGCCACTGGGCGCTCCTGGATTCTGGACGCCCGAGATGGGTACGGAAAAAAGGTGCACAGTGCCCAACAACAAAGGTTGTCCCAAACCGACAGCGGCCGCTGTTGGACAGGCGGCTTTTTTGTCTTCGAGGGACAGCCCCCGCGGCGGCGCGGACAGCGAGCCTTGCTCGAAGGGAACAGGAACTGCTGTTGGGCATCGTGTCCCTTCTTTCCGAAGGTACCTATTCTGATTGTCCCAATCCTCCGACGACGGGCCCTCCTCTGCCACCGAGCGCTCCTGGACGCCGGCGGCCTCGGCCGAGCCCTCCGCCAGCCCGGCGCCCTCCGAGGCCGCCGAAACGGCCGCGGGCGGCGCGGCGCCGCTGCGCGGGGAGGCCGCCCCCTCACGCGGGGAGCCCGGCGCGGACGAGGGCGTGAGCGCCTCGAAGGAGTCCTCCTGCAGGCTGCTGGCGTCCACCGCCTCGGGGCAGGCGGCGGGCCCGGGCGTCTGGCGGGACCTTCCTCCTCCTCCTCCTCCTCCTCCTCCTCCTCCTCCTCCTCCTTCTACCCCTCCTCCTACTAATCCTCCTCCTAATCCTTCTCCTCCTCCTCCTCCTCCTCCTCCTCCTTCTCCTCCTTCTCCTCCCCTCCTCCACGATTGCACCATATGAATACTACTCTCCTCTCTCCCCTGGTGATGTCCGGGGAATATCCGGCCCCCCTCCGCGCACTGGTTTTTGCCCAACCATCCTGTGGTACTGGGTCATCGTTTTGAAGAGACGGTCCCCGCGTCTCCTTCCTTCATCCTCCCTCCTCCCCCTCCTCCCTCCTCCTTGCGTTTCATCCACCCATGACAGCGTTTCGTGGCCCCAAAGGGAGCTCCACCGAAGGTCCCAGTGTCACCGCCCGCATGAGCCACCCACACCCATTTCGGCACACCACTCACACGTTTCGTCGCCCCACATGGAGCTCCACCGAAGGCCCCAGTGCCACCGCCCGCATGCGTCACCAACACCCATGTCGTCACACCCCTCACACGTTTCGTGGCCCCATAGGGAGCTCCACCGAAGGCCCCAGTGCCACCGCCCGCATGCGTCACCCACACCCATTTCGGCACACCCCTCACACGTTTCGTGGCCCCAAAGGGAGCTCCACCGAAGGCTCCACTGCCACCGCCCGCATGCGTCACCCACACACATTTCGGCACACCCCCTCACACGTTTCGTGGCCCCATAGGGAGCTCCACCGAAGGCCCGGGTGCCACCGCCTGCATGCGTCACCCACGCCCATTCCGGCACACCCCTCACGCGTTTCGTGGCCCACTGGGGAGCTCCACCGAAGGCCCGGGTGCCACCGCCCGCATGCGTCACCCAAACCCGTTTCGTCACACCCCTCACACGCTTCGTGGCCCCATAGGGGGCTCCACCGAAAGCCCCAAGGCACCCCCCCGCATGCGTCACCCACACGCATTTCGGCACATCTGCGTTTCGTGGCCCCATTGGGAGCTTTACCGAAGGCCACTGTGCCACCGCCCGCATGCGTCACCCACACCCACTTCGCTACACCCCTCACACGCTTCGTGGCCCCATAGGCAGCTCCACCGAAGGCCCCAGTGCCACCGCCCGCATGCGTCACCCACACCTATTTCGTGACACCCTCACACCTTTCGTGGCCCCATACCGACCGAAGGCGCCAGCGGCTGCGTTCGCATGCGCCCACCGCACCCATTTCGGCACGGCCCCAGTGGCTGCCTTCGCATGCGCCCACCGCACCTATTTCGGCACACCTCTCACGCGTTTCGTAGCCCCATAAGGAATATCACCGACGGCCCAAGCGGCTGCTTTCGCATGCGCCCACTGGACAAATTGTGGGACACTCCTCACACGTTCCGTGGCCCTATGAGGAGCTCCTCCGCATACGGTGAGTACAACAACTTTACTCACAACTGCACATGGTTGGGTCCTTCGCCAAACTAATTTACACAGGATTCCTGGAAAACGGAGTTTCGCTCGAGTTGTTCCCAACCATCCTGTGGTGTTAGGTCTTCGTTTTGAAGAGACAGCGCCCCGCGTCTCCTCCTTCTTCCTTCCTTCCTTCCTCCTCCTCCATCCTCCCTCCTCCTCCTCCCCCTCCTCCCCATCCTCCTTCCTCCTTGCGCTTCACCCACCCAGTACAGCGTAGCGTGGCCCCATAGGGAGCACCACCGAAGACCCCATTGCCACCGCCCGCATGCGTCACCCACACCCATGTCGTCACATCCCTCACACGCTTCGTGGCCCCATAGTGAGCTCCACAGAAGGCCCCAGTGCCACCGCCCGCATGCGTCACCCACACCCATGTCGTCACACCCCTCACACGCTTCGCGGCCGCATAGGGAGCTCCACGGAATGCCCCATTGCCACCGCCCGTATGCGTCACCCACACCCATTTCGGCTCTCCCCTCACACGTTTCGTGGCCCCATAGGGAGCTCCACCGACGGCCCCAGTGCCACCGCCCGCATGCGTCACGCACACCAATTTCGGCACACCCCTCACATGCTTCGTGGCCCCATAGGCAGCTCCACCGAAGGCCACAGTGCCACCGACTGCATGCGTCACCCACACCCATTTCGGCACATCCCTCCCGCATGCGTCACCCACACCCATTTCGTCACACCCCTCACACGTTTCGCGGCTCCCTAGGGAGCTCCAACGAAGGTCCCGGTGCCACCGCCCGCATGCGTCCGTCACCCACGCCCATTCCAACACACCCCTCACGAGTGGCCCCATAGGGAGCTCCATCAGAGGCGCCAGTGCCACCGCCCGCATGCGTCACCCACACCCATGTCGTCACACCCCTCACACGTTTCGTGGTCCCATAGGGAGGGAGCTCCACCGAAGGCCCAACTGCCACCGCCTGCATGCGTCACCCACTCACGTTTCGGCACACCCCTCACGCGTTTCGTGGCCCCATAGGGAGCTCGACCGAAGGCGCCAGTGGCTGCGTGCGCAAGCGCCCACCGCACCCATTTCGGCACGGTCCCAGTGGCTGCGTTCGCATGCGCCCACAGCACCTATTTCGGCGTACCTCTCACGCGCTTCGTGGCCCATAGGGAATGCCACCGACGGCCCAAGTGGCTGCTTTCGCATGCGCCCGCCGGACAATATTTGGGACACTCCTCACACGTTTCGTGGCCCTATAAAGAGCTCCTCCGAATGAGGTGCATATAACGACGGTGCTCACAGCTGAATATGGTTGGGTCCTTCGCCAAGCTAATTTTTCAAAATGCTGCTCTCGCTGATGCGCTGGCCTAATTTTCGGGCTCCCGCTCGTTCCGAATCGTGCTCCCGCTGCAGTGCTGGCCTCATTTCCGCGCTTCCGCTCGTTCCGAATCGTGCTCCCGCTGCAGCGCTGGCGTCATTATTTCCGGCGCCATGCCACGGTATGGTTTACGGTCCTTCCAAATCAACCCCACAACCAATTAGCCTGGCGAAGGACCCAACCATATGCAGTTGTAAGCACCGTCGTTGTATGCACCGCATTTGGAGGAGCTCCTTATAGGGCCACGAAACGTGTGAGGGGTGTGTCTGTGTGCCAAAATTTGTCCGGTGGGCGCATGCGAAAGCAGCCACTTGGACCGTCGGTGGAATTCCCTATGGGGTCACGAAACGCGTGAGATGTGTGCCGAGATCGGTGCGGTGGGCGCATGCGAACGCAGCGACTGGGGCCGTCGAGCTCCCTATGGGGCCACGAAGCGTGTGATGGGTGTGCCGAAATGGGTGCGGAGGGCGCATGCGAACGCAGCCACTGGCGCCTGCTCCCTATGGGGTCACGAAGCGCGTGAGGGGCGTGCCGAAATGTGCGTGGGGGACGCATGTGGGCGGTGGCACGGGGGCCTTCGCTGGAGCTCCCTATGGGGCCACGAAACGTGTGAGGGGTGTGACGAAATGGGTGTGGGTGACGCATGCGGGCGGTGGCACTGGCGCCTTCGGTGGCGCTCCCCATTGGGCCACGAAACGCGAGAGGGGTGTGCCAGAGTGGGCGTGGGTGACGCATGCGGGCGGTAGCACCGGGGCCTTCGCTGGAGCTCCCTATATGGTCACGAAACGTGTGAGGGGTGTGACGACATCGGTGTGGGTGACGCATGCGGGCGGTGGCACTGGGGCCTTCGGTGGAGCTCCCTATGGGGCCACGAAGCGTGTGAGGGGTGTGGCGGAATGGGTGACGCATGCGGGTGGTGGCAATAGGGCCTTCGGTGGAGCTCCCTATGGGGCCACGAAACGCGTGAGGGGTGTCCCAAAATCAGTGTGGATGACGCATGCGGGCGGTGGTACTGGGGCCTTCGTTGGAGCTCCCTAAGGGGCCATGAAACGTGTGAGATGTGTGCCGGAATGAGTGTGGGTGACGCATGCGGGCAATGGCACTGTGGCCTTCGGTGGAGCTCCCTATGGGGCCACGAAGCGTGTGAGGGGTGTGACGACATGGGTGCGCATGTGGCACTGGGGCCTTCGGTGGAGCTCCCTACGGGGCTGCGAAACGTGTGAGGGGTGTGACGACACGGGTGTGGGTGACGCATGCGGGCGGTGGCACTGGGGCCTTCTGTTGAGCTCCCTATGGGGCCACGAAACGTGTGAGAGGTGTGACGAAATTGGTGTGGGTGACGCATGCGGGCATTGGCACTGGGGCCTTCGGTGGAGCTCCCTATGGGGCCGCGACACGTATGAGGGGTGTGACGACATGGGTGTGGGTGACGCATGCGGGCGTTGGCACTGGGGCCTTCAGTGGAGCTACCTATGGGGCCACGAAGCGCTTATCTGGGTGGGTGAAACGCAAGGAGGAAGGAGAAGGGGGAGGAGGGGGAAGAGGGAGGAGGGGGAGGAGGAGGAGGAGACCGCGGGGCGCCGCCTCTTCAAAACGAGGACCCAACACCACAGGATGGTTGGGAAAAAATGGCTCTCAGAAAACACCATCGGAGGCGATTCCACATTCGGCGTCGATTCGTTGATTCTTTGGGCCGCAGAAGCCCCCCCCCCACTTTTGGGCGTCGCCACGCCATGCTAACTATGTCAGGCTACGCGTCCTCCGAATCGTGTTCCCGCTGCAGCGGTGGCCTCGTTTCCGCGCTTCCGCTCGTTCTGAATCAAGATCCCGCTGCAGCGCTGGCGTCATTATTTCCAGCGCCATGCCACGATATGGTGTTCGGTCCGTCCAACTAGGCCCCACAATCAGAAAAATGGCTCCTCGAAAAAACCATCGGAAGTGATTACACGTTCGGTGTCGATTCGTAAATTTGTTGGGCCGCAGAAGCCCCTCACCCCATCTCGTCGGCCCCCGTGGACCTCAAAAACGATCCGGCTGGAAAGCGCCCGACCCGACTGGACCCCGTGAGGGGTCCAGGGGCCCAGTCCGAGCCGATTGTTCAAGGAAGCCAGACTATCGAGCCTGGCAGCCCGCCGCACTGTTTCCTGACACCCGTCCTCGCACGCCGCAACTTCCCCTGCCGCCGCCACCGCCGCCGTCGTCTGCGTCGTTGTCGCCGTCGGCAATTTCGGTGCGTTCCCTGGAGCTTCCGGAAGTCTTCGGGCCATCCACCACGCCTCGTGCAGAACTGTCCGGGGAACCCGGGGAGACTTGGAAGGGGGCTCGGGGAACGCAAGGCAGCGTGTTGAAAGGAGGGGGGGGGCCTGACACTCTTACAGCAACCCTACCAGACGGCACTTGGCATTCGAAGGCGCCCAAATCGGGCAAGCACGGTTGCGCAGGACATGGAGCCGGGATTCTGGACAGGCCTTCTCGCACACGGGCCATTTACCCTGCGTTGCGCTGTGCTCCGCTGTGCGATGCCATGCTTTGCGATGTTCCGCTTTGTGATGCAATGCTACACTACGCAATGCCAAGATATACTATGACATGCTCTGCTCTGCCGCGATCGTCTACGCCATGCTATGCCGTGCTTTACCATGCATCGCAAACCCTCTCGGGATCATTGCCTTGCTCGACATCAGCCTGTGAGCATAAAGAGGAGATCTGCAACATGGTAATGGTTGGGAGGGAGTGGTATGACGACAGATATGACGCGAGCGCACCTAGCTTGTCCTCCTCCCCCTCTCCTCCTCCTCCTCCTCTTCTTCCTCCTCCTCCTCATCCTACTCCGCCTCCTCCTTCTCCTCATCCTACTCCGCCTCCTCCTCCTCCTCCTCCTCCTCCTCCTCCTTCTCCTCGTCCTCCTCCCCAAACCCCCTCACCTTGCGAACAAAAACACAACGAACAAATCTGGACCCCTGCCTGGAAATGGCCGCTTCGTCATCCCGGTGTGTAAGACGAAGCCAAGACGAAGATAACATCGGGTGAGGATCAGTCGGGGGCGTCCAAGAGGGGGGCGTCCAAGGATGGGGGCGCAAATCATGGCTGGCGGCACGTGCGCGGCTCAGGGGGGGGTGCTTAGAACGCATTGAAATAAGAAGAGGCGCCCTGAAATCTGGGAAGATATCGTGGCCCCCGCCATGACATCCATCCCACCCCTGGTCATCACCCCATCACCCCCCTCTATTGGCCGCCCCCGATGTATCGGGCTTCGGGGCCTTCTCAGAGCGTTCTGGAGCGCCCTGGAGCGGATCTGTCCTCGTCCTAGCCCCGTCCAGGGTTGTCCTTTTTCAGCGGCCGCGGCTTCGTAGGCCCCGGAAACGACAAGGCCGTTTTTTATCGGTTCTGTTTCGCCATTTTCTTGCTGGTTCGGTCACTGTGTTTTTTGCCTGTTCCGATTCGGGTCCAACCCTGGAGCCGGTTTTGTTGCCGCTTCCAATTTCAAGAGACACTTTCCGAAACAAGTGAATAAACGGCCCTGCCATTTCCGAGGCTCACTAAGGCGCCGCGGGGCCCGAGACTGGCCCGCGAAGGCTCCGCACTGTGGGAAGCCGCCCGCCTCGATTCTCGCGAGCCGTCGGGGGGTGTCTGGGGAGCCCGCTCGGGGGCCCGCTCGCGGACCTCGGGCCTCGCGCGCAGCACTTTGTTGGTGCGCTGTCGGCGGCGGCGGACAGAGAACGCAGCCTGGGAGTGCCGGTCTCCGGACGATGACAGCTGAGTGCGGCAGGGGAAGGCAGAGAGGTAGTGAGGCTTCGCAGCAGGTGGCCAAGTGATGGCAGCAGCTGGCGACATGTGCCACGCCTGCACGGCCTGCGAGCGGCTGCGCCGTGCTTGAAGGCGCCACGCAGCTGCGAGGGCGGTCTGGAGCGCGTCCTCTGAATCAGGCCTCCGCCTGGACTCCGTCAGGCCCTTGGAGGCATGGCCCGAAGATCACTAACTGCTGGCACCGTCACCCGCAGACTCTGGGCCAACCCACCCAAGCAGTTCGGCTGCAAGTAGAAGTCTCGGAAAGACCGAGAATTCCAGCGTCGTGGGGGGCAAGTGCTCTTCGTTGGCCTCTGGGGGCGGTCGCCAGGCCCCAATACCGTCACACAACCGCTCGAGACGAAAACCTGGCGTGGGGATAGGGCCGGCCCCGCATGGAAAAAAGGAGGTATCGGAAGTCAGGGGGAGACTACAAGTGAAAAAGCTCAGAAGGAAAACGGGCCCCACAGATCCCGAGCTTTCCACATGACAAGCTCTTCGTTGTGAAGCGTTGTTCGGTGTGAAGCGTTGTTGGGCTTAGCTGCAAGCGGGCCCGTGGAGGGCCCCAGGGGCCCGAAAACGGCGAGGGGGCTTCCTGGACCCCTCTCCGTCGTGCTGAAAGGACGGCGAAGTGCTGGAGGTGACAAAGACGAAGGACGAGTACGACGATCACGATGGCAAATATTAGAGGCGATGATGCTGATCGTGTTATTGGTGATAATGCTAATAATTGTGATGATGACGGCGATGCTGCTGCTGCTGCTGATGATGATGATGATGATGATGCTACTAATGATGATGCTGGTATTGACGAAGATGGTTATGGTGGTTATGATAGCGATGGTGATGAATATGTTACCGATGGCAATGGTAACGATAATGATGATGATACAGCGGGTGATGCTGATGCTGATGACGATGATGATGATGATGATGATGATGATGATGATGATGATGATGATGATGACGATGATGGTGATGGTGATGGTGCTGATGCTGCTGCTGATGATGATGAGGATGATGATGTGTAGTATGATGATTATGCTGGTGATGATGATGATGACGACGATGACGACGACGATGATGAGGATGAGGAGGATGAGGAGGCGGAAGTGGGTGATCCTCGGGGGAGGCAACCGTATGGAGGTGGGGAGGATGAGGATCGGAGGAAGCCAGAGGAGCAATGGAGAAGGAGGTGGGGAGCAGAGGCGGGGAAGAGGATGAGCAGGGCGAGCAGGAGGATCAGCAGGAGGGCGCCGCCGATTCTCCCCTCAACCCTTTCTCTCCGGTTTCCACTCTTCGCTTCTGGCCCCACCACGACGGTCCGCAAACGGCAACCCAGAGAGTGGACGTCAGGCAGGCGGCATCGTGGCATTCAGCCTCGGGAGGTCTTTAGCTATTGCCCCCCAAGGTTCTCTCGGCGGGGAGTAAGCTCGCCCCTCTTCCTCCTCCGCCTCCTGTTCCTGCTCCTCCTCCTCCTCCTCCTCCTTCTCCTCCTCCTCCTCCTCTTCCTCCTCCTCCACCGCTCCTCCACCTCCTCCTCCTCCTCACCCTCCTTCTCCTCCTCCTCCTCCTCCTCCTCCTCCTCCTCCTCCTCCTCCTCCTCGTCCTCCTCGTCCTCCTCAGGAGAAGGACGAGAGGCAAGACTAGGAGAAGAGGGACGGGGAGATCTTCGTGAAGGCCAGACCCTTGCGCATTCCGTCTCGTTGAGCCACGACGACGACGCCGACGAAGATGACGACGACGATGTCGTCGCCGTCGTCGTCGTCGTCGTCGCCGTCGTCGCGGCGGAGAATGCTTCCACTCTATTGCTGGGCGGGCTGGATAGTGTTCGGGGTATATCGCTCCCAGTGTGAATAATCAATTGTGGGCTACCCTGCACGAGAAAGGATTTGTGAGCATCTTCCCATGAGGATTGCAATGGGAATGCACATCGCTTTGATTCGCGAATTCTATCAGGCTCGCCTACCTATTGCTGCTGGCAGACCTGCTGCTGGCGCCTGGTCGGCGCCCACAAGTGTCCGGTGGGCCGGATATTCTTGGATGGCCATATCCCCAGCGGGTCATACACCGTGGGCTACCTCACACGCGAGGAAAAATTGAGCATGTTCTGATGATGATTGCAATCGGGATGTGCACCGTTTTGAGTCACGAGTCATCTCAAACTGCTCTTAGTCGTAGTCGTAGTCGTAGTAGCAGCAATCGTTAACTATTCGTAGTCGCAGTCGTAGTCGAAATCGCAATCGTAGTCGGAGTCGTCGTCGGCGGCGGCGTCGTTGTTGTGCGTTGGGTGCCGCGGAGAAAGAATCATGTTCCACTATTGGTGGGACCCCAGTCCGTCAATAAGGTCGCCGAACATATCATTAGTTCCCAACTTTTTGGGGAGGTTCTAAAGACCGATCGCGATTCAAAAAACAAATGCATCGAAAACCGAAAGATAACGGACAGTGGGGCCTCGGGCTGATCATGAACCCGACTGCATGCCAAACCCTAATGCCGAATCTGGAAAATATTGAAACGAAAATAAAACGGACAGGTGGGCACCAGGCTGATCATGGACCTGAAATCATTCCAACAATATATGTCGAATCAAGATTTAAAGCGTCGGTCTTGGGAACGGCTCAAAGAGGCCACGACGCTGTATTGCCTCGAGTTCCGTCGGCCTACTCGTCCTCGTCTCGTGGTCTGCGGCTTCGCCGCTGCCCGCGCCCTCCCCCTGCTAGTGCTGCTCGTCCTCCATTGTTTTGTCTTTGCCCCCTCTCTCCCCCGTCCTCCCTACTCCCCTGCTTTTGGCCCCATCATGCCCAGCGCCGTGTCGTCGAGAGGTCAAGGATGTGCCCCGTCAGGTGGGGGTCTCCCTCCCTCCTGTGGCCCATCCCATCCTCCCTCGGCAGGGTGCTGGGGCGATGTGGCCCGGAGACCGTCCACGAGGCTCTGGCCAAGTGGGCGCTCTCCGAGGCCCCGCCCCGCCGGACCCGCAGTCTGCCTCCGGGCCGCCAACCAGCCCTGGCCTCCGCCTTTCTCCAAACCCGCTTCGCTGCAGGTTGCGCCGTGGGCCGCAACGTGGAGTAGCGCTGCGGTTCCGCCATGGAAGGTGGCGACAGAGGGCGTGCCGTGCATGATTCCAAGGCGAACCCTGAGATCCAACGTCCCGGGGGGAAAAAAAAAACACTATGGCCGAGGCATAGATCCCACCTCTATGCTGCATTGCTCACACCAGATCGATACGTGAGGGTCCTGAGGCCCGAACGTGGGCAAAAGAGCCCCCAGAGTACAAGATACGCAACACCTGGATCTCAGCGAATCCAGCTGCGGGTGATGAGGGCCCATCCCCCAGGAGACCGAAGACGGCGAGAAAAGCCAGGGGAACGGGCCACCGCTGACGCACCCTCTAAGCAGCAACCTGCCCCGACCCCTTCATTCTACAGCGGCATGGAGCCCGTTGTCTATCATTCGCGATCACGCCAATCACCGGCACAATCGCCCCCCCACCTCTCACGTCGCGATTTGCGCCGGCGCCGTGTAGGGGGAAGCCACTCCTGTTAGCGTTCCCAGAGTGCGCCGGCGCAAATCGTGACGTGACTGGCCCCTTCCTCCCCCCCCTCCCGGTCACGCCCCGCCAGGGAACAAAAAAACGCTCCATCAGATAGCGAGGCCTTCCACATGGGAGGTACGAGTAGATGGGGTCGGCGGATCGCTCCGCATCGGCGGCTTCGGCGACTTCGGCGATGCATCGGCGACGTCGGCGCGGAGAAAACTGGGCTCGACATCGCGACGCATCGCCAATGCGTTGGCGATGCGGCGCGATCCTCCGACCGCATCTGCTCGGGTCCCCCATGTGGGAGGCCTCGCTATAGAATGGAGAGCGCTGTTCTGTTCCCTGGCGATACAATAGGAGCTCAACCACAAGAAACCTTCCACAAGAAAACCAACCCTGAGACCCCAGGACGTCTATTGGTTTTTGGTGTGGGAACGCCACGCTTTCCACAGCAAAACCATCGAAACCCAAGAGAAATCCACGGCACCCTGGAGGCACGCAGGGTGCTTCCTGGTATGGGCTTCCACTGTACTGGCCTCTGACCCCCTCTGCCCTGACCCCACGCGTCCCCTTTGGCCTTTCCTTGGGATCCTTGGGAGAAGGTCTTTGTCCAGGTCCTTGCCCCAACTGGAGGTTTACCGAAGGGCCCTGGGGGGCCACAAGGTTGTCGTCGGCCCGCCTGGACTGGGCCATGGACCACCCTCCCGGGGCAGGCGATTGATGCTCTCGGAGCACCCTGCTGAAGCTGGTGTTTTTTTTGGGGGGTGCAACCGAAACAAACAAATCTGCAAGTTTACTTGCATGGGCGGGGGGGGGGCCTGAACCTCAGGCAAGCCGCTAACGACCTGCACGTGCGGAAATTACGCAAGTCACAAGGCACTTGCACGCCAGTATTCGTTTGAAGAGGGGCGAGGGGGGGAGGGGCCAAGGCCATGCAGGCAAACCTGCCTGAATCTCAAACGAGGAACAGGCTATAGACCATCTCGGGGCATCCTACTGGCCTCTGAACCCATATGCCCTGACCCCATCTGGGAGGCCTGGAACGGCGCACCCCCCTTAAAGGCGGCCGGGCGCCTCCTCCAGTCCCGCGCCGCTGGGCGCCGCGGGGCCCCCTGGGGAAACCAAAAGGTGCCGATATGCCCACTGCTCCTCGGACCTCTCCCGGAGCGCGCTCTGACCAGAATCTCGAGGCGAATCCGGCGGCGGCGACGAGGGCCTCCCATGGAGGCCCACAGCAAGGGGAAGAAATCGAGGGCAGGGGAGCCATACGGCTGCGCCTCCTCTTCCCCGGCCCCCCGCCGCCCTGCGGGGCGGCGCCGGCGGGCCCGGCCCGCGCCGCGCCCTCGCCGGGGCCCTCCGGCGGCGGCGTGCCGCCCGCGGCGGGGGCCTCGGCGCCCGCGGGGGCGGCGGGCGACGAGCCCGACGACGCGCCTGGGCACGCAGGGGCCTGCTCGCCGAGGCCCGCGTCGGCCAGCGCCGCCTGGGAGGACGCAAGCCATACACCTATACACATCTGTATACGGATATACACCGACATATATATATATATATACACACATATATAGCTATACACCTATAGCTATATCTACACACGCCTGTACACACACGCATATGTATGGAGACATCTACGAGATCTACACATGTACACCTATGCACACATATGCGTATACACGCTTGTACACACATACATATACACACATACGTACATATACATGTGTGTATAAATGTATGGCGGATTCCGGAAACCCTGAACTCAAAGCATATTGTCATCTCTTGGGGGGGCGACTTTTGCTTCCGACGGCTTCCGCCGGCCTCCCGCCAGCTTCCGCCGGCGGAGGCGGCCTCGTGTTACTTCCGCCGACCTTCCGCCGTCCTTCCGCCGCGGAAGATGGCAACTCCGTCGATCCTCGAAGACAAGGCTCGTTTTGGAACGACCCGTACACATAGAGGCCCCAGTTGTTACGCACAAGTTACTTGTAAGTAGCATGACATGAGTTACACAGAAGTGTAATAAGTGCTGGGCTGCCCAAGCACTGTATGTACCTCTACTGGTACTGTACTTCTGCCTACCCCTCAACCAACATCGGAACGTATAATTACACAGAACTTAGAACACGTGTTACAAACACAACATCACTAGGTGGACCGACAAAAAACTTCACAGCAGACACCTTGATATGAAGGCTACTCAAGTTAACTTGATCCTCGCCTTCTCATTCAACTACGGCAGATTGTATCAATATTTTATAAAGACCGATCCTGGCAGGGCCCCTCCTGAGACCCGGATCGGTGTCTGCGCCATCCTGGTGTATAAGAGCACAAAGACACATGAGAGCGACGAAGACAAAAAAACGGGTCTTACGCGAGGTGCCACAGCGACCTTGCGCCCGGGCCGCCGCCGCGGCACGCCACACTGCAGATGAGGGCGCTCACGCGCGACCTCACGCGGGCAGCTTGCCGCGCGCTAAAAGTAGAGAAAGACGACCCCGTGTTCTTCCGTCGCGCACACGCACTGTTCCTGGGCGGATCGGCATGGACATGATCGGTGCATCGGGGGCGGTCAAGAGGGGGGCGTCCAAGACTGGGGGACGCAAATCATAGCCGGCGGCACGTGCGCGGCCCATGGGATGGGAGCTGGGAACGTATCGACATAAGAGGAGGCGCCATGAAATCTGGGGAGATCTCCTGGCCCCCGCCATGAGATCCCCCCTCCTAGTCATCACCCCCCTCTTGGCCGCACCCGAGTGTAGGGTCTCTTGAGTAGGGCTAGGGGGTCAGGCCTGCAGAACACCCCAAATGGACGTCAAGGGCCGCATCCAACCTGTCCGGTCAACCTGAAACTGATGCACCACACCCGGCGTCAAGCCAAAACTTTGGACATAAGCAAACGGCTGGATGTTGCACACCTTCGTCGGCGTGACCGGCGAGGCGTTGGACCACCTTGGCGTCCCTCTCTGGTGGTCCTGCGGGGGGAGGCGCTCTCTCTGACCCTCGGCCCTACTCAATAGGTGTCTGGCGGGTGCCCTCCCAGCCGCCGGGGCCGGGGCGGGGCCGGGCGGCGCCCCGCGCGCCGCGGGGGCGGCGGCCTCTGGCGGAGCGGCGGGCTCCGCGGGGGTGGCGGCCGCAGGCGCGGGGGCCGCGCCGCGCGCCGCGGGGGCCGCGGCCCCTCGCGGGGCAGAGGCGCTGCCAGCGGCCTCCCCAGGCTGAGTTTTTTTCTTTTGTGAAAAATTTGGCACGGGCAAGTTTGCTTGCATGGCGTTCGCCCCCCCCCCCAACCCCGCCCACCCTGCCACGAATGCTAGCGTGCAGGTGCCTTTCGACTTGCGTGATGTCCACACGCGCAAGTCGTTTGCGGCTTGCTTCAGGTTCAGGCGCCCCCCCCCCGTCCACGCAAGTAAACTTGCCAGAGCCTAAAAAGAAACGAGCTCATTCGGCGGCGAGCCCAGCCCAGGGGGGGGGGAGTGCAGAGGGGGCGGGCCTTCTCAGAGGTCTCGGAAGGCCTCGGGCATTCTGGAAAGTTTTGTTCGGCCTTCGCCGGAGCCGCAGAAACCTCATCAGAAGGCGCGAAGGCTTCTGCTCCGCCGCCTTCTGGGAAGGCCTGCCCCCTCTCACAGCCCCCCTGGACTCGCTGCCGACAGGTCTCGGACGATGCACGGTGAGTGCATTGGATAGAGAACCATCAGCTAAGGAATCCAGGGTCTGGAAACCTGGCGGGGCACCTATATTCAAGCTTGGGCATGGATACCACCGACGCCCTCATCAGATAAGGAACGCTGCAGGGGCTGAAGCCTCCTGGACAAATTCCTTGACGAACTCCCCCACCGGACGATCTTTTACATCTGGGCGCTTTTCGTCAATGCCTGCCTCCATGTTGGGCCCCTATGAGCCCGCTGGACCATCAAACATTAATCTGGGACGAGAAACTGCCCACGGGGGCGGGATCGGGCCCGCGCCCTGAAAAGACCAAATCGATTGATGTTTGGGTCCAGCGCATGAGGCCTCCACGGCGGTGGGCGTCGCGGAGGGGTGGTCCGAGTGCACGGAGTCGCCAGTGAGCTGCTGCAGGGTGTCGTCGCTGGAGCCGGCGGAGAGGAACAGCGTCGCGGTGTGTGCGGCCACGGGCGGCTCGCCGCTGTCGTGGTGGATGGTCTCGTCGCTGTAATGCGCGGCCGCAAGCGGCTCGCCGCCGTCGCCGACGGAGTCGGAAGACAGGGAGAATGAAACATTGCAATTGCGTCTGTCACCTGGCGGCTCGACGGCGATGTCCTGGGGGGCCGGAAAAGACAGGGAACGCCAAAACATACAGACGTACGTCCTTCTCCTGGGCTCTGAGACAGCTGTCCCATTCGCTTTCCTCTCGACTGCAACGTCACCCTTTGGGCAACAGGCCACAAATCTGATCTCAAACGTAGTGACGGGTAGCATTCACTGAGTTTGGTGACATGCGGAGCTGCATGCCGACTGCACGGCAACGGCCGTGACCCAGCGGACGGCCGCCTGCCGTCTTCTGACATCGAGGAGAACACAAGTGCCAGACCAAACCTCCGACGCCATGGTGTTTTCAATGCGTCGATTGATAATGGGATCGGTAGTTAAACTGTGAGACCGTTAGGTCGCACAACCGACCCGTGGATTGACAGCGAGATTCGTAGATTGAAGATGCTTCCGATAGATGCTTAGACCGGTGTCCCGCGGATGCCCCGCGGATACACCCTGATTGGTCCGTGGCTGACCCGCGGTTGTCCCGTGGAGGCCCCGTGGATATGCCGTGGTTGTCCCGTGGTTGTCCCGTGGCTGTCCAGTGGTTGTCCGGTGGTTGTCTCCCACGGCTGTCCTGTGTTTGTCCCGCGGTTGTCCCGTGGTTGCGCGTGGTTGTCCCCCGGTTGTCCCGTGCACATGGATAGATCGATCATGGTCCCGAAGGGTGTATAGACAGATGTCCGCCAACGTGCCCCAGTGGCACGAAGTGGAGTGCCCCCAAATCTGGGACGCACAGAGACATACTAATACTACATGTCCTCCTCGGAGGCGCGCGTCCGACCCGAATACATAGTATACCCATCTTGCAGTATATCGTTTCCCGAGCGGTGTGGCCAGAAAGCGCCCGCCACGACGCATCTACTACAAGATTTCTCGGTGCGCGCGTCGCCACTGGGGGCGCGACGCACATATAGTATAAGTATGTTGGGGTGGCGCCGAGAATTCCTCGCTCAACCCCTGAGCCGCAAGGCTTCGATCTGGAGGCCTCTTTCGAGGGCCCGGGCCCCAATGGACGGGAACTTCTTGGGCGTGGCGCGTGCCCTCTGGGGCGCGTCGAGTGTTCCCGAAAGATTTGTGCGGGGCCACGAGGTGCCCAAGACGGGCCAAGAGACCCCCAAGAGCTCGCCCAGACGGTCCAAGGGGGCCTGGAATCGCTACACAATCGGTTCATGACGCTCAATTTGGCTCCAAGATGGCCCAAGAAGCGTTCAAGATGCCCCAAGAGAGTCCCAAAAGCCTTCCTCAGAGGACTCCGAGAAGCCAACTCAGTAATTTGTTGCCAGTCGTTTTTTCAATGTTTTTGGTGTTCTCGACGTTTCGAGCTCCGACGCTCCAAGCCGTCCCAAGAGGTCCCCTAGGTCGCCCCAAGATAGCCCCAGAGGCCGAAGAGGGCCCCAAGACGGTCCAGGAGGCCTCGAAGAAGGCCCAAGAGGCGCCCATAAGGCCCCCAAGATACCCAAAGAGGCCCGAGTAGGGCATCAAGACCCAAGAGTCCCCAGGAGGCTCAAAAGAGGCTTCAAGAGGCCCCAAGACAGCCCACCAGAGGCCTCGACACTGCCTCCAGGAGATCCCCGACAGGCCTCGACGAGATCCTAACGAACATCCAAGAGGCTTCAGATCACAACCCAGGCCTGGTGGCGGGATGGGCCTAAGGGCCATTCGACATATCGATCTACTGAAGGTGAAAACAAACAATCGACATATAGATCGTGAGACAGGCAGATCGTGAGACAGATGTGTGTGGAATATGTGGTCGATGGGCAGAGCAGGAGACAGATATATATGAATATCGATAGAGATGGAGCTTGGATATCTAGATCGCGGATCCGATCCGACGCCAATCGCAAACCGAACTTCCTAAGTATCCGAAGGTAGCTCATATTTGCGTTTTAGAGAACTAGTTAAGTTGTTTGTTTTGCAGCGGGCCGATGGTAACGCACAGTGGATGGCAATCGATGGCACAGACCGTCAGGCGAGGCAGCATACTAAAACATACTTAAATGCGAAGGCAGTGTAATACAGTGTGCAATTGAGACATACAGAGGAGGAGCTGGGGGAGGAGGAGGAGGAGCACAGGAGGAGCACCAACTAAGAATATAACAGGCAAGCGCCTCCGCGCCACGTCCAAACACCTCGGGGTGACGCCGAAGAGACCCAACAACATGCATCAGGCAGAAACCCAAATACCTCTGAGAACCTTCGATCAGGTCAGGCCCCCCAGACATCCAACCGGTTTGGTTCGAAATCTGCCTTCGTGGACATCTCGCCCCCTTCCCCCGGGCCCGTGTTTGACCCAGGTCCCATGGCCGTGGTGACAAAAACGGCCGCCTCAAGAGGGCCTCGATTTTGTTCAAGCCGCCAGATGTCCTAGCATCGGGCCTTAAGGTCGACCCCCAAACCTCTCCTGTGCTGCGCTGCAGCCACGAGTTCGAAAACCTCGAGCACAAATGTGCTTCGAGCCGCTGTATGCTCCGCGGGGTTCCTGGAGATCCCGGGAGAGCCACAGAGGCCTTAAGAAGCCTCCAGATGCCAGACAAGGGCAAAACACAAAAAATGGCTGGATCCTCGAGACTCGGTCATCGAACTTCGATAGCTGGGGGATGGTGTCGACCCTCGGTCCTCAATCCTCAGACATCGATCATCGAACGTCTAGCCTCCAACCTCGTCCCTTGAACCTCGATCCTGCAGCCTCGAACGTTCGATACCCTCTACATACCCTTGCACCTCGAACCGAGAGCAGACAGCCTCCACCGCCGATCCTGGAAGCTCGAACCTCGATCCTCGAACATTCGAGAACCTCGAACCTAGAACCTCGATTTCCGAACCTCTCTGTCCCGACGCCAGTTCTCGAGTCTAGAAAAACAAAAACGCCATAAACATCAACTGTCGGCGTTCTGCGCGGATTTCTTGAATCTGCGCTGGATACCCCTCCCTGGCGCGCGGAGCGCGCCAGGGGCGGCGCCGGAGGCGCCGCCTGGGGGGCCCCAGCGCGGATCCAAGAAGTCCGCGCGCAGCGCCAAAAATCTATGTCTATGGCGTTTTTTGTTCTTCGAGGGTCGACGCCTCGGTCGGGAGGGACGGCGTCCGCGATCCTTCGAACCTCGATCCCGTCGCCTCGATCCTCGAGCACACTCGGTGCCCGAGCGGGTCCAAGCTGCCGCCTTATGGGCCCGCCCGCGGCCAGAAAGGGGGGTGGGGCGGGGCGCTACCACACTTTTTGCGTCGGCGGCTGGGCAGAGGGTGACTGCCCTGGCGGAATGGCAACAGGGGACACGTTGTATGCAAATTAAAGGCCGCAGTGCACGGATGAGGAGGAGGAGCCCCGGCGCGACAGGGGGAGAGGAAGCCGGGCCACTCAGAGCTGCCGACTGGGCGCTCCCACACAGATGATCTCGACCCCCCGGGGCCCCCGACGCCCTGAGACACCCAGGCCCTGTGCGAGGCGGGGACTCACAACCAGATCCACCGCCTGGGAACCGACGTCCTCTGGTGCCCCGGCAGAAGCAGTGGATATATTGTCATGTCTTGGCCCCCGGGGGCCCGAATAGGTCCATATCCACCGCCTGGCGAGGTCCGATGTCGTGATTTTTTCAGTACGGGGTCCCCGGAAATCTCGACCCATTCCCCAGGACCGGTTTTTCATCCTGAATCGTTTTTTGACAGTCCCGGGGTCCGGCGAGGGCCCCTCTAGGGGCCGACAATGGTGAAAAGCCTCCGCCTTGATTGTTTCAATGCGTTGGACCTCTGGGGCCTGTCGAGGTCCCCGAACATTGAGCCTCCAGGCAGTGGTCGCGTACAGATTTAGGTCGGGCATGTCCCCCTACAGGCGGATTTTGGACGGAAAACAAAACATACCCCCAAAATGCCCCCCAAATGCTCCCAAATGGTCAAACAAGCCGTCCCCGGACGATTGTTGGACCATTTCTGACTCTCCCCGCTGTCGAGGCCAGGCCCGACTGGAGTGCACACTCCCGCCTCGGAGCCCGGGGACCGCCAGGGGGCCTCGGGCCGCGGGCCGCCCGCCGCGGGGCCCCACGGGCTCCGGGGGCCCCCCTCAAGGCGAGGCCCTCCGACCCAACGCACCCCATGGGGCGTGCGGCTCGCTGGCCCCCACGAGTTCGCTGGGGAGGAGAGCCCCGGGCAGCGGGCTGCGGGAAAGCCTCGGGGACGCTTTGAGCTTTCCTGTTTCCAGATCTGGGCAGGTGTCCTTTTGCGTGGCGGCCGCTCCCCCCTCCCCTCCCTCCTCGCCCCCCCCTTCGAGCGAACACTGGCGTGCAGGTGCCTCTTTGTTTGACGAGCGTGATCCCCGCACGTGCCAGTCGCCTGCGGCTTGCCTGAGGCTAAGCGCCCCCCCCCCCAACCGTCCATGTAGGCAACCTTGCCGGGGCCCAGAAGAAGAGCAGGCTCCCACACAGATCTCGACCCCGGGCCTCCGACGCCTCGAGGAACCTATAGGGCGGGAACGCTTCGTCGTGTGCTCGGCCTCCGGGGGGGCCAACGCGTTGGGCCCGGGGACTCACCGTGTTCGGCCTCCGAGGGGTCAAGAAGCCGAGGATCGCGGCCTGCGGGGAGGGGGGAGCTTTTGAAGGCGTCAAAAGCATCGGATGTCTGAGAGCCTTTCTCCCGCAGGGCAAGCTTTCCATCCCGAGCCGTTTTTTGACGCCCCCGCGGCCTGAAGGCGCGAGGCCCCAGAGGCTGACGACTGCGAAGAACCTCCGCCCTGATCGTTTCACAACGTTGAACGGGGTCGTTGTCGTCGTCGTCGTCGTCGTCGTCGTCGTCGTCGTCTTAAACGTCGTCGTCTTAATCGTCGTCGTCGGTCGGGGGGGCAGGTCGGATGAAATGGTTTAGTGAAGGGAGGGTTAGCGAGTCAGCTCACGTAGCGCCTCCCAGCGCCGGAACGCACCCATGCAGCATCGAAGAGACCGCCTGGCGGCGGGGCCGAAGCCTGCTGCACGCAGCACTTCTCGTACCCCCCCATGCCCAATCCGCACTTTCATACTGCGACCCGACAGGGGGGGTAGTCGTCGTCGTCGTTGTCGCATTCGTCGTCGTAGTAGCATTCGTAGTCGTAGTCGTCGTCGTAGTCGTCGTCATCGTGGTCGCCGCAGTCGTCGTCGTCGTCGTCGTCGTCGTCGTCGTCGTCGTCGTCGTCGTCTTAATCGTCGTCTTAATCGTCGTCGTCGTCATCGTCCCAAGCATCCTGGGAAAGAAATTGTTCAACCCCGGCTCCCCAAATATCCCAACCCTCTCCCCGAGGCGGGCTTTCCATCACGGGTTTCTTTGGCTGACCGTCCCGGGGCACGGCGAGTGCCCCCGCGGAGACCAAGAACTGTGACACAGCTCCGCCTTGGCTAGTTCCACAACGTTGGATGCATGGGGCCGTCCTTGGACTTCGTCATCGGCTGGGGTCGTCGTACTGAGGGTCGTTGCCGTCGTCGTCGCTTGGTCGGCGGGGTTGCGGCGTCCTCGGGCGGTCGGCGCTGGATGCCTGGGGCCGTCGTCGGTCGTCGTCGTCGTCGTCGTCGTCGTCGTCGTCGTCGTCGTCGTCGTCGTCGTCGTCGTCGTCGTCGTCGTCGTCGTGACCGTCATCGTCGTCGTCGTCGTCGTCATCGTCGTCGCTCGGTCGGCGGGGTGCGGCGTCCTCGGGCGGCGAGTGGACGTGGCGCCGGGCGGGCGATGCCGAGGGCGGCCTGCGGCCCGGCGGCGGCTCGCGGCCAGCGTCCTGCCGGCTGCCAGGGGAGCGGGTGCGCTGCGGAAGCCTGGGGCCTGTCTTGGGGGCCTCTTGAAGGTTCCAGGGACATGCTTGGAGCTCTCTGGGGGCTTCTCGGGAGCCTTCTTGGGAGCATCGTGGGGGTCTTGATGCCATCTTGAGGACGAAGGCTCCCACAGGGCCCCTTCGAGTTCCCCGTTTGGGCCGCTTTGGGGGCTCTCTCGGACGCCTCCTGGGCCGTTTCCTGGGCAAACTTCCTCGCGTGGCATTCCCTCCACGAGAGGCAGGTTCACACTGGCGCGACGGTGGATTGATGTGAAGATGGTGTTTCTGTGGTTTTTTCGCCGTCGCCCTTCAATCAATACTGAACCGGTCGACAGAGCGTGCGAGTTTCGACGGCCTTGTGCGGTTTCTAGTCTTCGCCTAGGGGCTCGCAAGGCCCACCCCCTCCATGCAGGCAAACGTTCTGGAGTCTTTATGACAAAGCATGCCCTTAGGCACCGGACGCTGATAGCTCTCAGGAGTCGAACGCTTACACAAGTCCACCTCTCTCCTCCTCTGCACCTCTTGGTGGTCCCCAAACGTGGTGGCGAGAACACCCGGTGGTGAGTTTTGGGCGATTTGGGTAATGGTTTTCGAGCGCTGGCTGACCCAGGAAACGCAAAACCTCGTGGCGACCGCGTGTCCCCAAACCCGGTGGCGACCCAGAATTATATCTTTGGGGAGACGGGGCCACCACCGGGTGTCTCACCACCTGGCTTGGAGACCACCAAACCTCCGCTGACTGCCCGTCCCCCTCCGGGAGGGAGGGGGGGAAGGGCGAGGCGGAGCTGTAGAGCTGCCCCCCTCCGAGGGTCGGCGGCGGCGCTCGGCGGCCTCGCAAGGGCGCGGGGCGTCGACGCCCGGCGTCTTCTCGGCGCCGAGGGGGGAGCTCGCGGCGGGACCTCTCCAACAGCTGCGCCTCGTCGAGGACTCTCCCGGTGCTGCCTGGATCGTCGCGGTCGGACGCCGGAGGGGCTTCCTCATTTGCGGCATCCTGGGGCCCTCGCTGGGTCTCAGGGCCGCCAGAGAAAGGCTCGAGGCGCAAAGCCGGCCCCGGGGAGCGGGTCCGCGGGTCGCATGTCGGGGCGCCCGCATGCGAACGTTGCTGCTGCGGCCTTGGGCGGAGCTCCCCGCGGGGGGCCACGAAGCGCGTGAGGAGTGTGCCGCAACGGGTGTGACGCCCACGTGCGAACGTCGGCACTGGGGCCTTCGGAAAAGCACCCCATGGGGACATAGAACGTGTGAGTGGTGTGCCAGGATGACGATGATGCTGATGATGATGATGATGATGATGATGACGATGATGATGCTGATGATGATGATGATGATGGTGACGGTGATGGTGATGGTGATGATGATGATGATGATGATGATGATGATGATGGTGATGATGGTGATGATGGTGGTGGTGATGATGATGATGACGGCGATGGTGCTGGTAATAGTGATGATAAGGAGGGAGGCAAGGATGAAAGGAGGGGGGGAGGAGGAGGTGGGCGACGCGGGACGCTGCTGATTCGAAATGAGGACCCAACACCATATCCGCTGGCTGGGAAATGCCCCACACATGAGGAAGTCGACATGGAAACTGTCCAATGTTTTCTTTGGGGAGACAGGTGGGTGGGCGTTGATCTTGTGGTATGGCATGAATTACGCGAGAAACGAGCGCTCGCATTGACGCGGGTGCGTGGGCGGTCCAAATGCTGCGTTTTCGCCGCGAGGCACTTTATTCAATGTATGGTTTCTGGGTGTACGGCGCGCAGCGCCTCTTTCAAATTACGAATGACAAACGTACGCGTTCGCTTCCAAGATACCTTGGCGCGGTACGTTTTTACCATATATCAGACTGCGCACGTGAACATCTGGCAACGCATATACATATTTAATGGTATATCCATGCACGGATTAATAGGTATATCTATATATATACAATGAATATGTATTGATACCATGTAGCATCTTGCATGACCCCCCCCCCCAGACAGACGCAACACGCACACTCACATATACATAGGTATACACAATCACACACCAAAACTTCCCAAGATCTCGTTTGGATGGCCCCCGCCCCGCCCTGGGGCGCCTTTCCAAAGGCCCCCCAGACCTCCCCGGCTAGCCGCCCGCACTCTTCTGGACGTCGCGGAAGCCCTAGAGGCTTCGCAGCGTCTCCCAATATGGCCAAGGGAGCTCAGGACGGTTCCCGCATGGCCCCATGATGGCCACAACACAATCCAACATGCTCCCAAAAAGGCCCCAGAGCAGCACAATAATGCCGCCAATGGCAAGAACCGTTGTTGCCCAGTCAGGGTTTGGATGGATTTGGGGATTCCCTCGAGCTTCCTGTGGCCAGCGACTTCCCCATGATGGCCTAAGACTGCCGCAGAAGCTTCCAGGACGGCCCCAAGACTCCCCATGAGAGCCCCCAGACGCACAAAACTGTCAAATACGGCGTCCAAGAAACTCTACGAAAACCCAAGGGTGCTCCCGAGATAGCCCCACAGGGCCGCAAGACGGCCCAGGATGGCACAGGAACCATGGCCTCGGCCTCCATGGCGCCCCAGAGGTCCCCGACCGTCCCCCAATACAGTCCAACATGTGCCCTCGGAGGCCTCCAAAAAACCAGGGGGCGGCTTCTAATTGGCTCCAGGGTGGACACGGTGCGACCCAACAGTCTCTCGGGAAGGCTTAAGAACACCCCCCAAATGTGCCGACCGAAGCAAAAACAGCTGATTTCCTGTAGGGGTTCTCCCCATTTCGAGTTCCTGGTGGCCCGCAACGAACCCAGTGGCTCAATCGATGGCCCCCCGACGGCTGCAAAACCTCCAAGCCGGCACCGAAACTACCCCAGAGGGCCCAGGGACGCCCAAAAGTGCCCCCAGACGGCGCCCACGAAGCCACATGAAAGCCCAACATGGGTTCCCAAGAAAAGAACGCAAGGGGCCGCAAGACAGCCCAAGATAGCCCTAGGACGACGCACGCGGCCCCCTAAGACGCACCAGAGGTCTCCGACAGTCCCCCAATACTGGCCAACATGGATTCACTTATAATGTATCTGCGGATGTCGCCCCGCAGTATCATCACTGATAGACCCCGCTCAAGGTTGCCACCCTCCTCCCCTTCCTGACCATCACCGCGACCCGGCCCCTCCCCGTATTGCCAACAACCCCCTCCTGGTCACAATTCGAGCCCCATGCCACGGCCATGTCACCTCTATCAAGGTCATGGCTGGAGCCCCTCTCGGGTCATGACCTCCCCCACGCGGTCACCTCGTCGGTCTTGTTCCTGGTCGTCGGCTTCGGGGCCACTGCCCAGGCCCCGCTTTGCCATAATCATCATTCCGCTGGCGGTCATGGCGTACACACCCTAAACGTCATAGTAACCATTACCGAGATCATCACAGTGACCACCGTCGCAACCATGCCCTTCCCCCGTGGCGCGCACATGCCTATATGCTCCATCAGGCCCATGACCCACACCCACCTCCTGGTGATTACCTCTCCGCCCCGATGAGCCCATCGGCAATACCCCAACAGCGCCTGGACCTAGGGGAAATAGTTTGGGCGACGCAGACACACACCCTCACATCTTGCCCATCTACACAAATAAATACACGCGTACACATCTATGTGTACACGCACATCTAGATGTATGTGTGTATGTCTGTATGTATTTATGCATGTTTGTATGTGTGTGTATATATATATATATATGTATGTGTGTATCCGCCAGCCTCCTCCAGCGGCGCAAGGCTGCGAAGGTGTGTGCGGTCTGCTGCCATGTGTTATATATTGTCACTTGTTGTTTTGCGTTTTGTCTCTCCAGTCCTGTTTCCTGCCTCCTGTTTACTGTCTGCTCAGGGGCTACGCCGCGCCACCAAACAGCCAACGGGGGAGGGAACCTCAAATCCAGGCTGCTCCGGGCCACGCCAGGATTCTCATGTTGACGCCACCGCGCGGCCAGAACTGGCCGAGAGGCCTCCAAGATTGCCCGAAGTGGCTCCGAAAAGAGTCTCAGGAGGCCAAGACGGTCCAAGATGGCCCCAAGATGTCCCACGATGGACCCAAGACGGCCCAAGATGCTCCCAAGACGGCCCAAGAGGCCTCCAAGAGGCCTCCCAAGAGGGCCCCACGAAGCAAACATCAACGATGTTCTTAACGTTTTTGAAGGTTTTTGGCCTTCTCGCCTTTTCAGCTTTTCGACCCTCCGGGACGGACCAAGAGGTTCCCAAGATCGCCCCACGACGGCCCTAGAAGCCCCCATGACGGCCCAACAGGCACCCAAGACGGCCCCAAGACGGCCGAAGAGGGCCCCAAGACGGTACAAGAGGCGCCCTAGACGGCCCTAAAGGGCCCTAAGACGGTCCCATGAGTGGCACAAGAAGGAATCCACGAACCGAAAACTCTACCGTTCCGCCCCGAGAGGGCCTCAGTAGGCCCCAAGAAGGTCCCAAGAGGCCCCCAATAGGCCCCAAGGAGGCCCCCAAGAAGCCCCAAGGAGACCCCCGCGCAGCCGCCCGCACTAGTAATGGGGGGGGCCAGCTGCAGATGGCGAAGCCCTTAGAAGAGAGAGAGAGAGAGAGATGTATAGAAACAAGGATCGCCAGCGTTGGCCCAACACGGTGTGTTTCGAGCAGATTGTGTTGTGCAGTCTATGTGGGACAATCTATGTGGTGCGAGTTATGTTGTGCCATATACCCTGTCCAACCTATGTTGTGCAACCTATGCTGTGCAGTGAGATTGGTGCGACGTATGAGGTATAACGTATGCTGTACAGTATACGTAAGCTTTTCTATGAAGTGCAGCCTGTGTGGTGCAATCAATGTTGTGCGGTATTTGATGTGCAATAGCTGTTGTGCACTCTATGTGGTGGGATCGTTGTTGTGCAAGTGATGTGAGCCAATCAACGTGGAGCAACCCATGTTGTGCAATTAAAGCTGCGCAATGTGGTGTGCAATCGGTGTGATGCAATATATGTGATGCACTTAATGTGGCGCAAAATATGTGATACAACCTATGTGGAACAGTATATGTTGTGCAAGCTAGGTTGTGTAGCCTGTGATGTGCGACATATGTGGTGCGAAGTATGAGGTGCAAAGTCGGTTGTACAATCTAGGTGGAGCAGTATGTGCAGTAGAACACTTGTTGTGGCAAACTATGTTCTTAAAGGTATGGTGTGCATCCTATGTTGTGCAACGTGTTGTGCAAGGTATGTCAACCTACGTGATGCAATCGATATGGTGTAATATCTGTTATGCGATCTACGTGGTGCGCCATCTATGTGGTGCAATCTGTGTCGTGGGATCTGTGTTGTGCCGTATACGTTGTGCAAAATGTGTTGAGCAATCGATGTGGGGCGGCGACGGCGGCCACATAGCCGCCAGACCGAAGACACAGCCCAGATGACGGGAGGCAACGAGGCGGCGACGGGGCGGCGACGGCGGCCACATAGCCGCCAGACCGAAGGCACGACCCAGACAACGGGCGGCGACGATGCGACGGCGGCCACATGGCCGCCAGACTGAAGTCCCTTAGATCAGAAGTAAAAACCTCTAAGTGCAAACACTGTTTGGGACACGCATATAAACATGTGTATGTATATACATATGTTCGTACATATGTATATGTATGTGTATGTGTATATGTATATGTGTATCCGTTCATATATACATTTATAGATGTACACATATATGAACGTACGTCTGTATGTCTTTGTTGATCTCTCTGTGTATATATGTATATACAAGTATACACATACATATATATATATATATATATATATGTGTGTACCCCTGGAGCCAGGCAGCGCGAAGCGAGGGAGGGGGCGAGGGAAGGCAGGGACGAATCGCACGACGGAGAGCAGCGCTGCAGCGAGGGACGAGGAAGCAGCGAGGGCAGGGAGGGAGCGAGGGAGCGCGGAGGGCGACGAGCCACGACGAGCACGCAGGGAGGCCGGGCGACGGAGGCGAGCGCGCGGCGGGGTCTCCGCCGCGCCCGCCGCGCCCGCCGCGGGCCGCGCCTCAGCGGGCGCCGTGCCCCGCCGGGGGCCCGCCGAGCAGGCGGGGGCCCGACGGGGCAGGGCGCGCGGGGCCCGCCGAGGGCCCCGACGAAGGCCGCCCGCAGGGCCGCCGAGGGCTCGTCGCGAGGCCGCCCGAGGGGCCGCCCGGAGGCCGCCGGGGGGCCACCGAGGGCCGCCGAGGACGCGGGCACCGGACGCCTCCGAAGGATTATCGTTGAGTCGGGCCTGTCCCTCTACGGGAGGCATGTTCAGAAACAGTAGAAAATAGTCTGGGGACGATGTTTGACTATTTTGACTTGTTTTATGTATCTTGTGATGGGGACCACGTTTTTTCTATGTTTGATGTGGTTTGCGTATTTTAGCGTTCGTCCAGAATCCGCCTGTAGGATGACATGCCCGACCTAAGATTACCGGCGGCGATCGAGGGAGTCTGTTTTTAATTTTTTCGTAGACTCAGGCAAGTGAACTCGCATGGCGTTCGCGCACCCCCCACCCCTTTCGCCAATCTTCAAACGAATACTAGCTTGCCAGTGCCTTTCGACGTGCGTGATTTCCGCACGTGCAAGTCGTTTGCGGCTTGCTACAGGTTCGCCCCCCCCCCACCCCTCCATGCAAGTAAAATTGCCCGGGTCTACAAACAACAGGCTCAGGGGGGAAGTGAGAAGACGAAAGCCTTGCCAGAAGGCGGCGGGACTTCCCAGAAGCCCTCGCGCCTTCTGAACAATTTTCTGTGTCTCCGGGGGAGCCCCAGGAAACGCCTCAGAAGGCCAAGGAACTTCCGAGCCTTGTTTGAAAAGTCCCGCCCCTGCTCACTTCCCCCTCGGGCTCGCCGCTGAGATTGGCCGAGAAGTCTGTCTTCAGCCGCGGCGGTGTTCCCTCGCTTGGGCTAATGCAGCCTGCCGCGGCAAAGCCATGGGCGAAGGCTCGTCGGAAGTTGCTGATCAATGGATGGCAGCGATGGGGAAGAGCTCGCTTCGGCTTCCAAAGGCCGTTCTCGAGTCTGGGGGCCATCGATAATGGATACCTGAGCAGGGATCGACCGTGCCGGCATTCCTATGGGCTTACCACGAACTGTCCTTTGAGCCCACAGACTGTTCTAAGAAAAACGCTCTTCGTATACAGCAAGTCTATGCGTTAGAACAGGGCAGCCTCAGCCAGAAATGTTCTGAGAACATTTCGTGCAGACCACAGAAGGTTCTCAGAACATGTTTTGGGTGGGCCTGTGGGCCAGCCAAGACCGGGGCGCGGCCAACGGAAGTGGCCGAGGATGGATCGAGGAGGCAGGGATGCAAGAGTACCCTCGGGAAGGTTCCCCATCCTTACTATGCGGGTTGACTGTATGCTTTGCGCACTCCCTTGATCAACCAGGAAAGAGCCCCTTCACCCTTTGGGAGGGGACCTAAGTTGGGCGGGCCAAGAACACATTGGGGATACAGTCAAAAATATGATTAAGAAAAATATCAATTAAGAAAGCTGGGCCAGCTTTCCAGACATTTCTTAAGGAAACGCTGGGCCAGCTTTTGGAGCCAGGAACATACACTATTCATTTCTAGGACGCAAGGCTACCAATCCCCTTAAGAAACTGAGCCAGCTTTCCGGCAAGGTGGTTCAGAAACGCTGGGCCAGCTTTTCGGGGGGGAGGTTTCTTAATCATGAGCGGGACCGTAGGGGGTCTGTTCTGCAGATGCACCGAACCAAACCGCCCAGAGCTAGCATCCCCAATGCAGTGACGGGGGCCTCAGCGAGGCTACATCTTCGTCTTTTTATTAGGGTTGGGGGTCCTCGTATCCTCGATGATCTCCTGTTCTTGGAACACCCATATCTCGGGGGCGCGCGAACATGGATTAGCGATCCATGGATTTGGCGCGCGGTCGCCAAATCCATGGATCGGGGGAGATGCCCTCCCCAAAGTGCGGCCTGTGCCGCCTCGCTCGGCGGCGGAAACCCGCGATTTCCCATGGAAACGGGACCCGTCGCTAATAAACGCCCCCTTGATCCATGTTTGCGATCGCCTGAATATCCGCGCCTGCGGGAGGGGGGCACCTGCAAAGCGGTCCCCCCCCGGGCGGTGGGTACACTCGTCGTGCCACCCGACGCATCGCCAACTGAGGAACAGAGGAGCCTTCCTGGCCGCGGCGAACCCCAGCCACGAACGCGCCCCACGACCTACACCCCGAGATCCGACGCATCGAAAAGATGGCAACATCGAAGAAAATCACGCCCGGAGCCCTAGACCCGATCTTTCTGCGTCATTTTGCGAGTAGGGGATCGACTACAAAATTGATTTACCCCAAGATTGATCTTTTCGTCGACTCCATGACTCCATGAGCAATGCGTCGAATGTTCGTAGGATCGACGAACATTCGACGCACTGCTCATGAACTCGGACTCGGCGAGAAGATCAATCTTGGGGCAAACCAATTCTGTAGTCGATCCCGTACTCGAATTTTTCGAGCCGGATCGATCTGTGAGGGCCCTGGGGCACGAACAACGGCGAAAACGACCATCTCGTACACATGGAGTCGCCAGGATCTCAGGGCAGATCCGAGGAACGACCCGAACCCCAGAGAGCCCCTCCCGACCCAGACGAAGCCCCGATGGAAGCGCCTCGGCGATACCATGCCGACCGCAGCCGCGGATCGGCGCGTGGAGGCGAGGCGAGGCTTGTGTTGCTCCCATCGTGCTTACGTTACGGACCACATCCCAGAAGTAATCCCGATCGCCAAGAAAAGTGTCGAAACAGTGTCGAACGAGCATCGCCTCCCAGGGCCGACACGTGAAAACCCTCAAGCTTCGATACCTTCGTGGTGCTCGAAGTTCTTCCTGGCGATCAAGGCTAAAGTAGGTTGGGACATCACAAGGCGAGGCGCCGCTGAGGGCGGCCAACGCCCGCGGCCCGCGAGCATGAGAGGGCACGCGCTGCTGCGGGCCGCGCCTCCCCCGAGCAGCTCGAGCGGACCGAGCTGCTCTGTATCACAGCAGGCTCGTGCCGTGTCTGCACCCAGCTCTCGTCCCCGACACCGCGGGGACCCAGCAAGCGATGTCCAGTGGCTGGCCCCGGATTGTGTTCATGCGATCGCACCGTGCCATGCTGATAGAAACCTTGTCGTCAATCATTTGTTGATCGACTGGTTGATTCATCCACGGCATCTTCGTGTCGAGTCGGCCCCGGCTTTGGTCCCGCGGGGATCGCTCAGCCTTGAACGATCGGCCGCCTCCGAAACGTCATGTCGGATGGCAACGAGGAAAAACATGCGGGAACAATGAACAACTGTCGTGCTGACTCGGGCGCTGCCAACGCCTTTGGTTTCTGACACCCAGGGGATCGCTCAACCTTGAACTACCGGCCTCGCCGAAACGTCTGATCATCCAGCATCGACCGATTCTGGATCGGCGGCGGCGCTCAACATGGAACGAATGCGGCGGGGTCGCCGCCGGCCGACGCGACGTGAACCTGCCGCAAGGCCCCTCCTCCTTCCCTCCCTCCTCCTCCTCCTCCTCCTCCTCCTCCTCCTCCTCCTCCTCCTCCTCCTCCTCCTCCTGTCCTCCTCCTCCTCCTCCTCCTCCTCCTCCTAGAGGCTGTTCCCAGTCATCTGACGGCTCGAAAGAATCGAGACGGCCAGCTTTGCAGAATCTTAGGCCGTCGGAGTCCAGCCTCGGGCCCCCTGGGGGCGTGTTCGAGGAGTCTGGGGAATCGCGTCCCAAAAAGTCGAGCCGTCTCTGGTGGCAACTCATGGGAGCATCCCATACCATCTTGTCGGCTCTTGCGAATCGGGGCTAATCGACGCTAAACCGACGCTAGTCGACGCTACATCGATGCTTTTATCGACGCTACGCTAAATCGGCGCTATCCCATCGACTCCAGACGCTAATCGACGCTGGTCGACGCTAGAGACGGAATTAAGAGGGTACACCAGATTCCCATGATTTGCCACCGAAGCCGTCGGATGGCGTTCGGGCCCCGAGAGCGGCAGAACTCGGTGCAGGAGGAACAGCTGGCCCGGATATGCCCGACCAGGGAGCGACACATGTCCATATGCACGCGTCATCGCTGCGGGGCCATGTATCCAATGTATGGCTTCCCGGTGTACAACGCGCAGCGCCCCCGCCAAATTACGAGTGCCAAACGTACACGTACACGTTCGCTTCCAAGTTGGTGCCTGTACCACATATCAGTCTGCGCGTGTGAGAATGTGGCAACGCATACATAGAGATTTTATTTTCTATATGCACACACCTTTATCTTTTAGTATACACAAGTGTGTATTCAGGTTGTGTATTCAGGTGTGCCCGACCAGGGAGCGAAACATGTCCGTATGCACGCGCTCCAGTCTGAAGCGCTCCGCGCATCCGCGCAACGCCGCCCTGTACTGCATCCATAGGGTCGCGGTGGAGGAGCCCAGGCTGCGGGGACACGGCAATGGAGATCCACGGGAGGAGATTGATACACGTCCCTCCCCCTGGGAACCGATCCAACTAGACCCGAGGCGGTGGACTTTGAAGTCTCGGGACCCCGGAGAAAACAAATTCACTGCACCGACCTTGCAGACGCGCTGCAGCGGATTTGTCCGTAGATCTCTTTCAATGCAAAACCCCGGAACGGCGAGAGAATAATGACGTCGACGTGAATGTCACAGGGATTGTTTGTAAACTTTCTTCCTGGCCAGAAGAACTCCGCACGAAATGCACTCCGAAATCCGGAACGATATTTTCTAGGACAATTTGGGCTCATCAAATTGAGCGAAGATCCAAGACGGGTCTTACGCGAGATGACACAGCGACCTTGCGCGGTGGCTTACGCGGGCCACCAGCACGGTACACTGCATTGGAGGCGAGGGCCCGTACGCGAGCAGCTTACGCGCCGGCACCGTCGACCCCGTTTTCTTGCGTCGCTCAAATGCTTTCCGTGCGACATCCGGTCTGCGATGTTGGCGCCACGAAGATTTGTCGCCGCCTCCTGAGGCCCCAGCGGTACGGCTCTCGCGGCGGCAGATATGCAGACGCTCCGTGCTCGGAGATACCCAGACATCCTCCGACATGGCAGACTTCGGAAACCCTGAACCCAAAAACGTTTTCATCTCTCGGGGGCGCATCGTTTCACTTCCGCCGCCCTTCCGCCGTCTTCCGCCGCGGCAGAGATGACAACTCCGTCGATCCTCCAAGGCAAGGCCCTTTTCGGCATGCCCCACCCATCTTTCCAATAAGCGGCCCCAGAGCTCCCGACCCCTGCCCCGGAAGCAGTATCTCAGCCCGGCTCCATGTTCGATAATGGCCCTCGGGCCCGAACGCGGCCCCCAGGGGGCCGGAACGGAGGAAGGCGCCGCGATCGAAAAACACATCGTGGGAAGCATGCGCACGTCCCCCGCCGGACGAGCACTCGACCCCGAAGGTTGGCAGCGCTGTGCATGATCATTCGCTGCGCTTCGGGATACGGAGGGCGCCCGGGCGCCCTGGCGGAGCATGAGCAGGGTCTGTTTTTCTTCGCCGCACTCGGTCGGGAGGCCTGCTGTCAGCGCGGAGGGCCTACCAGGAAGCTGGAAACACTCATGGCTGGACCCACAGGTCGGAACATCCAGAACACACGCGATGGATCCACTCCATCTTTTCTACAAGTTCGAAGAGGGAGCCCAGTGTCTAGGTTTGTGGATGCCATGACCGTGGGCACTCTAACAGTCCTAGCCTTACATTGGAAACTATGTTTCTAATGCTTTGGAACTGCACAACACATGCTTCAAACATGCTTTACATGTTGGAACAAAGCTTAGGCACCTGGAGATGATTTGGCATCATGTCTCCTCTCCACTGATCGTCTTCCATCAGGCTAGGGCCCTGCGAACGCGGCCAGGGAAGCGCGGAAGGCCAGAAAACATCTCTGGGCACACGCGTCATCATCGAGCTCTCGCACAGGCAGGGCGCGTCACGAGCATCCAGCTTCCTGGCATGGGACGCAGGAGGACATACCAGTACTACGTGTCCTCCTAGGAGGCGTGCGCCCGACCCGAACCTCGAGTACATCCATCTTGTCGTATATTGTTTCCAGAGCGCGACGGCCAGAAGGCGCCCGCCGCCGAGCATAAGCAAGTAGGATTTCTCTGCGCGCGTGGCGCCGATGGCAGCCGTTCGGCCCCGTGGAGGCCCGCACCACGCTCTCGACGGACGATCTGCTGGCTGGGGCCGACATGGGGCTGGCGCTGGAGGCCCCCTTCAGGAGGCCACATGCGAACCCTACCCCGCCACCCCACGATCTCTACGGGGGGGAGGTGGGGTTCACTTCGCTCTGGCGGTCCCGAACGACATGAACCCCGCCTCCCCCCTCAGAAATCGCGGGGCGGGGGGTAGGGTTCGCAAGTGGCCTCCCACCTCTGCCCAGAGATCCGATGTCGTGATCTGTTCCCCAGAAGCTTCGACCCATTCCCCCAGGACCGCTTCTTAATCCTGAGTCGTTGCTTGACAGTCCCAGGGCCCAGCGAGGGCCCCTGGAGGCCGAAAGTTACGAAAAAACCTCCGCCTTGAGTTTTGCAATACGTTGGATCTCTGGGTGGAACTCCGTCTGGCCCCGGCCGCCCCTAAGCTGCTCGCCGCGGCCCCGCTCCTGGCGTAGCCCGTGCGGGCGCTGCGAGGCCCGCCCGGGGCCCAACGAGCGCCCGCGCCAGCGGTCTCAGAGCTCCGCTAAGGAGCCGTCCGCCGCTGCCCAGCTCTTGATGGGCCGATTTTCCACCACCACTACCATAGGAGAGGGAGGGGGAGGAGGACCTCCACATCCTCCCTTCTCCCCCGTCCTACCTATGGTAGCGGTGGTGGAAAATTGGCCCGTCTGCTCTCGGCACAGCCTGCGGCTCACCGGCGGCGCAGTCAGAGCTCGGCCCTCAGCAGCTCCAAGAGGGCGTCCGCCGCGGCCCAGTTCTCGGCACAGCCTGCGGGGGCCAGCGGCCTCAGAGCTCGGCCCGCAGCAGCTCCAGGAAGCTGTCCATCGCGGCCCAGTTCCTCGCGAGCTTGCGGTTGACTATGCCCGCCAGGGCCGACAACAGAACAGGAAAAACCGACATAAACAAGAACTTGTGGCGCTGCGCGCGGATGTCTTGGATCGCGCTGGACCCCCCACGCCTCCCGCGCCGCCCCAGGCGCGCTCCGCGCGCCGGTGAGGGGGGTCCAGCGCAAATCCAAGAAGTCTGCGCGGAGGGCCAACAGTTTATGCTTATGGGGTTTTTCTTCTTCGAGATAGGCAGCCACAGTAGACCAGCTGGCCGCCGATCGTGAACGGCATCTCCAGCCTCGGCTACTCGCAGGAGTGACCATGGAGATGAGTGACCTTTGGCGCGCGGCTTTTTGGGGGCCGCTGGGGGACCAAACACAAGCGAGCCAGACGCTACTATCGCATCGTGTTCGGTGATCGCCTGGAGATCCGACGTCTCGAAAAAATTGAGACATCGTGAAAAAGCACCACTGGAGCCCCAAACCCTGTCTTTCAGCGCCCTTCTCCGAGCTGACTGTGAGGGTCCCGGGGCCCAAAAGCGGGCGAAAGCGCCCAGCTCGAAAAAAAAATAGAGTCGCCAGCTCTCCAGGAAGCAGGGGACCCCCAATGGGCCCGCACCAGAAGGCCACTCCGGCGAAGGGCCCCTCCTTACGTGGAGTCCGCAGCCGCTGCTCGCCCTGGACCGACACGACCGTGCGCCCGGCGCGCTGCGCCCCGGACCCGCCCCCCCAGCGATGGGCCACCCCCGCGGGGGCGATGACCGCGGCCCTCGGGAACGCCGGCCGCGCCGCGGCCAGCAGCCTGCTGGCGTCCCGGGAGGTCGCGCAGGCGACGTGCAGGTCAAAGGGCTGCACCACGAGCCAGAGGTGCTCGCGGTGCTCGTCCAGGGGTGCCGTCTGGGCAGAAGGGCACCACCCTGCAGATCCTGGCGCCTCGACTCTTTCGAGCTGGGCGTTTTCGCCTTTTCGCGGGCCCGGCTTGAAAAATGATGCAGGAAGATGGGGTCTAGGGCTCCGGGCGTGTTTTGTTTAACAATGTATAATATGTAGCAGTTTTTTCGAGACGTTGGATCGCAGGGATGTCTGCACGGACATGGACTTGCCAGCGTTTTTTCTAATCGGCGTTTCGACATTGGGCGAAACGGGGGGGAGGGGGGGGGGAGGACTGGATCCGGACCTCTGCTTCGTGCGACTGTTTGCAGCAGTGCGGCCGATGGGGGAGGTTCCCCACCTGCTCGAAACAGGCGCCAAAAACAGCCAAGATCATGGGGGGGGAGGGGGGGGTGCGAGGGCCGGCGCCGATCGGCAAAACAATGAATAAAAAAACGCCCACCTTCCGGCCGTTCGCGCGTATTGTTTTGGACCGGCGACGGACGCCCGCGGGCGCGACGCGCGCCGCGGGCCGCGGCAGAGGGGCTGGGTCCCCTCCCTGGGGCGCGGGGTGCGCCAGGGGTGGCGCCAGAAGGGCTGGATTTATGTTGCTCCCATCGTACTTACGGACCACACCCCAAAAATAATTTCGAGCCCAGAAGAATATCGAAATAGTGTAGAACAAGTATCGCCTCCCAGGGCACGACACGTGAAAACCCCTCCATTTTCGGTACTTTCTTGGTGCTCGAAATTCTTTCTGGCGGTCAAGGCTAAAGTAGGTTGCAACATCGTAAGGCTGAAGCCCCCTCCTGGCGTTCGGAGCGCGCCCCGAGCCCCAGACCCAATCCTTCTGCGCCATTCTTCGAGCCAGATCGATATGCGAGGGTCCCGGGGCAAAAAAACAACTGGGCGAAAACGGCCAGCTCGAACAAAAAAAATAGAGTCGCCAGGACCTCAAGGTTGTGGCTTCCCTGGCCTCGAGGCAGAAGTAGGCGCGCGCGTCAGAGATGCCCTCGTGCGAGATGCGCCACCTGCCCGACGTGCTCCGGACGGCCGGCAAAGGCGGACCCGCGTCCTCCTACATGCGGCCGCCTCCCGTGTGGGGTCCGAGCGGATGGGCCTCGGAGGAGCGCGCCGCATCGTCGGATGCATCCGCGACGCGTCGGCGAGGCATCGGCGACGTCAGCGACGTCGGCGTGGAGAAACTCGGGCCCAGCATCGAGCCGCGTCGCCGATGCCTCAGGGATGTGGCGCGATCCTTCGGCCCCGTCTGCTCCGGTCCCCATTTGGGAGGCCCGGACCTCCGAAAGCCCATCCTCGGGCTGGCCGCGGAGCGACAGGAACAGCACGCGGCCGCTGCAGCTGGAGGTCGTCGCGAAGGCCTCCCGACGGTTCACCTGCGCGCGCGCGCGGGGGCACACTGGCATGGAGGGCGCAGGGCCTGAGGGAAGGGGGTCCACAAGACGAAGCCAGGGCGAAGATCACATCGGGTGGGGATAGATCGAGAATCTCGAAGACCCGGCGGCTTTGGAGGATGCCTCGGGCGCCGCGGCCGTCGCAAAGCGTTCCAGAACCGAGAGCGTTCTGGAACGCTCTGGAACGGATTTCTCTCCGTCCTAGCCCCGCCCAGCTGAATGCGGGAGCGATCAACGGGGGGGCCGAGAAAAGTGCACCCGCCGACGTGGGAGGAGGAGGAGGAGGAGGAGGAGGAGGAGGAGGAGGAGGAGGAGGAGGAGGAGGAGTAGGAGGAGGAGGAAGAGCAGGAGGAGGAGCAGGAGCAGGAGCAGGAATTCTGGAGCGGGGAAAAGGGTGGGATCCTCGGGTCGTCCTGAGCCGGTCCGGGATCGGGTCGAAAGCCACGCGCCAAGGCTCACCCTGGCGAAGGCTCACTCGTGCGTCTGGCCGATGCGGAGATCGACCGCTGACTCTCGAGGGCGGCCAAAGAGGGGAGCGTCCAAGAGGGGGGGGGAGGACCAGGGACGTCTCGAAGTAAGAGGAGGCGCCATGGAGCCTGTGGAGACTTCACGGCCCCCGCCCTGATAATCTCCCCCTCCCCACCTCAGGGCCGCCCCCGACCGACTCGGCCGGCGCCCAGCCCACTCCGGGCACCCGACGCCTGGCTGCATTTATCAACGGCCGCCCCCCCCCGCTGGCCCCTGACCTTGGAGCGGTCCCTGGCTGGCCGACTCCTAGGAGCGGAGCTCCCTCTCCATCTGGACAGAAGGATCTCGCCACGTGATGCGAAGTTCCCTCCTCCTCCTCCTCCTCCTCCTCCTCCTCCTCCTCCTCCTCCCTCCTCCTCTTTCTCCTCCTCTTTCTCCCTCCCCCTCCCTCCCCCCCCCCTCTCCTCCTCCTCCTCCTCCTCCTCCTCCTCCTCCTCCTCCTCCTCCTCCTCCTCCTCCTCCTCCTCCTCCTCCTCCTCCTCCTCCTCCTCCTCCCCCTCCCCCGCCCCCCAGAGGTCTCGACTCTGTCCTCCGCCAGTCAGCGCGGCTCCTGCCGCATCGTCTCCTGACGGTCCCCGGGGGGGGCACGGCCAGGAGCCACGGCAGCCGAGCACTTCCAGCGACAAGCCTTGCGTATGCCTGGGGGGCCAGGTCTCGGAGGATCGGGCCGCAGGGCGCTCGGGAGGCGGCCCACCCGCTTCCTCCACCTGCAGGGTCTGTTCGGGATCAGCCGGCCGCCGTGGGCAACGCGTCGACACCTCCAGAGCTGCACCGGCGACCCGAAAACGGAGTTGTCAGGCTCCCGCGCGCAGCCCTGCAGAAAGGCAGGGGACCTGACCCAGGAGCACACTCCAAGCAAACCCCGTCGTGACTCCTTCCTCGACGCTTCGGTGGCAATGCATGGGAGCCTCCCGTGCCATCTTGTCGGTTCTTGCGCATCGACACTAGTCGACGCTAAATCGACGCTAGTCGACGCTAAATCAACGCTAATCGACGCCAGCCGACGCTACATCGGCGCTATCTCATCGACTCCCAGACGCTAATCCACGCGAGTCGATGCTAAAGACAGAATCGCGAGGGTACACAAGGCTCCTATGATTTGCCACCGAACTCGACGCTGGATGCATGGGGACCTCCTCCACGATCTCCGCCACGCGCGGGTCGATGTGGCCCCTCGGGCTGTGGTCGCCGAGCTGGCCGCGGCGCAGGATGCGCTGCTTGACGGCGGCGAAGCCCCGGGCCGCGGCGTCGGGGGAGGGGCCGCGCCGGCGCTCGGTGCCCCCGAGGGCAGCGCCGGCGTCCTGCAGCGGAGGCCCTCGCTGCGACCGCCGATCCGACACCTGGGCTGTGATGTTGCATCCTCGGGGGGGCCTCGTCTGTCCCGTCGCGGCCCTATCCGCGTCGAATCCGTGTCGAATCCATGTCGTCCGTGTCGGATCCGTGTCGGATCCGCGTCGGATCCGCGCCGAATCCGCGTCGAGTCCGCATCCAGCCCGCGTCGGGCACAAGAAGAGACACCAATTCTGGGGGACGGGCGAGGTCCCCCGAAGAGGCAACGGAACGATCTGGCACCTGGGCTTCTGTTGTCGCCGCGGTGTGAAGAGGCTGGGAGAGCGGGCCGCGGGCCCGCAAGCGGTGCCCCGAGGAAGCCGGAGGTCAAAAAGGGCGGCCGCGGAGGCAGGAGGAGGCGGGAGCCTGTTTTTGTTTAGACCCCGGCAGGTTTACTTGCATGGACGGGGGGAGGGCCGAACACGAAGCAAGCCGCAAGCGACTGGCACGTGCGGACATCATGCAAGTCGAAAGGCACTTGCACGCTTGTATTCGTCTGAAGAGGGCGAGGGGGGGGAAATGCGAGTCAACTTGCCCGAACCTTAAAATAGAAGATTAGCCTGGCGAAGAACCCAACCATATGCAGTTGTCAGTACCGCAGCTGCGGGTTTCATCTTCAGTGGAACTCCCCATAGGACTACGGAACGTGTGAGGGGTGCGCCGAGATGGGTGCCACTGGGGCATTTGGCGAAGCTCCCTATGGGGACATGAACACGCGCCGGGCGTGCCGACATGGGTGGCGGAAACGCATGTGAGGGCCGCCACTGGGGCCTCCAGTGGAGCTCCCTATGGGTCCCCGAAACATGATGCTGCTGCGGGGGGGGGGCCGGGATGGGTGGCGGAGACGCATATAAGCGCCGCTACTAGGGCCTTCGGTGGAGCTCCCTATGGGGCCACGAAGCACGTGAGGGGTGTACTGGGATGTGTGGCGGGGACGCATGTGAGCGCCGCCACTGGGGCCTTCGGTGCAGCTCCCTCTGGGGCCACGAAACGTGTGAGGGGTGTGCCGAATTGGGTGCGGGTGGTGACGCGTGCGGGCGGTGCCACTGGGGCCTTCGGTGGAGCTCCCTATGGGGCCACGAAGCCTAATGTTGTGAGGGGCGTGCCGGGATGGGTGGCCGGGACGCATGTGAGCGCGGCCGCTGGGGCCTTCGGTGGAGCTCCCTATGGGGCGACGAAGCGTGTGAGAGGTGTGCCGACTTGGGTAGGTGTGGGTGACGCATGTGAGCGCCGCCACTGGGGCCTCCGGTGGATGATGATGCCACGAAACGTGTGAGGGATGTGCCGAAATGGGTGTGCGGGACGCATGCGCAAGTGAGCGCCGCCACTGGGGCCTTCAGTGGGGCTCCCTATGGGGCCACGAAACGTGTGAGGGGTGTGCCGAATTGGGTGTGCGGGACGCATGCGGCGGCAGCACTAGGGCCTTCGGTGGAGCTTCCTATGGGGCCACGAAACGTGTGAGGGGTGTGCCGAATTGGGTGTGCGGGACGCATGCGGGCGGCAGCACTGGGGCCTTCTGTGGGGCTCCCTGTGGGGCCACGAAACGTGTGATGGGGTGTGCCGAATTGGGTGCGCGGGACGCATGCGGGCGGCAGCACTGGGGCCTTCGGTGGGGTTCCCTATGGGGCCACGAAACGTGTGAGGGGTGTGCCGAGGTGGGTGTGCGGGACGCATGCGGGAGGCAGCGCTGGGGCCTTCGGTGGGGCTCCCTATGGGGCCACGAAACGTGTGAGGGGTGTGCCGAATTGGGTGTGCGGGACGCATGCGGGAGCAGCCTTCGGTGGGGCTGGGGCCTTCGGTGGGGCTCCCTATGGGGCCACGAAACGTGTGAGGGGTGTGCCGAATTGGGTGTGCGGGACGCATGCGGGCGGCAGCACTGGGGCCTTCGGTGGGGCTCCCTATGGGGCCACGAAACGTGTGAGGGGTGTGCCGAATTGGGTGTGGGGACGCATGCGGGCGGCAGCACTGGGGCCTTCGGTGGGGTCCCTATGGGGCCACGAAACGTGTGAGGGTGTGCCGAATTGGGTGTGCGGGACGCATGCGGCTATGGGGCCACGAAACGTGTGAGGTGTGCCGAGGTGGGCGTGCGGGACGCATGCGGGCGGCAGCACTGGGGCCTTCGGTGGGGCTCCCTATGGGGCCACGAAACGTGTGAGGGGTGTGCCGAATTGGGTGTGCGGGACGCATGCGGGCGGCAGCACTGGGGCCTTCGGTAGGGCTCCCTATGGGGCCACGAAACGTGTGAGGGGTGTGCCGAAATGGAGGATGATGACGATGATGATGGTGGGAGGGGGAGAAGAGGAGAGGAGAGGAGGAGAGGAGAGGAGGACGCGGGGCACCGTCTCTTCAAAACGAGGACCCAACACCACAGGATGGTTGGGAAAAAACACAAGCGCCAGCAGGAGGCACGCTCAGAGCACGATGGATCCAGTCAGGCGTACAGCCAAGAGGCTGAAAGAAGGGCCACACTGGGCCCATGCTGCTCTCAGGGTCCCAGGCCGTTCCCGGAGTGATGTGTCTCGGGGAGCCTGCTCCTGGCGGTGCTCGCGTGGCCGAACCAGCTCGTTCCCTCCTCACTCGGCGCCCCGAGTGTCAGAAACACTGACTGCACGGGCAGAAAAGTTTGCTCAGCGTGTCACGCCTACCACGGTTCAGCGCGAAACGTTGAGCACGTTCAAGGTCCCCAAGCAGCAACGTCCCGAGCTTTTCCCAGCCCTCCCGTCTCACGAAGCAGAAGGACACGCTGTCAGTTTGCATAATTAGCGCGTCGCAAGGGGCGCCACCGCGACACGCTAAGCATGAACATATATTATTTCAGCCCTCTCTGATTTGATCCTGGCACGCGAGGGTCGCTCGACACCTTCCTAAGAGGACGAGAGCGGGATGGAAACAGACTCGGTTCGAGACAAACTGGCAACCTCTGACAACTGGCGGATCTGGAGAATGTGTCGGGCGCCGCGGCCATTTCAGAGCGACCAGGAACGCTCCAAGGGCGTTGATCGATATTTCGTCGAACGGACAGCACACACCAATACCCACAAGGGGGGTCGGAGAAGGCTGTGGGTGTGTGCTGGCGGATGTGGTGCCCGCTTGAACAGGAGAGCGCCCCTCGGGGTCTGACAACCCGCACCCATACCCACAGCCAGTCCTCCTCCCAACGACCCGCGAATCCGCGGCAGCCGCTCTTCCTGGCGCGGCAGCCGCTCGTCCTGGCGCTTTGTGAGCGTTTTTTTGCTCGGCGTGTCGACATTGGGTGGAAGGGGGGGGGAGGGAGGGGTGGTTCTGGCTCTGGACCTCTGCTCAGTGCGACTGTTTGGGGCCGCGCGTCCCATGGGGGAGACTCCACCTGCCCGAAGCAGGCGCCAGAAACAGTCAAGATCTATTACATAGGGGGGGGAGCGGCGGGGGTGCGAGGGCCCGCGCCGATCGGCGAAACAATGGATAAAAAAACTTGCATTTTCCTGGCCCCGGAGGGTGGCCGTGTGTCGAAGAGGAGTGCCCAGCGGCGGGCCCGAGACCAGCTGCAGCTGCACGCAGCCCGCTCCCCCCCGCCCCCTCCCAGCTCCCCCCTCTGGTGGGCTTGTTTTCCACCGCCACCACCAGAAGTAGGAGGGGGAGGGGGTTCGTCCTTCTCCTCCTCCTCCTCCTCCTCCTCCTCCTCCTCCTCCTCCTCCTCCTCCTCCTCCTATTCGTCCTTCTCCTTCCCCCCTCCAACTTGCGGTGGTGGTGGTGGTGGTGGTGGTGGTGGTGGTGGTGGTGGTGGTGGTGGTGGTGGTGGTGGTGGTGGTGGAAAGCAAGCCCATCACCCTCGTCTCGCCAATGCTGGGACGCACTTTCCCCGTGCATTTTTCGACGCCGTGCGTGCTTTGCTGTTGGCTCGATGGTGCAGGATGCTCCTCTCGATGGTCCTCGCAGAGAAAAAAGCACACGTCCGAGCGATGCCAAGTCTTCGTCCAGCCTGACCTCACCTGGCGACGGGTCCGATGGCAGCTGCACGCCACAGATGTCGTGCCCCCCCCCTTCCCCAGTCGCCTCCCACCCCCCTCTTCGTCCAGCCCGCCCTCTCGAGCCCACGCCCAGGTGCTTGGGGCCCGAGAGTTTTCTGGGGCTTGGCGACTCGAAAAATCTGGCCGTCGGAAGCCTCAAGGAGGCGGGAACGAGGGGGGGAAGGACATCCGACATCCTGCAACCCATCCCTTCCCACTGCGCTGGTTGAAGACGGTGGAGGGGGCGAGAGGAGGGAAGGCAGACCCTAACCCGCTCCTCCTCCCACTCCTCCCTGGATCTAGACACCTTACGTACTGAGACTACTAAGCCGGAGGTCCTTCGTCGTTTTCGGCATCTGCGGATCGAAGAGGGCCCTTCACCAGGGCCAGGGGCCCCTCCAAAGACGACTCGGGATGGCATCCCATGTGGTGCAAAACGTCGGGATACTTCGGGCACCCCGTGCTTAAAAAGCAATTTTTATCGGATGTCTGGGTCCTCACCCTGTCCTGCTTCCCAATCTCCTGACGTCGCACGTATGTTCCCCATGTTGGCCCCTGGAGGTCTCGAACCTTTGCCCTGGACAAGTCAAGCCATTTTTGTTGAGGGCCCCAGGGCCCCGCAAGGGCCCCGGAGGCTGAAACATCGATGAAGAACAATATGTCGCCATATGTGTCCCCGACGCGAAAGGGTCTGGCGTCTGGCCTCATAGTGGACCCCAGGCCTCTTCTGGGGTGCGCCTTGGCCAGAAATCCGCAGCGAATCCGGCCGTGGCGACGAGGAGGCCCAGAATAGGCCAAGAGCGCTGAAAACCCCGATCCTCCTGCTCCGCCTCCTCCTCCTGGAGGAGCAAGACACGGAATGAGCATAAACTGTTCGAGGCCCGCTCGGTTTTCTTGTCTTCGCGCTGGATGCCCCTCCCCGGCGCCCGGAGCATGCCAGGCGCGGCGCCTGAGGCGCCGCCCAGGGGGCCCAGAGCAGATCCAAGAAGCTCGCGGGGAGCTCCGCAAGTTTCTGTTTGTGCAGCTTGGTCTTCTTCGACCTCCGCCCTCCCTCCCCCGTCCTCCCTCCTGTGCGCTCCGCCGGCGTCCTCCGGAGCGGCGCCATCCAGGAACGCGGACGGCGTGCGGGGGCGGGCCCCGCGCGCGCCGGCCAGTCCCGCCGCGCGCACGCGGCTCGGGATCATGCTCCTGCGCCGACGCGGCCGCGGGTGAACTGGTCAGAAGGAGGGGCGTGACCGGTCATGCACCAGCCCTGGCCGCGGTGCAGATCACTGTTGCGTTATCAAATCATGGATATTGGTATTATGATTTTTGTTGTTGTTGAGTTCTCACTACTGAAGCATTATTATTTTTGATCATCCCCCCTGGGCCTATTGTGTTTTTCACTTGAAGTGCCCTTCCCGGGGCTCGCACCCAGACTTTTATCAGGGAAAGTCTTGGGCTTCAGACTTGTATCTTTGGCCCCTGGTTTAAAACAACAACGGCTCCCGCCGAATACTTCCTCAATGTATTCCCAAATCGAGCTCTCGCGCGGGAATTCCTAACAATTTATGCAGGATGTGCGCTCTCGCCTGGGACTTCCTCACAATGTATTCAGACGCCGCGCCCTAGACACTCAGGAATCACGCTCCCGCTGTCGTTTTCCTAACGATGTATTTGGGAATCGCGCTATCGCCCGAGACTTCCTCGCAACTCATGCAAGAACACGCTTCAACAACCCGCCTGCTCGACCTGACCGCCTGAGCCCGCCTTCCCGACCCGCCCGTTAAGGTCAAACCACCCGGTCTGAACGTCTGGTTCTATCACGTGCTTTCTGGTCCTAACCCCCCTTCTGCTACTCTCTCTCGTGCTCCACCCTCCTCCCTCCCCTTGTCCTTTCCTTCCATCGTTCCTCTCTTCCCCTGTTTAAGGGGCTGCCCGAAATACACGGTCGGGGAACGATCGAAGATGAAGAGGGCGGGTATCGACGGTTCGGGATATACATGTTGAGTGACACGCGAGCAAATAAGAGCGAGCAGTTTTAAACGGATTGCTGGTGTTGATGATGCTGTTGTTGTTGTTGCTGTTGTTGTCGTTGTCGGTGATGCTGTTGCTGTTATTGTTGTTGCTTATGTTGTTGTTGCTGTTAGTGTTGTGGTGTTTGTCGTAATTCCCGATATGCCCGTCTGGTTCTGCCACGTATTGTTGGCTCCTAGTAGACCCCCTCCTGCTACCCTCTCGTGCTCCATCCTCCGCCCTCTCCTTTGCCCTTTCCTTCCATTCGTCATCTCTTCCCCTGCCTAATGGGCTGCACGAAATACACGTGGCAAGAAAGAAATATACACCCCTAAAGGGGCACGATCGAAGACGAAGAGGGCGGCTATCGAGCGTTTGCGATATACGAAATAAAAAGCACGCGAGAGGCTGAGAGCAAACAGTCTTAGAATGACTGTTGTTGCTGTTGGTGTTGTTGTTGAACTCTCACTTGTGTAGAATAACTACTGTTGATCCCCCCCACCGGTGCAAACTGCACTTTTCCCATTGAAGTGCCCTTTCAAGGACTCGCACCTTTCTTAATCAGTTTAACCCTGGAAAGTCAAACGTCCCTCCTGGACCCCGAGTTACAACAACAACGGCTCCCGCTTGATACATCGTCACAATGTATTGAACATCGCGCTCTCGCAAGGGACTTCCTCACAATGTACGCAAGAATCGCGCTCTCGCGTGGGGCTTCCTCATAATTTATTCAGACGTCGCGCCCTCGACACTCTGGATCAGGTTCTCGCTTTCATGTTCTCACGAATTACTTTAGAGTCGCGTTATCGGTCGAAACTTCTTCGCGGTTCATGCAAGAAACACGCTTCAGCAACCCGCCTGCTCGACCTGGCCGCCTGGGCCCGCCTGGGCCCGCCTTCCTGGCCCGCCCGATAGCGTCTACCCCCCGTTCTGTCTGTCTGGTTCTGCCATCTGTTTTCCGTTCCTAACCCCCCTCATGCTTCTCCTTCTTGTGTTCAATCATCCCCCTCCCCCTTGTGCCTTCCTTTCATCCGTCTTCGCTTCCCCTGCCTCAGGGGCTGCGCGAAAGATACGTTGCCGGTAAGAAAGATACACCCCGAATGGGGGCACGATCGAAGACGACGAAGGCGGGTACCGAGTGTTTGGGATATACGAGTTAATGGCACGCGAGTAGATAAGAGCGAACAATCGTAAACATATGGTTGTTCTTGTTCTAGTTGAACTCTCATGTGTAATGCGTAAAACAAATATATTTGGTCCCGCTCCAGGTGGCCCTTTTATTATTTTAATAATGCTCCTCTCGGGGCTCGCGCCTGTTAATGGGAAAATGTGTGGTCACCAAACAATGCCCCTTGCCCACGACTTACAACAACAACAACAACAATAAC
>CAUYUJ010016265.1:206662-249162 GCA_963575745.1 Prorocentrum cordatum
CTTCCACTGGTGATAATGAAGTTCGGCCCCACCGCTCCACACCGCCGACCGAAACTGCACTGGCAGGAGATAGTCAACACTCAGGTCTTATGGGGGGGCCTGGGGGGATGCTTTATTATCCATGGCATGTGGTCATTCCACGTGTCTTTCTCGGCTTCGTGCGTCTAGTCTCCCAAGATGAGCCAATATGCTCCTCGCGCCAAAAAAATGCACACGTCCGAGCGAGGCCGAGCCCAGGGGTGGCAATACGAAGCCAGGAAGAGGATAACATCGGGTGAGGACAAATCGAGAATCCCTGAGATCCCGCGGCTCTGGAGGATGTCTCAGGCACTGCGGTCTTCGCAGAGCGTTCCGGAACGCTACGAGAGCGTTCCAAAACGCTGTGGGCCTGATTTATCCTCGTCCCAGCCCCGCCCGGCTGAATGCGGGGGCGGTCAACCAGGGGGGCCGAGAAACGTGCACCCGCCGACGGGGGAGGAGGCGGAGGAGGAGGAGGAGGAGAAGGAGGAGGACGAGGAGGAACAGGAGCAGGAGCAGGAGGAGGAAGTCCATGGAGCGGGGAACAGGACGGGATCCTTGGTTCGTCCTGAGCCCGTCCGGGGTGGACGCCGCCAACTCCCAGACCCAGAGATCTGGTGTTGTGATGGAAGTCTCGACCCATTCTCCAGCACCGGCTTTTCATCCCGAGTCGCTTTTTGACAGTCCCGGGGCCCGGCGAGGGCCCCTAGAGGCCGAAACTTGTGAAAAACCTCCGCCTTGATTTTTCGATGCGTTGGGACTCCCAGAGAGGCACCGCGTCTGGCACACCCGCTCGCCGCAGGCCCGCCGATAGGCAGCGCGCGGCGCAGACCGAGGCCCGCGCCTGCGGCCGCGCCCCCGCGGGGCGCTGCGCCCCAGGCGGGCCTCGCGGCGGCGCCGCCGCGGGCGGGCCTCTCGCAGGCGCGGCTTTGGGGCCGCCCGCGAGATCGCCCGCGGGAGCACACAAGACGATGCCAGGACGAGGACAATTTGGGTGCGAATCAATCAAGAACCTCTGAGATCCCCCGGCTCTGGAGGATGCCGCGGCCTTGCCAGATCGTTCCGGAGCGCTCCGAGAGCGCGTCCCGGCACGCTCTGGAACGGATTATATCTCCTTGTCCTAGCCACGTCCGAGCGCAGGCTCGACAGGACTCGAAAAGGTGGAACCCCCAGCTGGCCGGACGCCAACTTTGAGTCCAGGGGGAATCGCCTCCTCCACAGTCCCCCCTCCTCCTCCTCCTCCTCCTCCTCCTCCTCCTCCTCCTCCTCCTCCTCCTCCTCCGCCTCCTCCTCGCCTCCGCCTCCCTCCTCCGCCTCCTCCAGAGGGGGGGGGGGGGGCAAACACGGGTCGAGAAGGCAGGGGTTCCACTTTTTTGTGTCCCCCAGCGGGGCGGGGCGGGCGGGGCCTCGCAGCGGGGCCGCCGGCACCGCCTGGGCCTCCGGCGGTCGCCGAAGTCGCCGCCGCCGCCGTCCGCGGAAGTCGCCGGGCGTCCTTGGCGTCCACGTGCGCCGTCCCCGTCCTCGCCGTCGATCCATCCGCCGTCGTCGTCGTCGTCGTCACGCGCCAGCGTCGTCGTAGTGATCGAGGGTCGCAGACCTCCACGCCGTCATCCTCCGTCGGGGGGGTCGTCGTCGTCGTCGTCGTCGTCGTCGTCGTCGTCGTCGTCGTCGTCGTCGTCGTCGTCGTCGTCGTCGTCGTCGTCGTCGTCGTCGTCGTCGTCGTCGTCACCGTCGTCGTGCGTCGTCGTCGTCGTCGTGCGTCGTGGTCATCGTCGTCGTCGTTTTTCGTCGTCGTTGTCGTGCGTCGTGGTCGATGGCTGTCGCTGTCCGTTGTCAGGGTCGTGAGGTCGGCCCTGCGAGGGTCCGCTCCAGGCCCCTGGGCCACAGGGAAGCTACTCCGGCCCTGGAAAGGGGTCAGGAGTCCCGGGGAGCCCGCGAGAACCCCAACGTCGGAAACCCTGGGATCGCCGACGCCAGCGGCGTGGCTACTGCCGTCATCACTGGGGAAACGAAAAGATGCAGCTGCCGCTGCCCCTCAGACGCACAGGCTTTCGAAGCGAATCTGGCCGTGGCGACGAGGGCCCCCCAGGATGCCTCGAAAGGGCGAAGGAGGCTTGACGGGCATAGGTATCGGCGTGATCTTCACATCTTGATCATCGTTGAACAGGCTCCTTGAGGTCCGCGGAAACTTCTTGGGTCGGCACTGGCCCCCCCTCCCCGGAGCGTGCATCTGACGGCGCCCGAGGCGCCATCGGGGGCGACTCATCGATGACCCACGACATCCGCGCGGAACTCCGAAAGTCGTCAGTCGGTTGTGCCCCTCGGACATTCGCATAATCGCCGTCACCGTCAACCGTCGTCAAAGGTTGTCGTCGTCCCCATCCCTGTTGTCCGTCATCGTCGTCGTCCGTCGTCAACATCCGCGGTCGTCGTCATCCCTCGTCGTCCGCCGACGTCCTCCGACGAAGTCGAAGTCGTCGTCGAAACTGCTACTTAGCCTGTCGCGGCGGCGGCCCTGGCGATACAACATGCCTTGTAAACTGATAGCGTGTCGATCAACTTCGTGAGGCGGGAGGCTGATAAACGTTCGGAACGTTGATGCTTGGGGACTGGGACATTCTTGGCGTGTCGCGCCGAAGTATTATGGACCAGAACCGGCGGCGCGACAAGCTAAGCAAGCGTTACTGTCCGTATTCAAGGTGGCACGTCTTACTAGCGCGGTGTCAAATCTTACAGGCGCAATGTAAAACATCAAACATGGGAAACCTCCGAATACCTTCCCGCGCGCCTCAGTCAGCAGGCTAAGGCTGACGGACTGGGAAGGATCCCAGAACCCTTTCTCCGTTTCCCCCTCTTCCCCTCGCTCTGCCGTTCCTTCTCCTCCATTTCCTGGTCCAATCATCCGCCTCATCCCTCCTCCCTGGTCGTCCTTCTTCATCCCGCTCGTCCCCCTCATCCACTCACTCCACCTCCATCCACCTCCATCCGCCTCCTCCCTCATTCCCTTTTTCCTCTTCCTCCTCTTCCTCCTCATCCTCCTGTCCTCCCCGGCTCATCCCTTCTCTCTCCTCTTCCCCCTCCCGCCACTCTTCCTCCTCCTTCCACTCTCGAATCCTCGTCCTCCTCCTCGCACGGCCTCCCCCGTTCCTACCCCCCCCCCTCCCCCCCGCTCTCCCGCCCCTCCCCCCACCCCGACCTCCCACCCGACCCTCCCTGACGAAGACGGTGACTGCGGTGGCAACCACGGGGGGCGGAAGCGACGACCGACAGCCACGTCGGCAGCGCCTGGAGCGAGGCCCCCTCGTCCAGGAAGACGATGCTGGTCGTGCACCTCGCCCCTGGGCCGTGCGGTCGAGCCGCCCGCCCGGCGGGCGAGGGGCGCCTGGTGGGTAGCAGCGTCGGGGCGCCTCTCTCCCCACGCTTCCCCTCCAACCCCACGTTTCCCCTCGCTTCTCCAGCCTCCTCGTAAACCTCGTTCCTCCCCATCGTGGCTCCCTCGTTCCTCCTCCTCCTCCTCCTCCTCCTCCTCTCCTCCTCCTCCTCCTCCTCCTCCTCTCTCTCCTCCTCCTCCTCCTCCTCCTCCCTTGCCCTCCTCCTCATTATCCTCCTCCTCCTCTTCGTCCTCCTCCTCCTCCTCCTCCTCGCGCACACACGCCCGCCGAAGAGTCCTGCGCGCCGAACTGGAGGTACAGCAAGCTGCACACCGCCCAAAGCGCGACAGAGGGAGAGAGAGAGAGAGGGAGTAAGGGGAACGAGAGGGGTGGGAGGGGGACGGATGTGCCCAACCCAAACGCCTGTGCTCCCGCTCACGGAGGGGAAAGGAGGGGGTGCCCATAACTGGTACCACCTAGCAATCCTCTCATCACAGTCCAACTTCTCTGGGCACCCCCTTGCTCTAGGAGCAGTGGCCCCCGTTTGGCTCACCACCCAGCTTCGCTGTGGGAGCTTCTGGAACGAGCAGGCTCTCCAGCTGGGACCTGCACGCTCGGAACGAGGAGGAGTCCTGCTCCCCCTCCAGAAGCCACGCACGCAAACATAAAGACGAACACACGCACGCACACACACCCTCATACTCGACACCATCCTCCACGCCACTTCTGGAGGGGGAGCAAGAGGGGAAGGCAAGAGAGGGCAGGGATGGGTGCCGTGAGTTGGTTCCCTCTCGGCTCTGCTGCGCGCCGCGCCAGGCCAACTCGCCACGGGCTCGAAGTATGGAAGTTGTTCGTGCAGGTCCCCACCCGTACCTCCCATCCCTCCCAATCCGACCTTCTATCGCTTGCTGCCAAGTGGCAGCTGCGGCAGGAGGGTTCGGGAAGCAATCCCCGACCTATGTGGTCAAGGACTTCCTTGGCCACGGAAGAGGAGTGAGGGATACCCTTAAGAACACCCAGCGCGAGCATGCAAGGCACCGCGTGACAAACATAATGCCCTACAGGCGGCTGTTCGGGGGCAGAGGCGTCATGACCCATGCCATATGCAATATTGTAATTCGCCCGGCCTCGCTTATTCGAGGAACTACGGGTGAGTGTGGGTAGCTGCTCGCGCAACCTGGGACGCTCTATGAACGCCTCGAGCTCGCCCTTGTCCACGCACGCAACTCCCAATGTAACCGCCCAAACTAGCCCTCATCGATTCACTGCCGCGCCACTGCTTAAACGCAACGGGTCGAATGCCAACGAGTGGGAGAGGGATGGGATATCAAGGAAGATCAGAAGCGAGGCAGAATGCAGAGCGAGGGGCATTGGTCCCTCTAAAAAGCGCCATGTTGCTGGCAACGACCTTCCTTCGCTTTCTCAAGCCCTAGTGCCCGAGCTCCGGCGCCGGCTGGAGACGCACATGTTTTACCTCACCCGCACCCCGCCCAATGAACCTCCCAGCCCCTTACAGCTGACGGGCAGACAACAGAGAGATCTCTCTGACACAAGGCCCATGGCAACGGGGCGGATCGGCTGCAAACGTGTACCATGATGGAGACAACGCTGGCACGCATTAGCATGCATTGCCGAAAACATGCAGGGCCTAAAAACTGGGTTGCTCATGACCCTGGCCAACCTGCGTCAAATCGTTTTCGTCTAGCCTCAAGCTTCTTGCTTGCAATGTAGAGGTCCGTGCTGCTCTCGCTATGCGGACAATCCGACGGCCAAGGATTTGACGCGCTGGCCTCCTGCTGAAGCTGTGCTTTCTGCACCCCCAGATCGCGGAGTGCGCCTGCAAGCGCTGCAGCTTCTTTCAAGCACTGCCGCAGGTGTTCCTGATGGGTGTCGAGAATTCTGGATGCTTCTGCACTCTTGCCGCAACGGTGAGAGACGGCCGTGCTGTTCTCGTTCCAGGACTTTTCCATGGCCTGCACCTGCCTCTTGCCGGGCTGCGTGGTCAGCTGCTGCTGCATGTCGCCCCAGGCGTCCTTGAACCGAAGTAGGCTTTCCTCGTTCTGCAACATGCGCTGCTTGTTCGCTTCGCGTTCGCTCCCAGCTTGCTGCGTATGATCCATGAGCATGTGCGTCTGGGAGTGATGCTGCTGCTGGCTCGCTCCGAGGTCGGCCATGAGCGAAGTCGATTGCAGAACATCTGCCCTGACCCTGGCCACACCTTTGATGTCGAACAAGCTCTCGTCATTGATGTACGTAGCCATGTAGTGCTGCTGGCTGCGCTTCTCCACGCCTGAGTCCTCAGGGCTCGCGTTTGCCTCAGCCACGAACGAGCCTTCTGTGTCTTTCAGGTCTTCGGAGCCAAACTCGTTCGGCCTGCTGCGAACTGATGCCCGCTGCGCCTGCCTGCTGGGGAGCCTCGTGCGATTTCGTTCAAGCGAGCGAGGTGCGCCGACACGCTCTCTTTACGGATCTGTTCCACCAGCCCCAAAGTGGCATCCCAACTCCGCAACCGCCGCTGCAGAAAACCTCTGGAATGGGCGGCCGGCTGACTGTGCCATCTTGAGGATGGCGGCTCGGTGCAGCTTCGCCGCTAAGAAATGGGGGTCCTGCTGTACCGAAAATATCGCCAAGATGTGAACAGAAAGTGAAACAGAGGGAATTGTCGATCTCAACCTGCCGATTGCCTGGTCGCAGCAGGCGCCGCGACCTTGAGCCAAAATTGGCACAAATCCTCCTCCTCTTCCTCCTCCTCCTCGTCCGCGTCGTCCTCCTCCTCCTCCTCCTCCTCCTCCTCCTCCTCCTCCTCATCATCCCCCTCCAACGCATCATTCCTCCTCCTCCTCCTCCTCCGCCTCCTCCTCCTCTTCCTCCTCCTCCACCTCCTCCTCCTCCTCCTCCTGGTCTCACCTCCTCATGCGTCACTCTCGATCCGCCTCCTCGTTCCTCCTCGCCCTGCCTCCTCCTCTTCCTCCTCCTCCTCCTCCTCCTCCTCCTCCTCCTCCTCCTCCTCCCCATTTACCTCGTTCTTCGTGTTCGATCTGGTCCTCCTCCGCCTCCTTCCTGTTTCGCCTCCTCGATCATCCGTCTCCTCATCCGCCCTCCTCGCAGTCCTCCCTCGACAGGCTTTTTGTTCGTTGTGCCTACCATCGCGCTCTTGTCGCCACGGACAGATACCCATCAACATTCTACCCAGAACGTACCCTGGACCCCAGGCCAGAGGGGCGCTCTAGCGTCAAGATAAACTGATGCAAAAGTTTTTGCAAGATTCGTCGTCCGAGTGCCGTATTCGAACTCAGGGGCTTTAATAGCTTGACTCTGGATGAGACGCCGCTCCCAGGGAAGGGGTCGAGAGGTCTGGGAGCCACTGCGTGGGTTCGAGTCACCCTCGTCGACCTCCATCTCATACTCCTCGTCTGCATCCTTCCATCTGCTCCTCGCCATTCCTCGAAATTGGGGAGATGTTTTGTTGAAAGTGAAGATGCTCATGCGGGTGTGGGGGCTTCAAATTTGTCCCGAAGAGCCCTCAAGCGGTCTGGGGACCCAAAGAACATATTTCCGCCTCTTCTGCGTCCGTGATGCTGTTCCTGCTTCCCCCCATGCCCCTCATTGGTCCTCCTCATCCTCCTCCTACTCCTCCTCCTCCCTGGAAGAGGTGGGGTAGGAACAGGGACGAGGGAGAAAGAGAGAAGGGGACTGCTCCACTCGGCTGCAAGGCTTCCGACGAGGCTCTCGGAAGTCCTGCTCATCCTCCTCCTCCTGCTTGCTTTCCCGTTTCTCCTCATCCTCCTTTCTTCGAGGTCAGAGGATGCACTAAACACAGAGGGAGAAGGGGAGCGGAGGGGGGCCACTTCGGAAGGAGGTTACGGGGGGCTAGGAAGCCTCTGGCGCGCTTCAGGGTGCGCTGGAAGGTACAAGGGGGTCATCGCATGAGAAGAGAAGCGGGAAGCACGCATAGGAATCGGGGGGTCCACAGGGTTATGGGGATATCGAGTGCTTCATGGTGATGTCTAGTCCTCCTCCCCCATTAACTTTTATCTTATCTTTCCGTCCCTTGTTCATCATTCCTCCTGCTCCTCCTCATCCTCATCCTTCTTTCCTCCTTCTCCCCCTTTGGGGGAGGACAAGGCAGGAGCGGGGGGGGGTCTCACATGGGTTGTTGCGGTCCAAGAATTATCATCGCCCGTCCTCCAGCCAATGATGCTGCCGCTCTCCCTCCTTCTCCCCCCCGCAAAGAAAACCTTCCCCGCCGGACAACGACAAGTATCGATATGAAGGACCGGGCGTTTCGCTGGGCTTCTTTTCGCGTCTACTTAGTACACGAAACATGCTGTTTGCAAGCAGTTGTACGACTGTTCGAGTTTATGTCCGCGGACCATGTCGGCGTGTGGAAGACGCTCTACCGTTGGTTTCCGTCGTCGTCGTCATCTCGTTTCCGTTGCCTCCTCGTCGTCTCCGTCGTCGTCTCCGCCTCCGTCGTCTCCGTCAGTCGTCGTCTCCGTCGTCCCCCGTCTCATTTCCCTGGGCCCTCCTCCTTAAGCGCGCCTCCCCAACCGACATCGAGCAAGTCGTAGCTAAGTCGAAGGGGAGCCCCTTCCCTTTGATCCCTTTCCCCGGCGGGTGGGGAAAGGGGTCCCAAGGGGGGGGGTCGCACCCCCAGAAACGCACCCCCCCGGGCGATTCGGGGCCCCAGAGAAGCCCCAAGACGCGGAAAGGGTGTTCCAAAAGGCCCCCAAGACGGTCCTCGAGGGCCCCGAATCGCTGAATTATCGGTCCAAGAGCGCCAAAGTAGTCTCCAGACAGAACACGAGGTTGTTAGAACGCCCCAAAAGACCTCCAAGAGCACTCCCAGGAGGACCCCACTGGGCGAAAATCACAAATATCCGTTCAGATGTTGGAAAAATTTTGACGTTCTGGCCTTGTCGGCTTCCCGATGTTCCAAAACAGCCCAAGAGGACCCCAAAATCGCCCCAAAGGCCTCCAAGAGGGCCCCAAAAGTACCCAAAAGGGCCCCAAGACCACCCAAGAGGCCCCAAGACAGCCCAAGAGGCCCCCAAAACGGCTGCAAGAGGGAGCCCTGACATGGGGACCCGAACAGACATCTCGAGCCCTTGGCCTGAAAACCCCCCAGGAGGCCAGGAAGCCCCGAGAGCCCCTCAAGAGACCCCAACAGGCCCCCAAGAGACCCCCAGGAAGCCCCAAGAGGCCCCCACGAGGCCCCCAGAAAGGCCACCAAAAGCCTCTCAAGAGGCCCAAAACTACCTCCAAGAGGCCCCCGACAGCGCTCGTCGTCGTCGTCGTCGTCGTCGTCGTCGTCGTCGTCGTCGTCGTCGTCGTCGTCGTCTTCGCCGCCGCCGCCGCCGCTGCCAACGCCGCCGTCGTCGTCGGCGTCGGCGTCGGCGTCGTCGGCATCGTCGTCGTCGTCGTCGTCGTCGTCGTCGTCGTCGTCGTCGTCGTCGTCGTCGTCGTCGTCGTCGTCGTTCAGGGTAGGCGGCGCTGGCCGTAAAGCTCTCCAATATGTCTCTCGCCCCAAGAGCGCGCTCATGTGGCTCCATTGTTTCCAGCGGCTACTCTGACGGAGGGCAACAGACAGACAGACAGACTGGCGGAAGAGGAGGAGGAGGAGGAGGAGGAGGAGGAGGAGGAGGAGGAGTCCGAGCGCGAAGCGTGGCTGGGGGCCGGCGCAAACCAACAACGCTCTGCGTCAGCCCCCCGAGGACGACCGTCGCACGGCGCTCGGGCCACCAAGCATCAGCCATCCCCGGGGGGGAAGGGGTTGCGCCAGCCGGGGCCTCTGGGATCCGCTACCCGGGAGCGCCGCTACGACCGCGTGGACGGTGACAGACAGACGGATGGACAGACAGACACAGAGAGACAGACAGAAAGAAAGACACCCAGCGTCGCGCAGCGCACCGGCCCTGCACAGAGCATGGGCGGCGGGCACCGCAGCGACTCAGATGGAATCGCCCCATGGAACTCTACACGCAGGAGGTCACCTCGAGGCTTCTCCACCGTTCTGCATCGCAAACGCGAAACGTTTGCGAGGTCTTGCCGGCAGTCTCCTCCGGGCGCCATGGAGGGCAGGTCGTTTTGTCAAACGTGGGTCGGTCTGTGCGCCGCAGTAGCAGTTCCCACCATCAGAACAGAACTCCTTGCGGGGCATTTTTTCTTTCTTTCATTCTCAGCATTGACGCCGATGTCTGACTTCGCACAACTAAGCATAAAAAGTTCCAGCTCGAATCTCTCGCCATAAATCGAGGCGATGCCCCTGCTTCTCGGCGGTCACAAGACCCCGGCCCTATGTGGAGGTCTCGCAGCCGACGGGCCCGATAGGGCCCCGGTCTGAGACCCGCGACCTCTGACGCGTAGAGAGGTCGAGGGGATCGCGCCAGAACAGAACGCGGGGTGATCGCGTTTGAAGTCGATGCCACATTCGAGCTTGCTCTAAGAGGCTCTTGTTCCACGACAAACCATCGCAAATTTCGGCCACAAGGGAAAACACTGTCGGTTGCTGAAAACATCGTGCAAGCCCGCGGATCAGAGACATGGGGATAAAGGAGGCCTGCTCGTGTGCTGGGCTGCTTACTGCAAGAGCTGCCCCACCCACTCCTGCAGCCCCCCCCCGCGCGCGCGGCGGGGGCACGTCCGAACATGCGATTGGCCGAAGTCGTCTTCAGCGCCGCCGCGAGATAGCCCCTGAACGGCGGGCCCCTTTCTCGTGCATTCTGTCGGCCCTGCAGAAGAGCACCAGCTCGCACTTCTGCCCGTTGTCGTCGCAGTCGCAGTCCGCGCGCACGTTGCTCATGTTCGATTTCAGCGGTTCCTCGGGCTGCAAATCCTTCGCCGCCGCCAGGAGACTGCCCATCGCGTGAATCTGCGGTGCCCCCACGTCTTGGCTCTTTCTTTTTCTCTGGTAACCTTTCCGCGGGCCGCCGCCTGGTCCGGCGCGCGCGGGGCGATCGGGCCGCTGCTCAGCAGGGCGCACGCAGCGAAGATCACGCTGCCCATGTCCCTGCTCTGCTGGGCGCACCGAAGTAGTTGTTTCAGGGCGAGTGTCATCAGCTTCCTGGCATGGGCGGGCATTTGCTGCATCGCGGCCTCGATGGTTTCTCTCTCGCCGCCCTCGCTGTCTCCGCGATGGCGCTGCCGTTGATTGCGCCCGGGCCCTTCCGTTGCGGCGCCGCCGCTGCTGCTTTGGACAAGCGCGGGCATGGCCCAAGCATGGGCACCGTCGCGGATGGCGCGTCCGCCTGCCGCGCGCGTGGAGAGAGGCCAGATCCGAATAGGCCGCGGAACCAATCGAACGCGTCGGGTCGGTCACCCACCGAAGGCCCAATCTCATTGCATTCTTCCCCATTCGGCGCCGACCCTGGGCGCAAGTGCAGATTAGATGGCTGCGCGCGCATTCTGCCCCTCAAGGCCGCGCGGCAATTAGGACGTCGGTTTCCGATCGCGCTGCTCAGAATTCGGAGTCGGAGTTAGTGCCCGGAGACATCCGGGGTAGTCGACTGTCGATGATGCGATAAGGAGTCGCGTTGATATACCTCCGAGCTTGCATCGATCACGCCTATCGGCCAATCGTAGAAAGGGGCCAGATGAGGCCCCCAGGGGCGCGCGCTGCTGCTCGGGGAATACTGGGATTTAGGCGTGGAAATTCACGCTCAGCCTCGGAACTCGGGGCGCGGAAGCCTTTCCAGGACTCGTTCGTGTCGGCCCAGGCCCCCCAGAAGCTTTCCGCGCCGCCGATGCCCCGGAAGAGATCCCTGGAGAACTGGTGGGCCGAAGGGCTCGCCGTAGCTTGGGCGCGGCCAGTTTCGTTCGCAGTTGGGGGCCCCCATCGGGATATGTCAAAAAATGGCGACGCATGTTTGTCTGCGGGCTGGCTTATGGCGAAGCGTGCTCTGAAGCCACTTCGTCATCCTGACCGCTTGCTCGGCTCTCGCTGGCGGCGTCTTCCTGTGCTCGAGCACGTCGAGGTCGCTCGTCGCAGTCGCGCGCGAGTCCGCGTGGGTCGTCTTGGCGAGACCCTGCGTCCAGGCGCGAAGGTGCCCCGTCGTTTGGGAGCACAGTTTCTCCTTCTCGGCGCTCTTCAAGACGAAGGCCCCCGAACCCGAGAGCCCCGCCTCCACCGCCTTTCCAGAGGGCATTTCCCTCTTCGGCTTCCAGAGGCCCCTCTCGTTCCAGAACAGCCCTCGGCGGCGCCGCCCCGCGGCCGCGGCGCGCGCGCGGATGGGGGCCTCCAACTGGTCGCTCTCGGTCGTCGCGCGCGCCCGGCCCCGGGGCGGCGCGCGTCCGAAACGGCCCGGCCCTGGGGCGGAGGGCTCATCTCCCGGAACTTCCGATTCTCACCGCGGGGCCCGAGACGAGGCACGACGTCTTGTTTCGACTTGCCCAGCGCAAATGACAGTGTTGAAGTGGGGAATCGAACGTCTTGTCGCCAGATCGAATCGTCTCCATCGTCTCCTCTGCGGTGCCCGATGGGCAGATGCGGCCCTTAAATGTGTCGTCAGCGAAACTGACGCGTCCTGGTGGTATCCCTCAATCTCATCGCACAGGATGATCGGGTCCTGCGTGGAACTCTTCCAGTCCGACATGCAAGCATGATAAACTCCTGTGAACTGTTTCGGCGCCCCACTCGATCCTCGCAGTCCGCCGTAATGCAGCAGAAATGCTTCCCCTTTAGCCGATGCGGTTCGCGAGTCGCCGGTGCGCCAAAGCGCGCAGGTCTTCCCGCGCGAGCTGCTGTGCCGTCGAAGTGACCGCCCAGTGCGTCTCTGCGCCAGAGTAGCCCCTTCCCGTCGCCGATGCGTCAGCCAACCTCGCCAGCGTCTGGGGATCGCGCTGCTCCATTTTTGTGTTCTGTTTCCCCAGTTGTATATCGCAACGTAGAAACTCTGCCATATAGTGCCCAGTAATGCATGATCCTCTGGCTGTCCATCTTCATCGCTTGATTCCTTGCCGAAGAGGAAGCCTTCCGTGATGCTTGACTAGGTCGGTGGCTGGTTGGCTCGAAGGCAGTGGATCAGCATCTCCATGACATGGTCACGTGCCATAGTATACTGAGATGCTGCCCCTGATCTATTTTGTCGTCCGCATCGTGCTCGTGGTTGTTCTGTTACTGGTTCTGGTTGTGCTGATGGTGGTGGTGGTCCGTCTTCTCGCCCATGGTCGTCCAGGTTGGCGAATGTGTCAGCCTCCTGGCGGTCCACGCGATGTAATGGGACTGATGACGACGTCGCGGCCAGCAAAAAAATGATCGCTGTGGTGGCCGTCGGCGCTGGGCTCTCGGATGTCATTGTCGCGTTCAACGTGGTGTCCTGCGCGCAATAGTCCACCCCTCCCTGCGTGGTCAGAGCCTTGGAAAGGTTAGTGTGGTCCATGCTCATCAGGGCGATCTCGACGAGAACCATCCATTGCGTAGTGCCGCGCCTCTTCTTAACTTGCCTTTGTCGGAAAGTAGTTGCTGTACTAACGAGTCTGCGGTCAGCTCTCGTACTAGATCGTATACGTAGAAAATCAGATTTCGTGGTGGCAATAATTGGTCAAGCTCTGCGGGTAATTCGGTACGTTGTGTTCCCATGCCTCCCTCGTTGCCTTTTGGTCCGATGTGGGAACGTCGCTCGGACAGGGAGGGCTTGTAGATAAGAAGATGACAGAGTACACGGTTCTTAACACACACTTCTTCTGTACAGCGAGTTGCCTTGCGATCCGACGTACACTCGCTGAGTACAAGTGTTTGCGGGACGTGGCGTAGCTCCGTGTAGTCCCAGTGTGGGCGAATGGAATGGTGAACGTACGTCGGCATCTCTGAATCAACGGTAAAAATTCGGGGGAGGTCCCGTGGGCGAGAGCCAGGTATCATATACAAGTGGCGGCCCCGCTTCCGAGCCAGCGTGAATGTGTTAAGTCCCTCCAGCAGCAACGATGGTATGATGCCTATATCAAATGTGTTGGTGTCGCTGCTGGGGCCGAAGGACGTCGGGCCCGCCTCGGGATGGTACGCACTGGTGGAGTCCATCGACGAAAGCGTTTCGCAAAGCATGTTGCCTGCGCAGCCGCTCCTCTTGAGGTGGAAGGCTCCGAAGCAATGCTCCACTGGGTCGAGGTTGGTCTGCCCCCCACTGGCGCAACCGAAAGCTGAGTGTATGTCGAGTCCTCCGATCGGCGTGCATTTGGCTGGCGTATAATGATTTTTTCCCGTGAACATGTTCCACGGTGAGTTCGATGCTGTTGTGCTGCGCCCTCTTAACGCTGCCCGTCTTGTGGAGTAGTGGTGGGTACCCCGTCAAAGCCATGATGTCGATAGCTCCTGTCTTGATACGGATGTCCCCCGATCTGCCTTCCAGTCCGCGTGGTGCTGGGGTGACTGAAGTGATGCGATTCCGTCTGGGTCGTCTTCCCACCACTATGCATGTGCCTGCACCATTTGTCACGTACGGGAGCGCCGCCATCCTAAGTGAATCGCCGTCCGTCTCCCTGGAAGATTCTGGACGTGGTACTGTCTATCAGGCCATTCCCGAACTCGAGTGCCATTGAGCAAAGGAATGTCCACATCCAATACTCTTGCAATCTATTCCAGGCGAGAGCTCTGCACCAAAGACAATGAATGGATTATAGATCGCCACCCGCAGTAAGAACCGTATGTGATCCCCTCTCAGGACCTGTGTCCATACATCAGAGGGCGAGCCGGGGATCGTTGGGAAGGCGCGAGAAATGCGGGAGCCTTCGGATCGCTGCCGGTTGCTAGTCTGAGTCGAGGTGGCCGCTACGCCTCGCGGTTCCGTTCAAAATATGGCTCTCACTGAAGCGGCCCCGACCTCAGTGATGCTACTTTTCCGCATGCCCAGCGCGGATGGAAGTCGCTGTGCGTGGGTTAGCGCCAGAGCCGCTGCACGGGATCGTGATATTTACCAATCGGAATACAGCTGCGCAGCGGCGGGTGGGTGGGTGGGAGGGGTGCGGGACTTACGGTGGACGGGCCAAGGCAGAAGCAGTGCCTGAACGCTGTCACTGATTATCAAAGCGTGGCCTCGCCTGAGACCTGCCTGTGCTCCTGCCGTTGGGATGGACTAGTGGGGGACGGCGCGAGAGGGGGGCCCTCCAAGAATGCATAACCAGGGTAGGGCGACCTAGCCCCTGACTTCGTGGATTTGATTGGAATGGACCAACCAGTTAAGCCAACATCAAGAGTATGCGACGGGAAGGCTTTGTCCAGATTGCCCCCTCGGGGTGCGTCCTCCCCGAGTTGATCTTTTTCCCTACGCGGCAAGTGTTTTGGAGGGACTCGGGGACTTCGGGGAGAGAATACGCCTGCGACTGCATGAGGGCTGCTTCGACAGGCTCGCAGCTTTCGAAGAAGCACTCCTAGAAGGCGTCAGGGCTTGTCCGAAGCCACCTGTCCTCTGAGAAGGCCGCCCCCCCTGCGCCAACCCGAGCCCAAATCCGTTCAGAACTGGTCTCCGGAGCCCTTCCTGGGGCCCATCCCGGCCGGTTTTTCGAGCTGCGCCTAGCCGTGGCCACGGGGGCCCTGGAGGTTACCACCGAGAGACAAGCACTTGAAGTCCTCAAGCTCCATCCCCCTTCTGCGCGCCGCCAACTGCGGCCTCGGCGCCGACGACTTCTGCCCGCGGCCCGACTCTCACTGGCGGAGGCAGGAGAGGCGGACAGCCTAAGGGGCAGGCATTAACACGCATTCGCTGATGAGCTTCGTCGAAGACATGGGCGGCCAGAGCCCCTGGACGCATGCAGCGCGAGACGAGGCCAGGGCAGGGGCAAATCGGACCAGCACCACGGCCTTCTCAGAGCGTTCCAGACGCTCTCGGTGCGCTCCATAGTGCCCTGTAACGATCTACCCCTGTCCTGGCCCCCCCCTGGGAGGGAGGGGGAACTCTTAGGGGGTGGGGGGGCAAAATAGGTGCGCTCGCGTCAACATCTGACATCCTACCCCTCCCTCCCATCCCTTACCATGGCGCTAATTTTCTCTACCCGCGGACGCGCGGACCTGTGGCTCCGCGCGCGTGTGCGTAGTGGGTGGTGGTGCGCGTGCGTGCGTGCGTGTGTGCGTGGTTGTGGTTGTTGTGGTGGTGGTGTATGTGTGTGTGTGTGCGTGTGTGCGCGTGTGCTGTGGTGTGACGTGGTGTGGCGTCTTGGTGGTTTGGTGGTGGGCCAGGTGCGTACGTGCGTGATGGCGGTGGTGGTGGTGGCGGTGGTGGTGTGTGTGTGTGTGTCTGTGTGTGTGCGTGTGTGTGTGTGTGTGTGGGCGGTGGTGGTGTGTGTATGTCTGTGTGTGTGCGTGTGTGTGTGCGTGTGTGTGCGTGTGTGTGCGTGTGTATGTGTGTATGTGTGTATGTGTCTGTGTGTCTATGTGTATATGTGTCTATGTGTCTATGTGTCTATGTGTCTATGTGTCTATGTGTCTATGTGTGTATGTGTGTATGTATGTATGTATGTATGTGTGTATGTGTGTATGTGTGTATGTGTGTGTGCATGCGTGCGTGCGTGCGTGCGTGCGTGCGTGTGTCTGTGTGTGCGCGCGTGTGATGTGGTGTGACGCGGTGTAGCGTGGTGGTGGTGGGTGGGGTAGTGCGGTGGTGGTGGCGGTGCGCGGTGGTGGTGCGCGTGCGTGCGTGCGTGCGTTGGTGGGTGGAAGTGGCGGTGGGTGTGCGTGCGGCGGGGCGGGGCGTGGTGCGGCGCGGTGGTGGCGGGCGGATGGGCGCGCGAGAAAGAGGCCCGCGCTGGGGCGAGAACGCCATCCTGAACGACGAAGGCAAAACACCGATCCGAAAATGAGGCCCACGCTGCAGCGGGAGCACGATTCGGAACGACCAGCGGCGCGGAAAATAGGACGAACGCTGCAGCGGGAGCAACATTCTGAAGGACCGGAAAGACTCGGATTTTCAAAAACATAGATGAAAACCAAACTCCCGGGAATCCTGTGCGGAAAAGGACGCCGCCCAAAAGGGGGGGGGGGCTTTCTGCGGCCCCAAAAATCAACGAATCGACACCGGATGTGTAATCACCTCCAATGTTTTGGCCGGGGATCATTTTCTAGATTTGGGGCTTCTTAAAAAGGATCGAAAACGTCGGCGCTGCAGCGGGAGCACGTTTTGGAACAACGAGAGGCGCAGAAATTGGGCCAGCGCTGCAGCGGGAGCACGATTCGGAACGAGCGGGAGCGCGGAAATGAGGCCAGCGCTGCAGCGGGAACACGATTCGGAAGGAGCGGGAGCCCGAAAATTAGGCCAGCGCCTCAGCGAGAGCAGCATTTTAGAAAAAAACACAAGCGAAAACCCAACTCCGGGGAATCCTGTGTGTAAACATCTTCCGGACGCCATCAGGGGAAGTGGGAGAGTAGTATTCATATTGTGTAATTGTTGACGAAGAGGAGGACAATCGCACGCCACTAAGGGGTGACGGAGAAAGAGAGGGAGAGAGAGCCCCAAAAAACCTGAGGGCGCCCATCGAACAGGCCCTTTTTTTCCCCACGGTGCGGCCCAGACAGGTACGAGGAGGACGAGGAGGAGGACGAGGATGAGGAGGAGGGAGCAGGAGGACGAGGTGGTGGAGGAGGAGGAGGAGGAGGAGGAGGAGGAGGGGGAGGAGGAGGAGGAGCGAGGATGAGGGGAGGAGGAGAAGGAGGAGGTGGAGGAGGAGGAGGAGGAGGAGGAGGACAATTGGGGGGGTGGGGGGGGCGGAGGAGGGAGGAGGGGAGGAGGATGAGGAGAAGGAGGAGGAGGAGGAGGGAGGAGGAGAACGAGGAGGAGGAGGAGGAGGAGGAGGAGGAGAGAGGAGGACGAGGAGGAGTAGGAGGAGGAGGAGGAGGAGGGAGGAGGAGGAGGAGGGAGCAGGAGGAGGATGGAGCAGGAGGAGGAGGGAGCAGGAGGAGGAGGAGGAGGGAGCAGGAGGAGGAGGGAGCAGGAGGAGGAGGGAGCAGGAGGAGGAGGGAGCAGGAGGAGCAGGGAGCAGGAGGACGAGGAGGAGAAGGAGGAGGAGGACTAGAACGAGGGGGAGGCGGAGGAGCTGCGGGAGGGAGGAAGAGAGGACGGCGGGAGGCGGACAGACTGCGCGCCCGGCGGCACTGGTCTCGAAGAGCAGCGGGCCGCTGGCACCGGCGCCGTCGGCCGCCTGGAGGGCGGGCAGCCCTCCAGAGAAGGGCGGGGGCTGGCGCTTATTTTGTATAGATTCGGGCAAAATTACTTGCATGGCCTTCGCCCCCCCCCCGCCCCCACCTCCCCCTACGCCACCCCACCCCTGCCCCTCTCTTCCAACGAACACTAACGTACGAGTGCCTTTCCACTTGCATCATTTCCGCACGCGCAAGTCCTTTGCGGCTTGCTTTAGGTACGCCCCCCCCCCCTGGCCATAGAAGTTAATTTACCGAAATCTGAAGAACAGCAAGCTCCCAGGGCGGGTACCTCTCCATAGGGCGGGGGCAGGTGACCGAGAAGGGGCATCTTACAGGCGAGCGCGCTCCACGAATCGCAGAGTAACTGCTCGCAGATGGCCTGGATCCGCCGCAGGTGGCTTCTGGTCCATGATCCAACACATCCTATCCAGGCAGCCATGTATTTCTTTTGCTGGCGCTTGCGAGTGGGCAGTTCGCGAGCAGCGGAACGCGCTCGGCGATTACTCACAAGATGGCATACTTGTTCAAAACAATATCTTGCTCCCCACCCGACAGCCCGGGGTGGCCAGGTGTAAATAGAAGAAGACAAAACGCCATAAACATAAACGTTTGGCGCTCCGCGCTGGATTTCTTGGCTCTGCGCTGGAACCAGCGCAGATCCAAGAAATTCAGCGCGGAGCGCCAAACGTTTATGTTTGTGCCACTTTTTCCTCTTCGGGCAAAAAGGGAAAGGAGACCCCGACCCGCCGCGCATGCCCTGCATGCCGCGGCCGCCGGGCCCAGAGCAAGCGTGCGGGCGCTCCCGGGGCATCCCGCCTCGTGCCTCCGCCGAGTGAGGATGACTGCATTCCGCAGCCGCCAGGGTCAAAAGTGTGCTCGAGCTCCCTGGGGATCCCGCCTCGCGCTCTCGGGCGGGGATCGCTGAAAGCGAAAAAATCGCCTGACTTCGGAAAGCCTGAACACAAAAACGTTTCACCTCTTGGGAGGCGCTTGTATTTTACTTCCGTCACCTTCCGACGCCCTTCCGCCGGCTTACGCCCGCGGAGGCGGCCTCGTTTTACTTCCGCCGACCTTCCGCCGCCCTTCCGCCGGCTTCCGCGGCGGAAGTGATGACAACTCCTTCGATCCCCAAGGCCAGACTATTTTTGAACCTTTCATGTGTTTTGTTGTCCGCCGCTGGGCAGGATTTTGGAGAGGATGGCCAATGAAAACGACGCCCACGAGCAGGCCGGGGGCCCGAGGACCGCCCAGGGCGCTGCTGCGTGACGGCGGCCAGCACTCCTTCTGATCGCAACCCTGCAGTACGCGATCGGCACCCTACCCATACAATTGGGGCGTTGACCTAAGGAATGGTAAACAAGGAACGAGGCCCATTTTCCCTCAAGTTCAACTTTGGCTTCCCATCGAAAACCAAGGACAACCTAAGGCAAAGTGTAAAACAACTAGTTAAGGAACACGGAGCCCCTCCCAAACGAAATGGGTTCCTCCTTCAACGCCCCGACTGTGCCCATGCCATGGGCAGGCCAGCGTCCGCTGAGCCCATGAAGGCATGCAGCCAGGGGGCGCGCGCGCAGCTCGCACTCCGAGCGTCGGTCGATCCTTCTCTCCGGCTGGCTGGGAGGGTGGCGTGGATCGACAGAACAAGCCTCGGGAGAACAGGACCGTCCACGCACTGCCCCCCTGGCGCCCAGAGTGGGGGGCATCAGAAAGAGGGCTGGGCATCAAACGTCGATCGCCGATGGCTGCGGTCCCCCCAAGTCGGGGTTCGAGGATCGAGGATCTAGATTCGCGGTTCGAGGATCGAGTCTTCAGGACTCCTTCGGCCGTGGGGGCGGCAACCATCTCGAGGAGGGCGGGGGATTCCCCCCCCGATCGGGTTTCGACGATCTAGGATCGAACTTCGTGCCGAGAGCGAAAACCTGAGAACTCTTCGCAGGAACGAGTCAAGACGCCCGAGGCCGATAAAGAGGCTGTCACGCAAGACCGAGACGCCAGATAAAGCAAAGCATGATTCCAGTTTGGCACGAGCACGCGGGATCAGGCCAGATCAGGCCCAGTTTCCCACCAGGGACATAGCAGGGCCGACGCTCAAGCCAGCCTGCTTGAAGTCGCAGCCTACGGTTCCCCCCGGATCGAGGCCCGAAGACTCGCGTTTTTGGGCGGTCTAGCCGTGTTGGGCGTCGGTCTGCACGCCACGGTTCGCCCCACGATCCGCGCCACCTCGCCGCCACTGCTCCGCATACCCCGTCCCAGACCGGCGGGTCTGCCTCCGCAAGAGCAAACGTGATCCGAAAGGTCCCACCCAATCGGGGCGCGAGCGGGCCCGTGCCACACCCCGAGCCGCCCCCCCGTGGGGAGGCCAAGGCGCCGGGCCTCCCGTACACAGGCACGCCTCCCCGACGCCGGCGCTCTGCCTGCACAGTCACGCCAGTCGGGGCGCGAACGGGCCCGTGCAGCACCCAGGCATGAAGAGGCCTAGGCGCCATACCTGCTGCATCGCGGTGATCATGCGGCTCCGGCAAGGAGGCACGTGCTTGCCGGACTTCAAGCGGTCTGCCTGAAAGGTCCCACCAATCGGGGCGCGGACGGGCCCGTGCAACATCCCAGGTCTGAGTATGTGCGAACCTGGGAATGGGTGGACTGAGCATGAGTGGTTTTGAGTATGCGATGAAGTGAGGGAAGGGCAGTCTGTGTGTGAGTGAGTCTGAATATGGGTGGATCTGAATATGGATGGGCTGGAGTTGCGAGTGTCTCTACATGTGAGTGGGTCTGAGTGTGAGTGGATCTGAGCATGGATTGGCCTGCCTATGCATGAGCCTGGGCGGGCAATGAATCATGGGGGAGAGGCGGGACGAGGAACGAGGCGGAGGCACCAGAGAATGACAGTTGATTACCACACACAGAGAACGTGAGTAAAGAGCACTGCGGGGCGGACAAGAAATAAGACCGTGAAGGGGCGGTCCGCTGAGTGGCGTGAGCCTCTTGCATAAGTCGCCCAAAGAAAAAGGGCAAAGGCAGAGGGTCCAAGATCGGGGTGGCAATCCGCACACGGTGACAGTGAAGGGAGCGGTCGGCGGAGTGGCGTAAGCCTGTGACATCAAGCGGCATATATCGACAGAAAAGGGGGCAAACACAAAAGGGCTCCAAATCGGGGCGGCAACCCGCGCAGGGTGACCGTGAAGGGGGGCGGTCGGCGGAGCGGCGTGAGCTTCTTGCATAAGTCGACGGACAAGGGGAAAAGACAGAGGGGCTCAACATCAAGGCGGCGACCCGCAGAGGGTGAGACCGTGAGCACGCCTCAAGTATAGATGTACACACTTATCTATACACATCTATATATGTATATATCATATGATACAGAAGATATACGCAGACGACCTCAGACGAAATGTGCGTGTACCTTCAGGGAGGGCTGCGGTGCGTAAAGTCACTGGGCTTCAATGGTGATTGATACACCGCCACGCTTCTCTGAGGCCCAGGACGGCCCGTCGGGAAGGTGCTTAGGCACTGGAGGGTGACGGGTCCCAGGATGTCGTGGAGGCGAGAAGCATAGGAGGCGAAGCAGAGGCAGTAGGGGAATGGATAGGACGTAAACGTGATGCAAACAGCGAAGCGAAGGAAGCGGGGGAATGAGAAGGGTAATCAGGAGAAACATCAGCAAGACAACAATCAGGATGACCAAAACCGATGATGTTTACGACCGGAAGGCGGAAAGTTGAAGAGGAAGGCACATTGACGATGACAAGGGCAACACATACTTTTTCGCCGCGGATTTTCAGCGGGAGCTGCAACCCGTACTTGCCGTGGCTCTGTCCGCTAACCCACTGACGCGAACTGTTCGCTCCACACTAGGCATGGCTGAGCCTGGTTGGGCCCAGCCATGCCCGTTGCGGACGGCATGCGGCTCGCTTCCTGCTCCTCCCTCTGGCGATGCCTGCCACATACTGCTTAGCAGTTGGAAAAATGTGGCCAGGGGGGGTCGCATGCAGGCTAACAGGCTAACTAAATGGAGGTCCTGATCCCTGCTGCTGCGTCGCCTCAGAGCGTAGATTCAACGTCGTCGCCCTGTGAAGTGGACTCGGTCTCGGTCCTATCGTCACTCAGCTCGTCGTCAAATTGCTGGTCGGGAGCAGCGCCTTCTTCTTCTTCTTCCTCTCCTTCACGCGGGAGCCCCTCCTCCTGGAGAGTTGCGATTCAGAGGAAAGCCAAACAGGTCAGCTGATAGAAAATAGTGAGTAACCTGTCATAAACATGTGTGCACTACCTGCCTGTGAACGTGTGCACCACCTCGTGCACCATGGAGGCGCATGCTTGTGCGCACCGTGACGGAAATCATGCAATGACAAGACCACTGCCTGCGTACTGCGTGCACGTAGATCGCAAAGGCCGTGGTCACCACAGGGCCCGTGTATGACGAGTGCACCACAGGCACGAGCCCATGTACATCACAAGCATACGGCGCGCGTGCAGCGAAAGGCTTATTTACACCATGCAGTCTGGGCGTGCAACACGCCATGGCCCCGTACATGCGCAAAATATGGCACCAGAGATAGCACCCCTAATCAAAGTCTTTTTAGGGCTATAGGGCTACAGGGCTATTGGGCTATAGGGCGATGGGGCTATGTGGCTATAGTGCTATGGAACTATAGGGCTATAGGGCTGTAGGGCTATAGATCTATAGGGCTATAGGGCTATAAGGCCATCGGGCTATAGGGATGTATGGCTATGTGGCTCTGGCGCTCTTCGGCTATGGGGCTATAGGGCTATAAGGCCATAGGGCTATGAGTCTATAGGGTGATAGGGGCGATAGGGCTATAGGACTCTAGGGCTATAGGGTTATAGGGACATAGTTGTACGGGGCTATATGGCTATAGGCATATAGAGCTATAGGGCTATAGGGCGATTAGGCTAAAGGGCTATAGGACTGTTGGGCTATAGGGCTATAGGGCTATAGGACTATAAGGCTATTGGGCTATGGGACCATAGGGCTAGAGGGCTAGAGGGCTAGAGGGCTTTAGGGTTATCGGGCTCTAGCGTTCTAGGGCGATAGAGGCTATAAGGCTATGAAGCTGTAAGGCTATAGGGCTATAGGGCTATAGGGCTACAAGGCTATTGGGCTGTTGGGCTATAGGGCTATGGGGCTATAGGGCTATATGGCTATGAGGCACCCGGGCACCCGGGCACCTGGGCGGGCCGCGGAATTCGGTGACAGACCTCACCAATATAAACCCGCTAGGACCCCTACAGAGGCAAGCTCTGATTGGGGAATAAATAACTTCTCCCCGTCGCACCCCGAGGCCAGTTTAGCGAGCCGAGCATTTTGTCTGAGACTTCCTCACCGTTCGTCCGGAAGCTTCAGAATTGGCGACAAGTTCACATATGGAGGGCGAGTGGTTTTCATGATGTCGTTCTCGCCTGAGAGCAGCGCACATTCGTCCTACATAGGGCTATGGGGCTGTATGACTATAGGACAATAGGGCCTTAGAGCTATGGGGATATGGGGCTATAGGGATATAGGCATATACAGCTACAGAGCTATAGGGCTATAGGGCTGTAGGGCTATATGGCTATAAGGCTATAGAGCTATAGGGCTATAGGGTTATAGGGCTATAGGGCTATAGGGCTATGGGGCTATGGGGCTATAGGGCTATAGGGATATTGGGCGATGGGGCTATCTGACTGTAGGGCTACAGTATAGGGCTATAGGGCTATTACAGGGCTACAGGGCAGTAGGGCCATAGGGCTATAGGTCTATAGGGCTATGGGGCAATGGGGCTATAAGGCTACAAGGCTCTAGGGCAATAGGGCTATGGGGATACTGGGCTATAAACTTATAGGGCTATATGGCTGTAGGGCTACAGGGCTATAGGGCTATCAGGCGATCAGGCACCCGGGCACCCGGGCGGGCCACGGAAATCCGAAACATAAACTTTTTAGGATTTTAGGCTATTGGGATATTCGGGATATTAGGCTATAGGGCTATGAAAGATATCACGGATATAAGGGATAGATAGTAGGGATATTAGGTTATAGGGCGATTCGGGCTTTAACACATAACCGTTTTAGGGATATTACGCTATAGGGCTACAGGGCTATGGGGCAATAGGGCTACAGGGCTATAGGGCTACAGGGATGCAAGGCTATAGGGCTATGGGGACATAGGGCTACAGGGCTATAGCGCTATGGAGCTATAGGGCTATAAAACTATAGGGCTATAGGAAAAGGGCTGTAAGGCTATAGGGCTATAGAGCTATGGGGCTATAGGGCTAGTGGGCTGTAGGGCTATATGGCGATAGAGCTGTAGGACATAGGGTTATAGGGCTATAGGACTATAGGGCTATTAGGCTATAGGGCTATATGGCTATAGGGCAATCGGCTACAGGACTGTAGGGCTATAAGGACATAGGGATACAGGGCTATGGGACTACGGGACTATAGGGATATAGGGCTATAGGATTATAAGGCTATATGACTATAGGGCTATAGGGCTATGGGGTTATAGGGTTATAGGGATATACGGCTATAGGGCTACAGGGGTATGGGCCTATCGGGCTATAGAGCTATAGGGCTATGGGGCTATAGGGCTATAGGGCTATAGGGGGGCATGGGGCTATAGGGCTATAGGGCTATTGGACTACAGGGCTGAAGGGCTATAAGGCTATGGGGCAACAGGGCTATTGGGCTGTAGGGCTATAGGGCTATAGGGCTATGGGGCTCTACGACCATAGGGCTATAGGGCTATAGGGCTATAGGGCTATAGGTCTATAGGGCTATAGGGCTATAGGTCTGTAAGGCTATGGGGCTTTAGGGCTATAGGGCTGTAAGGCCATGGGGCACCGGGGCACCTGGGCACTCAGGCACCCGGGCACCTGGGTGGGCCGCCGAAGTCGGCGACGCAGCTCCCGGGCACCGGGGCACCTGGGCACCAGGGCGTGGCAACGAAATCGGCGACGCAACTAACCTAACCATATGAATCCGCTAGGACCCCGACAGAGGCAAGCTCTGATTGGGGAAAATACGACCTGGCCGCACCGCGAGCCTCTGCACGCGCACAGAATATGCCTGCACACGCCACTAGCACTGGTTTGTACACACTGCCAGCACAATACGTGCGCACACCGCCACAAGCTTGTGAACACCACGAGGTTTGTGCACACCGCAACATTAATGCGACCTGTGAGCAACAACAGCGCGTTCACGAGCAAGCGCAATACCTTGTACACAAGCGGAAGGCAGCATGTATACTTACTCAAGTAGAGCGCGCAACAACAACACGTGGGAACTAGCCGCAGGAGAAAGGGCAGCACGGAGACAAACAGCAGAAACAGGAACAGAACGAGCAGATCGACCGAGAAAAAAAAGGGAAATGAGGACAGGCAGAAGAGGATAAGGATGACGAGAGCGACCACGACAAAGAGGATCAAGATGGGGACGGGGGGAGAGAGAAAGAGAGGGATAGAGAGAGAGGGAGAGAAAGAAGAAGAGGAATTGAAAGCACCGGAGATGCATAAGCCCCGAGATGGCAGATAAGAACGAGTGAGTGCCCGGGCTGCGTGGCGTGGGCTGCGGTGCTCAGGTGCCAATGCAATGAAGGCCACCGCGCGCGCCAATGTTCTCGGAGCTCTTAGCCCGCCGCAGGCGCCTGCTTTGTCACACGACCAGCAGACCTGGGCTACTGTACTACTGTTTGGGGGAGAAGGGGCAACATACATGGGCTTGGACGCGGGTGGATCGCGCGTGTGGGTCGAGGATGCGGATTACGGATGGATCGCAGGTGCGTCGCGGGTGGATCGACGTTGTGTCGAGGGTGCGTCGCGAGGTGGGTCGCGGGGCGGGTCGATGATCGGGCGGCGACGGCAGGCAACAACAACAACAACAGCAACAATAACAATAGCAACAGCAGCGGCAGCAACAACAACAAACATCATGTAAAGACTGTTCACTCTTAGTAGCACGCGTGTTCTGCATTCTGTATAACCCAACCCTCGATACCCGCCTACTTCGTCTTCGATCGCACACCCTTTGAGGGGGAATATCTTCCTTGTCGGCCACTGACTGAAGTGCAAAGACCTCTCGAGCGAAAGCGCCGTTATTGAGTTCGGGGGCCTCTCTGGCCAAGCCAGGGGCTCTCGGAATACAGATTGAGAAATATCGAACGGGAGCCCTTGTCGCCGTGTCTGGGCCTCCACCAACTTGCCTGAATTACGAGAAAATCTCAAGCGAAAGCGGCACTCTTGAGTTCAGGGGCCTCTCTGGCAACGGCCTCTGCGAATGCATCTTGAGGAAGTATCGAACGGGAGCCCTTGTCGTCGTAGTTTGGCCTCCACCACTTTGACTGAATCATGAGAAAGTCTCGAGCGAGAGCGCCGTTCCTCAGTTCGGGAGCCTTCCTGGCCTGGGGCTCTCGGGGTAAATTGTGAGGAAGTATCGAGCAGGAGCCCTTGTCGTCGTGGCTGGGCCCCCGCAAACTTGACTGAATTGCGAGGAAGTCTCGAGCGAGAGCGCCATTCCTGAGTTCGGGGGCCTCTCTGGCCAGGGTGTCTCGGGGTAACTAGTGAGGGAGTATCGAGCGGGAGCCGTTGTCGTCGTAGCTGGGCCTCAAAGGGCCCACTTTTACACTCAAACCAACGCTCGAGCGGGAGCTTCGTTCAGAGATAATGTAGCCGGCGTCGAGGCGAGAGCGCCCGGAACCGTTTCCGGAGATCAGCAACAATTATTCTCTAGAACTGAATATTCAACAACAGCAACACCAATCATTTGAAGACTGTTCGCTCCTCTCTGCTCACGTGCCAACCAATACGTATATCCCAAACCCTCGGTACCCGCCCTCGTCGTGTCTTCGACCGTACCCCCTTGGGGGTATATCTTCCTTACCTGCCACATGCATGTAGTGCAGCCCCTAATACAAAGGCAGAGAGGACCGGTGGAAGGGGGAGGGAGAAGAATGGAGCACGAGAGAAATTAGCAGGAGGGGGGCAAGGAGCAGAAAACAAGTGGTATAACCAGACAGGAAGATCGGGTGGGCAGAGCCATAGCGGGCAGGTCGGGAAGGCGGGCCCAGGCGACGACGTCGAGCAGGCGGGTTGCTGAAGCGTGGGCCCTGCATGAATTGCGAGCAAGTCTCGAGCGATAGCCCGATTCCTAAGTAAATCGTGAGAAAGGCCAAAGCGAGAGCGTGATTCTTGAGCGCCGAGGGCGCATCGTCTGAATAAATTGCGAGGCAGTCCCACGCGAGAGCGCCATGCGTACAAATTGTGAGGAAGTCCCGCGCGAGAGCGCGATTTGGGAATACATTGTGAGGGAGTATCAGGCGGGAACCGTTGTTGTAAACCGGGGGCCAGGGGCCCAGTTTGAGCCCCGTGACTTTCCCTAATGAAAAACAGTGTGCGAGCCCTGGAAGAAGCACTTCAATTGAAAAACCACAATGGTCACCGTAGGGGGATCAACCATAATTATTCTGCAGTAATGAGAGTTGGACAACAACAGCAATCACAACACCAAAACAACAACAACAACAACAACAACAACAACAACAACAACAACAACAACAACAACGACAACGACAACGACAACGGCAACAACGACAACAACAGCCGCACACATGGGGACAGTGTAAGGTGTAAGACCGCTCGCCTCTCTCACCCTGATCGTACGAAACCATGTGACACGCTGGGCGTACACTGGCAACAAACGGGGAATCTCCGGAAAGACATGTGATGAAACTTGAAAGCACCGGGAAACACGGGACATCATACGACACCATACGGCGCCATACAACAAGAGCTTGACCACAAGAAACCCAACCCTGAGATCCCAGGACGTCCACAGATTTTTGGTGTAGGAACGCCACGTTGTCCATGGCAAAACCATCGAAACCCAAGAAACCTAGGGCACCCTGGAGGCAAGCAGGGTGTTTCTTGGCATGCGTCTCCAATGTACGGAGCGAGCGGGCCGTGAGACATCGTAGACCACTAGCCGAATCAGTTGTCTCCCCTGCCCGTGGCCCAAGGATTCCCTGCCCGAGGCCGGGGAGTCCATAGACTGAGAGAGAATGTTGGCGCGAACTTCAGGCAACTACTCCGCACAGGAAGCACGCTTCGTCCCTCCCAGGCCTCCTGCAGGCCCGCCCCGTCCATTTGCCCTTGCGTGCCTCGGTTTGGGAAATGCCGGCGGTTGCCATCCATTGCTTTGGGCATCGCCTGTTTCACCACGCAACCGTTTGAGATCGCATCGAATATTCGGGATCGCATGCCCGCCGCCGACAGAGGCCCAGAAGCGAGAACATCCAGGCGCAGACCAGCAGTGCGCAGGTCCATCTCGCAAGGGAAGCCACCCGCGCCCTCCCGAGGTCTCCCAGGGCCTCCGCAATGTCCCGGTATGGATGCTGCTCCTTCCCCTGAAGATGTCCGTGGTGTGGAACGGCCCCCTCCGCGCGCTCTTCAAAAGATCTCGCACGCTGAGAAGTCCAATGTTTCTTTAAGTCGGGCCGCTTGCGGTGTCTCAGAATTGTTTTCCCGCTGCAGGGTTGGCCTCAGGTTAAGGTCGACGCCTTGCTCGCATCGTTCAGGAGGGAGCTCTCGTTCCAGCCTGGGCCTTTTTTTCTGGATCGGAATGTTTTTTCGTCGCTCTCGCCCCGTTCCTTTGCGTTGCCCCGCCTTTCCGTGGTCAGCCTCTTCCTCTCGCTTCTCCCATTTCAATTCCTGCTGCTGCTGCTTTTCCTCCTCGTCCTCCCCCTTCCTCATCCTCCTCCCCTACTTCCTGCGAATCCGCCACCTACTCCTCCAATGTGCGCAGCTCCCCTTGTCCGGTTGCGCATGACACGACGATGGGGTCCTAATTGGAAGCTCCAGGTCCGCAACTGCACGTTTCAGCGGATACAGAAAAATCAGCGCAGTGGGCAGGGATGGTTGGGGGGGGTAGAATCTCAGATATGGCGAGAGCACGCCTAGCTTGTCTCTTCCACTCCTCCCGTTCGCTCATCCTACCACGCGCCCCCGAGGACTGATTTGACAGCGCCGCCCTTCAGAGTGCACTGGCGGCGCCGTGTTTGCGTGCATTCGCCAGTGTCGCATTCGCCTTATGGTTTTTAGTGCCACTCGTTTCGGCTCTGCCTGAAGTGTCTTGGCAACTTTACGTCCGCGGGCGCCAAGTGGCCAGAGACAGTCAGGCGCCGGTCAGCAAGCGGTTGCACGGGGAGCGAATCGGGGCACGAAGGCGAAGAGGAACAGAGGGAGGGCGTCTTGGCGCACAGACCTGGGAGAACGAATGCGACTCCTTCCCGCGTCGCGCCCCGTCCACCCCCCCCCCCTCGGGCCCCTCGTCGCACCCTGAGGGCCGACTCCCTGGCTCCCTGCGCCCCAGCGGGCCGAGGCGGTCTGCAGGGCTGGAGAGCGCACCACGCCGAGATGCTGGGCGCGCCGGCGGCCGAGGGGATCTCGGGCAGGACGGGGCGGCAGGAGCACCGGCACAGAGGGGCGAGGGCAGGAGGCACGGTAATAGGGCAGGGCGAGGGAGAGGAGGGAGGCTGGCCACCGCTGGGCCCCCGGAGTTCCACGGAAAGTGCGTGCTTGCTCCCAGGCCTCTCGTGTTGGTATCTCGTCTCGGGGAGAAAAAAAAAACACTGCGGTCTTCAACCTCCTCCTCCCCCCTCCTCTTGCCCAGTGCCTGCTGCATGCATGCGTCCCACTGTCTACTTGCCACGTTCCTCGCGAATCCACTGGGGGCCGCGAACTGCGCAACTGACACCGCTTTCGTGGGCTTCGGGGAGATCCAGCGGAGTGGTGTCCTACGCTCATCAGAATGAGACCTCGCGCTCCCTCTGGGCTGCGAACTGCGCAACCGTCGCCGCTTTTGTCGGCTCCTGGGAGGTCCAGCGGAGTAGTGTCATCCGCACATCAGAATGTAGCCTCGCCCTCCCTCGGGGCTGCGAACTGGGCAGTCGTCGCCGCTTTCGTGGGCGCCTCGGAGGTCCAACAGAGTAATTTCACTCACATTGGAACGGGTTCTTGCCCTCCCTCGGGACTTCGAAATGAGCAACCGTCTAGAATGTCGCGGGCTCCTGAGAGGTCCAGCGGAATGGTGTCTCACGCACGTCCAAACCAGTTCTCGCGCCCCCCCGGGTGGGGCGCCGCCACCTGCAAGGCTATTGCCATTGCCCGTGTATCCTGCGATGCTTTCTTGTGCTGAGCGGTCCTACTTCTAGTCGCATCGCCTCTTTGAGAGGGCTGGGCACGTCCCTGGGCAGTCTTTGCCTGTGCTTCTGGCCCACCATCAGAAACTAGCGAAATCGTAGGTCCGCCACCCCTGGAGCCCAAGAACCCGAACGTCGAACCCTTGTTGCAGCTGTGGCCACCCAGGGCGCCCTGTGCCGCCCCCCCTCTCTCCCTCTCGTTCGAGGTGACTTCTGTGCGCCGATGTTCCGAAGATGATGCTCAACCCACGGCGTTCTCCCCCTTGCTGCCCTGAGCCCAAGCTGTGGAAACACAGGAGTTGGCAAACCGACCCGAACGGCCGGAAGCAATCCATCGTTGTCTGTGAAGACCGCGCCGTATCAGCCACCACCTTCGAGCCTCAGAACGGCACCGAGGGAACCACCACAGCGCCCGAACGCACTTCACGAGAGTAGGCACCACAGTGCCCGCAAGCACCACCGCGTCGATTTATCAGAGTGAGGGGGCCGAACGTGCATTCATTGTCCCTGGGTGCGTGGCTGAAGTGAGCATCCGTGATGAGGATTCTGTTTGTTGCGTTTTTGCTGTTGTTGTTGTTGCTGTTGTTGTTGGTGGTGGTGGTGGTGTTGCTGTTGTTGTTGTTGCTGTTGCTGTTGGTGGTGTTGTTGTTGCTTGCTGTCGTCGTTCCCCTCGCGACCCACCCTGCGACCCACCCGCGACCCACCCGCGACCCAACCCGCGACCCACCCGCGACCCACCTACCCACCCGCGACCCTCCCCGCGACCCACCCCGCGACCCACCCGCGACCCACCCGCGACCCAACCCGCGAGCCACCCCGCGACCCATCCGCGACCCACCCGCGACCCACTTGCGACCCACCCGCGACCCACCCCGCGACCCACCCGCGACCCGCCCGCGACCCACCCGCGACCCACCCGCGACCGATCCACATTGGCTCGAAGAAAAGATCAGCGCCTGCGGCGGGCTCGTTTTATAATTTGTGAAACTTTGGCGCCTGCGGCGAGCTTCTCCAGAGTCTCGCAGACTGCCGACGTCCCTACCGCCCCCTCACTCTTATCCGTATCTGCGGGGTGCTACGTATACTGACACGTCATGCGGACAACACCACAGAAGGCGATAAGCACCCCTGTACGGCACTCAAGCACCGCAGCGCACGTGAGCACCATCGCGCTTATGAACGCTAAGGTGCCTGTGGACCACCACCGCACCTATGATGCCCTTTCAGCATGAAGGCCTGTCCTGCCTGCCACCCCGCCTCGATCTGCGTCAATGAGAGCTTGATTGTCTGGTGGACGGGGGGGGGCTTGAAAAAGCCACTCTCCTGCAACATCTCCGCGCGTGGCCCTTCAGAGGTGTGTACGCGGCTCAACCGCGGCCGTGGCGAAGGCGCCGGCGAAGGCACCGTCGAAGGGACCGGCGAAGGCGCGCGGCTACCTAATTTTGCGGCCACATGCTTTCGGATCTGGTCGCGCACGGGCTTGTCCGGATCGTCGCCGAAATACTTCCTGCACCTGGCTGGAAGTTTCCGGTTGACGTCGGCCTGGTTGGTCCCACCAGTGTTCCAAGCCAACAGAACAGGCCTCGACCCCGGCGATCCTGGCCCAGCGCTCCGGCCCCAGCGGTCACCGCGAGAGCCACGCGAGATCTGCCTCGGTGGTCGGGCCGCCGCGCCGGACCTCTTGTTCAGCGGCGTGCCCGATCGCTTGCTCGACGGCTTCCGCCCCGTCTGGAGCAGCTCTAACAGCGCCTCGACGCGCAGCTGTGTCCCAGCCTGGTTCCGGCAGAACCTGGCCACATGCGCGGCTGTCTGCGTGTGATTCCCGGGGTAGCCGAGCAACCGGATCCCCTTTGCCAGGTCGTAGACCTGCACCGTCTCCTTGTCGGTAAGTTCCATCGCCTCCAGGAAATTCGCGGCGCCGCCAAGATTCCTTGCGGGCAAGACATGCGTCCATATCCACTGCAGCTTGGGGTGTCGGGTGTCCGCGCTGGATATGGATAAAAACCTGACCCCCACAGGCTCGAACTTTCTCCATATCCAGTGCGTCTCGGCCTTGTGGCGACCCTTCCAGGAAAGTCCAAGACGCACTGGATATGGATATGGATATGGATCTCACCCGCGTTCCTGTTCACCCAGATGTGCAGTTCAGCCATGTCTGGAGGCAGGTTGTCCAAGCACTGGCCGCGGTCCGTCAGCACGAGGAGGACATCCAAGTCCGGCCGGCCCATCCTCGCCTGGCCCAGGGAGTGGCCGAAGCCCGAGGCCAGGCCTCGGAACAGGAATTTGGCGTTGTGTTTCGAGCCCCTGTAGCCGAGCTTCGGCAAGGCGTTAATGAAATCGGCCTCCCTGATGGTCGGAGAATGGCCAGTCGAGACCACGGCGGCCCTCCCTCGACCTGCACCTTCCGCGCCTTCCGCGCGGCAGGTGCCGCGCTGCCGCGGCCGCTGGCTCGGCCGCAGCGGCGGCCACAGTCGAGGCCGCATCGCGGCGGCACCTTCCGCGCGGAAGGTGCTGAAGCTGTAGGTCGGAAACTCCCCGGCGTGCTTCGTCCTTTTGGGCCTCCTGGGGCCTCCTTGACGTTTCTCGGCGCTCGGGCTGGAATCGACTCGGCAGATGGGTCAGGCTGACCCCCTTCGAAGTGCTCCTGGGACCGATTTGGAACGGATTTGGACCTGTGTGGCAGAACCGCCGCTTTTCTCAAATGGCCCTCGTCCGAGATGAACTTGATCTTCTTGGCGTCCAGAATTCTCCAAGCCGCATCCAAATCCATGGCGACCGTCTCCCAGAGACCGTCCGCAAAGTCCTGCAGGTTCTGTGCCTCCTCCGTCGAGAAGTCTTTGAAGGTCATCGGCGAGAGCTTGGTGTCCTTGATCTGGCCGGTCGGGTGTATGGACTGCCAGAAGCTGCGGCCCTGGCTCGCGACCCCCAGGTTCCGACAAGCCTCGGCGAACTCGGGGTAGGTCAGGAAGGCGTTGCCATCCTTGTTCAGCTCCACCCTCCAGGCGCGCAGCAGCGTGCCGTGCTTCTCCCGCATAAGCTGGATGAAGCGAGCGGCCGGTGACTCGAACTTCCTCTGGGGAAACCCAAAAAGGTACCAATACCGCTACTGCCCAGACCTCTCCTGGGGTGCGTTCTGACCAGGACTGCGAGGCTTAATCCAGCGGTGGCGAGGGCCTCCCAGGAAGCCGAAAAAGGGGAAAAAACAAGGGAGAGGTTGCGGTATGGGTACCTGTTCCTCCTCTGATCCTCAGCGCCTCAAGGGTGACGTGCGCGCTGTCCTCCGAGCTCTCGTCGCCGAAATCCAAGGCGATGACGCGGAAGGCGTCCCGGGCGTCCCCGCGGAAACCGCAGCTCCGGATGCCCTCGCACCACTCCTGCTCGTCGAGGGTCCGGAGCGGCTTCCCGGCCCCCTGCTAGGAACAAGGAAAGGCGAGGAGATTCGAGGAGGCAAGGGGGTCGCCCTGGTGGTGTGGTCCCATCCTCTCGCTCGAGACATCCCCAGCCTCCAGCTCGGGGAGGCATCACGGACCTCCTCGCTGGAGGTGGGCCCCCTGGTGGTGTTGGTGTCGCTTCTCCTCTCTCCGACCTGCTTGAAAAGCATCTCGATCAGGTCCCAGTGCGAGTTGGCCCACTGGAGAAACTCGAGGGTCAGGGGGCTCGTGCTGGGAAACCTCATCGGGCGCGGCATAACCGACCCCTAGCAAACCATCCCCTTCCGTGACATGATCCCCGCCTTTCGAGTTCCGCTCCGGCCGAATACATACGTCTTGAGGCGAGGCGAGAGGGACGTCACGGAAGGGGATGGTTTGCCAGGGGTCGGTCACGCCGCCCCTGACCTCAGGGCCTTCATCTTCGTGGTGTTCCTGCGGGGCCCCTGGCGGGCGCACAGGAAAAGAAGGGCGAGCCCGAGGGAAGCGGGCCTGGGGGACCCCTGGGGGCTTCCCTCGAGAGCAGCTCTTCGTCGGAGCGGCGATCAAAAACAAGTCTTACGCGATATGACACAGCGACCTCACGCAGCGGCCTGCGCGGGCCGCCAGCGCGCCACGCTACATCAGGAACGAGGGCGCTTACGCGCGAACTTACGCAAATCACTTACGCGCGAACGTCGGCGAAGACGACCCGCTTTCTCTTGCATCGCTCATCTGGAATTGCCGTCTGTCGGCCCGGGGGCCAAGGGAGGGCCCCGGCGGAGGAGGGCCAACGGAGGCACCGGCGGCCAACGGCAGCTCTCCCGCCCGGCCCTGTGGAAAAAAGCGCACACACACAAGCACACACACACACACACACACACTGTGGAAAAAACAGACGGTGGAACAAACACGCACACACAAGCACGCACACACAAAAACACACACACAAGTCTGTGGAACAGAGCACACCAAAAAAAACACAGTGCTTTTGTGCTTGTGTCCACAGTGTGTGCTTCTTTTGTTGTTGTTGTTGTTGTTGTTGTTGTTGTTGTTGAATATTATTACTTATAAAGAATAATTATTGTTGGGCCCCCTGGTGCACGCCCCCCTCGCCGCGCCTAGGCCGCAGCCACGTTTTCATCATTTTCGTGAGGAAGCCTCAGGCAAAACGATGTGGTCCAGATCCGGTTGTTTTGTTGACGCCCGCTTTCCCTTGCAAAAAATGGCTAAAGTGGACATTTCTTGTTCTAACATAACCAAACTTCAAGAATCCCTTGCAAAAAAAAGGTAAAGTGGACATTCGCGCGCGCAAGACGAAATCCTTCCAAAACCTTAGTTTTCGTAGCGATTTTAACATAACAACATCAAAAAACCAATGGTTTTTCAACAAAAAATTGTCAAAATTTCATCCCGCGCGCTCTTGCGGATTCGTAGGGAACCCAACACTTTTTAAACATTTCTGTCAAACGGGCTTTTGCGAGCAACTTTTTCGAACTTCTGCAACAACGGTTGCGCACCTGCCAGGGCCATCATCCCTGTCAAATAATACCATGCGGGACACATTCGTTTTTTCTTCGCGCGCGCACGCCGTCGTCGTCGGCCGCGGGGCCCTGAATAGTAGCCACGGTCGTCCGCATGCCACGAAGTGAAGTGTCCGAACGTCATAGGGCGGGAAGCTGGGTGTGGGTGGTGGCGAAGAGTCGTTTGGAAATTTGGTAGAGCTTGAACCGGCCCCCCCACAAAGTGGGGGTATTGCCCGCCTCCTATGAAAACCCTGGCACTGGTGAGAACGGAGTGTCCCCACGTGCTAGTAATTGTTGTTGTTGTTGTTGTTGTTGTTGTTGTTGTTGTTGAACATTATTTATTCTAAAGAATAATTATTGTTGGGCCCCCTGGTGCGCGCCCCCCCTGCGCCGCCTAGGCCGCAGCTACATTTTCATCATTTTCGTGAGGAAGCCTCAGAAAAGAGGGTGTGTACAGGATCCGGTTGTTTTGTTGTAATCCGCTTTCCCTTGCAAAAAACAATAGAAAATGACATTTCTTGTTCTAATATAATCAAATTTCAAGAATCCCTTGCAAAAAATAAGGTAAAGTGGACATTCGCGCGCGCAAGACGAAATCCTTCCAAAACCTTAGTGTTCGCAGCGATTTTAACATAAAAACATCAAAAAACCAATGGTTTTTCAACAAAAAAATTGTCAAAATCTCATCCCGCGCGCTCTTGCGGATTCGTAGGAAACCCAACACTTTTTAAACATTTCTGTCAAACGGGCTTTTGCGAGCAACTTTTTCGAACTTCTGCGACAACGGTTGCGCACCTGCCAGGGCCATCATCCCTGTCAAATAATACCATGCGGGACACATTCGTTTTTTCTTCGCGCGCGCACGCCGTCGTCGTCGGCCGCGGGGCCCTGAATAGTAGCCACGGTCGTCCGCATGCCACGAAGTGAAGTGTCCGAACGTCATAGGGCGGGAAGCTGGGTGTGGGTGGTGGCGAAGAGTCGTTTGGAAATTTGGTAGAGCTTGAACCGGCCCCCCCACAAAGTGGGGGTATTGCCCGCCTCCTATGAAAACCCTGGCACTGGTGAGAACGGAGTGTCCCCACGTGCTAGTAATTGTTGTTGTTGTTGTTGAACATTATTAATTCTAAAGAATAATTATTGTTGGGACCCCTGGTGCACGGCCCCCCTGCGCCGCCTAGGCCGCAGCTACATTTTCATCATTTTCGTGAGGAAGCCTCAGGTAATTCGATGTGATCAAGATCCGGTTGTTTTGTTCCCCCCCGCTTTCCCTTGCAAAAAACACTATAAAATGACATTTCTTGTTCTAATATAATCAAATTTCAAGAATCCCTTGCAAAAAATAAGGTAAAGTGGACATTCGCGCGCGCAAGACGAAATCCTTCCAAAAGCTTAGTGTTCGGAGCGATTTCAACATAAAAACATCAAAAAACTAATGGTTTTTCAACAAAAAAATGTCAAAATCTCATCCCGCGCGCTCTTGCGGATTCGTAGGAAACCCAACACTTTTTAAACATTTCTGTCAAACGGGCTTTTGCGAGCAACTTTTTCGAACTTCTGCGACAACGGTTGCGCACCTGCCAGGGCCATCATCCCTGTCAAATAATACCATGCGGGACACATTCGTTTTTTCTTCGCGCGCGCACGCCGAAATCTCCAAAAACCATTGGACAACCATCGGACAACCATCGAGACAACCATCGGGACAACCATATCCTCTCTCTCTTGTGTATTCCCACATCCCTCAGGAATTTGCCCTAAAGATGTGATCAACTATCTTGTGAGTACGTATCATGTGTATCATGTGTATCATGTACCATATGCATCATATGCAACAGATGTTCTGTGGAAGGCTTCACAACTTCTGTGGGTTAACAAAGCTTAACAACTTCTGTGGGTGTACGAACGTAGGCTTAACAACTTCTGTGGGTGTGTACTCCACGCCAGTGTAGTAGCCACGGTCGTCCGCAGGCCACGAAGTGAAGTGTCCGAACGTCATAGGGCGGGAAGCTGGGTGTGGGTGGTGGCGAAGAGTCGTGTGGATATTTGGTAGAGCTTGCACTGCCCCCCACAAAGTGGGGGTATTGGCTGGCGTCGCATGAAAACCCTGGCACTGGTGAGAACACTGAGCGTTCGGGTAAAGTGATTGTTGTTGTTGTTGTTGTTGTTGTTGTTGTTGTTGTTGTTGTTGTGTGTGTGCGTGTGTGTGTGTGTGTGTGTGTGTGTTCGTGTGTGTGTGTGTGTTTCTCCAGAGTCCGGTCCTGGACCCCGACGAGACACGGCCAAAAGAAACCCAGCACACCTACGAGCAACGCCAGAGGCCGGGACCGCCGTGGCCTCGCCTGGCCCTATACGGACCCCATCCGCCCTCGGGGGCCCTATCCTTCTCTGGAGGCCTCCCTCGATGGGGTCCGCGCAGGTGCGGTCGAAGGATCGCGCCGCGTCGCAAATGCCTCGGCGATGCATTGGCGATGCATCGGCGGCGTCGGCGACGCAGCCGCGACGTCGGCGTGGGGAAAATCGGTCTCCACATCGAGCCCCATCGGCGATGCGTCGGCGATGCGGCGCGATCCTCCGGACCCGTCTACTCGGACCCCATCTAGGATGCCTGGATTCTCGTGGGCGACCTTGCTCTGCGAAGTTGGTGCGGGGCTGCTCTGGCTCGATCGCGCCCCGTCCACCACCGTGTCCGTGCGCGACTGCTCACTGAGGCGCATGAGGCGCTCGAAGGTCTCCTTCCCAGACGTACGACGTCTTGAGAAATCAAGATGCAGGTTGCTTGTCGCTTTCGGCCCCTGGGGTCCCTGCTGCACCAAGATCGTCAGGCAACGACTCAGTATGAAAAGCTGGTCCTGGAGAATCAAGGCATCGGGTGCCCGGGTTGGGGAAACAATCAAAGGATACCACTACTCATGAGACCATTCCTGGGGACCGCTCTGACCATAATTCCAAGGACGTCCACAAAAACACTTAGGATGAAAAGCTGGCCCCGGGGAAAAGGTCTGGACTTCCGTGGGGGGCTCTGCCCTAAACAATTAATCATGACAACGGACGCCGGTACCGCTACTCCCAGGACCTCTCCTGGGCCGCGCTCCGGCAAGAAATTCGGGCGGCTCCAGCCGTGGCTCCAGCCGTGTCGGTGCCTCCCCCTCCTCCCTTGTGACTCTGCGTCTTGCGCGCCTGCGAGCCGCTCACCTGCGTCTTCCGCGTCTGCACGTCGCTCGCCGACGTCGTCAGGCCGGTCGCCGCCGCGGAGCGCGACGAGGCCACGCTCATGGGGGCCGGAGATGCGGCGGGGGACCCGGCAGGGGTTGCCATCAGGGTGCCGTGGGGGGAGAGAGAGAGAGGGAGGGAGAGAGACTGGCCCCCGTGTGCGAAGCCAAGGCCACGCTGACGGCGGCGTTGCTGAAGAGTAATGTTGAGAACGAACGTGCAGGAAATCACGAAACACGGTTTCCTACACTTCCAATGCGCGAAGGTATCGAACGAAGACGACACAGCGAGTTATAGGAAAGCGCGAGCCACGCGTTCTCACAATACCGACACCTACATCGCCGTTACCTACATCGCCTTAGCGTGTCTACGGCGAAAATAATTGCCGAGGGACGAAGTTCAACACACATGTTCATATTCCTGGGGAGTGCGTGTCCGGCTCCAGCCCCGTTGGGCTGTCCATGAGAGTTATGATGATAGCGCTGTTGTTGTGCGCGTTCTTCCTTGTCCTTTGCCTTCAGGTTGAAAGCCTGGGCATGCTGTACTCCAATGCTTGTTTCGCGGCGAGGCGTAAACATTCTGGGCGCCCGCTCACTAGGAACATCACTGGGCCACTCCACTGTTGCAACTAAATCTGCATTGTGACTGAACCGTCGTCTGTTTACTTCCATCTGTCGTCCCCCTCCATTCACCTCGCGAGGAGTGACTGTCCCTGCGCAACAGACTGTGCGCTCTCACGCGGCTGCGGCGGGTTTTGGGGGTGCCCATCTGCTCCCGTTCCCCTCTCCTGCCCCCTCCCTTTTGAGGCATGCAACGATTCCTTCCGAGCCTTTGGCATCGCCACCGCCTCCAGGAGCTACTCCGTGACAGAAGCGTCTTGCCTTTGTAAAGGTTTCGTCGCCTAGACGGTCACTGGTCATCTTCGCTGCTGTCTTGTGGAAAAAGATCCCGTGCACATGTGGTGGATTCTGGAAACCATGAAACCAAAAATGCTGTCATCTCTTGGGAAGAGTCGGCTTTTGCTTCCGCCGGCTTCCGCCGGCCTTCCGCCGGCGGGGGCGGCCTCGTTTTACTTCCGCCGCGGAAGACATGGCAACCCCGTCGATCCTCGAAGATAAGGCCCTTTTTGGATCGCCCCATGTGTAACAGGGGATATGTCACCCGCTATCCCATACTGTGGGAGGTTTTCGGCTGGACCAAACATTTTGGGCCAAACTATGGGACAAACGATGGGGTGGCGTCCACTCTCGATTTGGGGTGCGTGCGAATAGCCCCCAGGGGGTGTCCCAGGTTTCCCCTCATTGTTTGAGCGGCTTCATTTTTCGACCAAAAGTCGGGGGGGTGGGGGAGAAACATCGCCTGCGAATGTGGGCTCGTGCCCTTTGCTTGGGTAGAGGCCTCCTAGATGGGGTCCGAGTGTATGGGGTCGGAGGCTCGCGCCGCATCACCGATGCATCGGCGATACATCGCCGATGCATCGGCGACGTCGGCGATGGATCGGCGCCGTCGGCGTGGAGAAAGTCCGGCTTCACATCGAGCCGCATCGGCGATGCATCAGCGATGCGGCGCGATCCTCCGACCCCATCTACTCGGACCCCATCTGGGATGCCTCGAGGGAGAAACATCGCATGCGAATGTGGGCTCGAGCCCTTTGCTTTTGGGGTGGGCCTCCCAGAGTTTCTGGAATTTCTGAAGCGCGGTCGCGCGCTCACGCAGCTTATGTGGAAAGTCACGGATGTGACACGCGCGCTGGCTTCCCCCTGCACCCAGGAAGGCGGAGCATGGGGTTTGGAACGTCCACGAGATAACTGGATTTACGCTGCTATACTTATGTGTATGTGCTGTTCTTTCTTGAGCAGGGACCGACCGGCCCGGCATTCCTATGACCCTACCACGAAATGTTCTCAGAACCCAAACAAACATTTTCTAAGAACGAAAGCTATGTTCTTAGAACATACAACCGATGTGATAAAACAAGGCAGCCCCAGCCAGAAATGTTCTAATAACATTTCTGGCAAACCAGAAAGGGTTTGTAGACCATTCTTTGGTGGGCCTATAGGCGAGCCAGGACGCTTCGCCACTGCTTGACTTTCTCTTCTGAAGCAGCACCCGCGCCCAGCGGGCCTTGGGCGGCTCGTCGCGATCCGGGGGGTGCCTTCTTCGAGGCCGCCCGCCCACGCCGTGAGCGGGGGGGGGGCGGGGCTTGCCTGGTGCGCTTGCTGCTTTCACCACCACCACCATAAGTAGGAGGGGAAGGGGGTCCTCCTCCTCCTCCTCCTCCTCCTCCTCCTCCTCCTCCTCCTCCTCCTCTTCTCCCCTCTCCTCCTCATCCTCCACCTCCTTCCCCCTCCAACTTATGATGGTGGTGGTGGTGGAAAACAGGCCCTGCCGCCCCCCGAGGCGGGCAGGCTGGGCGGCGGCGGAGAGCTGTGCACGGTGGCGCCGCGGCCGGTGGTGATCGCCGATGCGAGGCGGACCGCCCAGGGGAGGGCGTTACGCGTAGCCCCAGAGATCCACCGCATTGAAAAAATCGAGGCGGAGGTTTTTTGAAAAATTATGATTTTCGGCCTCCAGGAGCCCTCGCTGGGCCCCGGGACTGCCAAGAAACGACCCAGGATGAAAAACCGGTCCTGGGGAATGGGTCGGGACTTCCGGGGACCCGGCGTTGCAAAAATTACGACATCGGATCTCTGGGCAGTTGACTACCTACTAGACCACCCCAACCCAGCAAACCAACCCGACGGCAGGGGCTACCAGTCCAGGGGTCCTGATCTGTACAAATCGAATATTCATGGTTGGCGTCTGGCGAGGCAGGTGGGAAGCGCAGCACAGTCGACCCGTATCACAAGGATGCGCGGTAAGGGTGCAAGGGCCTTGAAGGGCCACGTTGGCGTTTTCCGAACGAGGTTGGCCAGCCAGAGTCGCGGAGAATGGGCCGAAGGGGCAAGGATGCAAGGGTACCCTTGGGAACGTTGCCCATCCTTACTATGCGGGTTGGCTGTAATAGCAGTCTGTAGCCTCGATTGCTTAGCAGGCACAGTGCTCACAGGCCCTAAGGCTCCTCGTCTGGCTGCGGCACCAAAGGAGGCGCGTCGGTGGTTCTGGCGCGGTGCTGCGAGGAAAAACGTCGTCGGCCTGAAGGGCGGACAGCCCAGGGGCGGGCGTTCCATGCACTCCTCTGGGAGCCTCGCCGAAGACGTGGGCGCTCGGAGGCTCTGGATACACGTGCTGCTCTCCATGGGCTTTTCGCCCCGACCTCAAACGATGATCCTCAGAGCGGGGGCGTGTCCGCCGAAGCCATGCAGCGCGACTCAGACAGCGCAGCTAGGGCCGGCACAGGCGGAGTGCCATCGCGGCCGAAAGATCACCGATACTGGCGGCCGCGGCGGGCACCCGGCGGCTTGTGCACCCAGGCCTGGTGGGGAGGGAGACGCCAGCGCTCCCCGGGGCCGAGGCGGATGAGGGGCTCAGGCTCGTCGAGCTGGTCCGTGCCAAGTGCCGGCGTGGGGGCGCGGAGCTCGCCCAGAGGAGATGGGAGGCTCCAAACTGCAGGTGCGGGGCTTGGCGGCGCGCGGGGGCTTCGCAGCCAGGCGGCGACAGCTTGCTCAGCCAGTGCGAGCAAGGAGGCTGAGCTTGGGCCGTAGCGTCATGCAGCTCGGGCAGGCTCAGGCGGGCCAGCTTCCCGACCAGGAGTCGGAGAGGGGCTTGGCATGTTCTCGCTCCTTCAACCGTGGTATTCCCGCTGCAAGGTGGGCCACGTATCATGATCGTCGCCTTGATAGCGTCGCTCAGATAGGCGCTCTCGCCCCAGCGCGGGCCACACTCCTACATCATCTTCCCTGTTATTCGTTGCCGCCCCAATATTTTACACTCCTCCACCTTCCTCTGGCCATCCTGCTCCTCGCGCTCCTCCTTATGCGTTTGCTCCTGCTGGTCTTTTCCCTCTTCCTCCTCCTCCTCCTCCTAACCATCCTCGTCCTTCTCCTGCTCATCTTTCTACTCATCAGCCACATCCTCCTTCAATGTACCAAGCGCCCCAACTCCCCCCCGTGCGGTCGCGCACCACACGATGGGGGGAATTAATGGGGCATCACTGTCCTCTGGAACACTACAATCGGCGTACACAGAAGAATTCACCGAAATGGGAAGAGATGGATGGGATGTCGGATGTGGCGCGAGAGCGCCCAGCTTGCCTTCCTCCCTGCTGTTCCTCTTCCTCCTCCTCCTCCTCCTCCTTCATCGTCACTCGGGATGACCCCCTCCCTCTCGCCGCCCCCTCTCGGCGAGGACCGTCAATAGGCCTCGTCGGTAAGGACTGTCATTAGGCCTCAATCCCCTCGCATTTTCCGTCAATGGGGCTGCGGGGTTCCCGCTCCCACCGGTCAACCTTCCACTGTGCCCTCAATAGGCACCGGAGGGGGACGAGGACCCCCCTACGGTCCCTCGGCCAATGAAGACGGCCGACGGCCGTAGGGGGGGGGACCCGTACCTCCACCTCAAGGCACACATTTGCAACCACCTTCAATCAGAGGCGTCAGTTGCCACCCACCACTACCTCCATTGGGACGTGAACGGGATTTATTTCCCTGCCGGCTGATTGTGCCTGTCAGTGTCAGTAAACTCTTACCCTTTGGCACTTGAGCCACCCCCACCTTG
>CAUYUJ010016265.1:254162-279162 GCA_963575745.1 Prorocentrum cordatum
GAATTCTGCTGTTCTCGCAGTCGCAGTCGCATTCGCGATGACATGATGACAGTCGCAGTGGCAACGGCAGTCGCAGTCACAGCCTCAGCCTCAGCTTGCCTCAGCCTCAGCCTGCCTCAGTCTCAGCATCAGCCTGCCTCAGTCTCAGCCTCAGCCTGCCTCAGCCTCAGCCTCAGCCTCAGCCTGCTTCAGCCTCAGCCTCAGCCTGCCTTCAGCCTCGGCCTCAGCCTGCCTCAGCCTCAGCCTGCATCAGCCTCAGCCTCAGCCTCAGCCTGCCTCAGCCTCAGCCTGCCTGCGCCTCAGCCTCAGCCTGCATCAGCCTCAGCCTCAGCCTCAGCTTGCCTCAGCCTCAGCCTGCTGCGCTCCCGCATAGTCCTGCGGCCTCAGTCTGCCTCAGCCTCAGCCTGCATCAGCCTCAGCATCAGCCTCAGCCTGCCTCAGCCTCAGCTTTCTGCGCTCCCGCATAGTCATGCGGCCTCAGCCTGCCTCAGCCTCAGCCTGCATCAGCCTCAGCCTCAGCCTCAGCTTGCCTCAGCCTCAGCCTGCTGCGCTCCCGCATAGTCCTGCGGCCTCAGCCTGCCTCAGCCTCAGCCTCAGCCTCAGCCTGCGCCTGCCTCAGCCTCAGCCTGCTGCGCTCCCGCATAGTCCTGCGGCCTCAGCCTGCCTCAGCATCAGCCTGCCTTAGCCTCAACCGGCTGCGCTCCCGCATAGTTCTGCGGCCTCAGCCTGCCTCAGCCTCAGCCTGCATCAGCCTCAGCCTCAGCCTCAGCCTGCCTCAGCCTCAGCCTGCTGCGCTCCCGCATTGTCCTGCGGCCTCAGCCTGCCTCAGCCTCAGCCTCCATCAGCCTCAGCCTCAGCCTCAGCCTCAGCCTCAGCCTGCCTCAGCCTCAGCCTGCTGCGCTCCCGCATAGTCCTGCGGCCTCAGCCTGCCTCAGCCTCAGCCTGCATCAGCCTCAGCCTCAGCCTGCATCAGCCTCAGCCTCAGCCTCAGCCTGCCTCAGCCTCAGCCTGCTGCGCGCATAGTCCTGCGGCCTCAGCCTGCCTCAGCCTCAGCCTGCATCAGCCTCAGCCTCAGCCTCAGCCTCCTCAGCCTCAGCCTGCCTCAGCCTCAGCCTGCTGCGCTCCCACATAGTCCTGCGGCCTCAGCCTTAGCCTGCCTCATCCTCAGCCTCAGCCTCAGCCTGCCTCAGCCTCAGCCTGCTGCGCTCCCGCATAGTCCTGCGGCCTCATGCATCAGCCTCAGCCACAGCTTCAGCCTCAGCCTAAGCCTGCCTCAGCCTCAGTTTGCTGCGCTCCCGCACAGTCCTGCGGCCTCAGCCTGCCTCAGCCTCAGTCTGCATCAGCCTCAGTCTCAGCCTGCATCAGCCTCAGTTTGCTGCGCTCCCGCACAGTCCTGCGGCCTCAGCCTGCCTCAGCCTCAGCCTGCATCAGCCTCAGACTCAGCCTGCCTCAGCCTCAGCCTGATGCGCTCCCGAATAGTCCTGCGGCCTCAGCCTGCCTCAGCCTCAGCCTGCCTTAGCCTCAACCGGCTGCGCTCCCGCATAGTCCTGCGGCCTCAGCCTGCCTCAGCCTCAGCCTGCATCAGCCTCAGCCTCGACCTCAGCCTGCCTCAGCCTCAGCCTGCTGCGCTCCCGCATAGTCCTGCGGCCCCAGCCTGCCTCAGCCTCAGCCTGCATCAGCCTCAGCCTCAGCCTCAGCCTGCTGCGCTCCCGCATTGTCCTGCGGCCTCAGCCTGCCTCAGCCTCAGCCTGCATCAGCCTCAGCCTCGGCCTCAGCCTGCCTCAGCCTCAGCCTCAGCCACAGCCTGCGCCTGCCTCAGCCTCAGCCTGCTGCGCTCCCGCATAGTCCTGCGGCCTCAGCCTGCCTCAGCCTCGGCCTGCATCAGCCTCAGCCTCAGCCTCAGCCTGCCTCAGCATCAGCCTGCTGCGATTCTGAAGCAAAATGTGGCCGGGGCCTAGGCGAGAGCACGATTCCAACATTAAATGTAAGGAAGTCTCAAGCGAGAGCGCGATTCTGAAGCAAAATGTGGCTGGGGCCTAGGCGAGAGCACGATTCCAGCATAAAGTGTCAGGAAGTCTCAGGCGAAACGCCCGCCCGCGGTTTTCCCCGGCACCCGCCCAGACCCCCCTGGGGAGTCAAGATGCTTTCTTTTGACACCATGAGAAACCTATCAGTCTTCGCTGTTAGGTAAAAAACAGAGAGAGAGAGCGCAACCCTTCGCACCAATAGGCTTAGGTCGGGAGTGCGCCCCTACAGGCGGATTTTGGGCGAACAAAAATAGGCAAAACATGCCCCCTCAAATGCTCACACATACTATTACAAAAACATCCCCATACTATTTTCTGAACTATGCTTGAACATTCCTCCTGTAGAGGGACATGCCCGATTTGAGAAAAGGCTCACCCGCCAGCGCCCGCGAACTCCGCGGCGTCGCGCCCGAGGCCCTGGGCCCGCGGCCCCGCGGCCGCCGCCAGGCATGGGCCCCGCTGCACGGTTTCCCCCGGGGCCGTATAGGCGACCCGAAGAGCAGGAGGAGGACGAGGAGGAGGAGGAGGACGACGAGGACGAGGACGAGGAGGAGCAGGAGGAGGAGGAGGAGGAGGGAAGAGGAGGAGGAGGAGGTGGAGGAGGAGCCCACGCCTCAAGGAGGGATCCCGGTCAAGCCTCAACGCAGGACTACACAGCACTAGGCCCGTCGCCCGCAGCCCGCGCGGGGCCATTCCTCAGATCCTCCTCCGCAGAGCCGATCTGGTTGTTGAAGTCGTCGATGAGAAAGCTAGCGCCGAAGATATCCGAGCCAGCGACGGCACCGCCGTCAGGGAGTTGCGGCCCCTCAACAGGGATGGGGCCATCAGGAAGTAGCGCACCAACTTCACTCACAGTAGGAGCTACTCCAGCACCTGCATTAACCATAGCGGAAATCTCCGCATGCTGATATTCTGGATCATCTTGCTGATCATGAGAGAAAGCGGAAGCGAAAGCCTCTGACTGGGCCGTCGCGACGACGTTGTCCTCCTCACCTTCCATTTCCAAGAAAAGCGCCAAGGTATCCCCCTCTACCTCCATAGCCGCCTCTGTACCATTGTCTGCCGACGATGCAGCCGCCGAAGACACGACGGGGGCAGCGGCCTCACCACCGAGAAGGCCGTCATCGTCATGAACTGCTTGTCCTGAGACTTGGACATCTGCTTCGCCAGCACCACCAGGTCGTTCAAGTCCAGGATGCGGTTCATCGTGTAGCTGGACCGATCCCAACGGTATGTATGGCGTGGACCCCGGAGCACGATTGGTGAAACTGTTGACGCGCGGGGGGGTGGCGCTGGCAACATGTGTCCTCGTCTGAGAGAGATGAGCGGGGTTCGTTCCAGTTGGGTTGTGGCCATCGCAGCCCGATCCCGTCACCCCATGATCATGACCACGGCCTTCGTCACCATCCAGCACACTCCCAAGGTTCTGAAGCACCCAGGCAACCAAGCTCCGCTGCTCGTCCGAAAGGTCGAAGATCTCGTTCAGGTAGAGCAACGCTAGCTCCAGCTGGCGGTCTGTGAGCTGATCAGAAGCTTCCGCACCAGACCGAGCCACGTGTAATGCATCACGCACCGCAGCACTCCAATGCTGAAGCCCCACAAGTGTATCTGCAGTTGTAGTAGCGGTACCACCCCAGTAGCATCACGGCCTGTCAACGTACGATCCGCAAGGCCGTGCGCCGCCGCCGACTCGGAAATGTCGACACCGGAGCAGCTGGATGAAGTTGTCTCATGGTGACCAGCACTGGGGAGCGGCGCAGCAGGTGTCATCCAGGACGAAGAAGCAGACGGGTCTGACGCCCCACTTGTGTTCACCCTCGCACGTCTCACGGCAGCTAGTCCTTGAGCTTCGAGCACCTCGTCTGTCAATGTCAATCCAAAAAGAGGACCATCTTCATCAGCCGTCATCGCGGTGTCGTTGACAGCAGCAACATCCATGAGTTCTCTGCCCATATCAGTAGGCTGAGGGTAACCGACGTTGTCGACGCTGCGATTGTCCTCATCGGGCAGGTACGGGTCAGCCCTGACGTCGCAATCACCTTCGACATGCGCAAGGTGCGGCAATAAGAGCGGAAGCGGGTTGAGCGACAACGGCGGCCCAGACGGAAAGACATGGCGCAAACGAAGAAGGTCAGCCCTTTCCGCTTCACTCATACACGACACGTCAGCAGTCCAGTCCCTTTGTCGAAGATGCGCAAGGGCCCGTTGACGTAGGGTGCGTACGCGCCAATAGTCATTGACGGGCCACGGTTGACCAAGATGAAGACAGGCCTGTTCCCTGGGGGTAGCCGACGAGTAACATCCACTCATGCAGAGCTCGATCGCCATATTCCATCGCTCCGACGTGCATGTCATTGCGCCCCCAGCACCACTCGATGGAAAGCTGAACAGAGGTCGAAAGTCAGTATAGCGTGAAACATCTGCGGCGTAAGGCACGCACCACTCCATCCATTGCTGGAAATCAGATCCAGAGAGAGACACATATAGCGAGGGTACCCATTGCTCTGCCCAACGCGAAATAGCATCCAGGAGCATCAGTCGCCTCCGATGTCCTTGATCGCCTTGCTCGCCTAAAGGAAGATGCCGCGGCTGCGAGTCCTGAGCAAACAGCGAGTCCTGCACATGGTGGTCCCCGCAGAACGGAGGGGGCCAAGACGCAATCGAGCGAGAAGAGCTGAGCGTCACCGATTCCACTGTCGCAGCTTCTGCCAATCCAGGATGCACAGCAAAGTATTCCTGAGGATGAGGCCTCTCGCGAATGTGCATATGTTCGCCCGCACATTGTCGCAATGCGATCAGCCGCGATGCACCTGCCCCGCCCCATGAAGACGATAAGTGGTGGGGAAGTCGAGCCCTTCCCAATGCCGAGCTGTGCCACGCGGCATGACACATGCTGGAGCCAAGAATGCGTCTCTCCAGCAGCGTCCCCTCAGGGGTAGCAAACACCCAACAGAAGGCCCAGCATTGAAACACCCGGCTGGCAAACCCCGTGCCCCAGTTCATCCAGTCGTCGAAATCGCTGCAGGCGTTGGGCTCCAAGAAGAGTGAGGGGGCCCAGTTCCTCGCCCAAGACTCCAGCAACACTGCGAGGCGTGCCAGCCCCCGAAGCATGGTGGGACCAGCCCCAGCTGGCGGCATGGCAGCGAACCTGGCCTCGCCAATGGAACCAGGAACAAGTACGCGGTGCGGAAGAGCGTCGCGCAGGCAACGGCGTCCGATTGGCAACATACCGAGAAGACCATCCCACCATTCATGCTCGATCGTTGGTAACCCGAGCTCGGCGGCAGGCAGAGGGCCAAGTGGTGCAGGAGGGCGGCGCGCGACCCTGAATCGCCCTGCCGCAGGCGAGGCAAGCGCGCGGGTCCGCGCCGCTCCTCTCAGCGTTGTGGGCAACTGATCAGGATGCACACGGTGGAGATGCCGAAGGTTGTGATAAGCAGTAGTAGCCAGATGCGTGTTCATCAGATCCTCGCCGTAACAACCGCGAAGCCCCCATCGATCAAGAACGTGCGCAGGCAGGTATCGGCGGCCTCCCGATTTGACCATTGCGAGACCCCATGCCAGCCCACGGCGTTCCCAATAGTGTCCCATATCGTCACGCTCGCCAAAGCACCCGAACAAGCACGGTTTGACCCCTTCTGCAAATGTAATCCGAGACGAGGTTAACCAACCGCCACAGAACGCACGGAAGATGCTTGTGGCCCAGGCGACTGGGTATGTCGTCAACTTCTTGCGAAGGGCGCCCCAACCAAGGGCTAGAATCTCGCTGCCAAGCCGCGGGAACCATTTAGTCCATCGCTTGATAAAGGTGGTGGCCAAGGGCGACGTGCATGAGAACTGCAAGGGGAGATGTGCACTAAAGTACTCAGCTGATAAGGCGCGATACGCAATCCGCTGAAGATGCTTCTTGATAGAGTTATCATTCGCCAAGGCCAGATGAGCAGCCGCAGCACCTGTAGATGCAGAGATCTTGCAAGCCCTCCCCATAAACTCGACAAAGGACGGTAGTTGCCAAAAGGGTGGCCAGAGAGCACCACACAGATCTGCCATGACGCGCTCATTGACCCACCTCGAAAAGGCTCTTTTCAAGAGGGCTAGATACGTAGCATGTTCAGGGTGTGTGACAATCCCAGACCGAGCCATCGCAGACTTCGCTGAGATGGGCAGGCTGCGGAGACGTGGTCCTCCCCAAGCTCCAAGTGCATGAAAGTCGACTTGTCGCAGGGCGCCACCAGGGAACCTCATCAGCTTCACGCGCACATGAATGTCCTGACTCTTCAGCATCCTGGGGAGCGGCAGGAATTGTGCCACATAGCCCATGATTGGCAGGCATCTCGTCGTGTAGTTGATGCCATTCAAACTTGCTGGGGCCGCAGAGACGGCAAGGGCGCTGACACGGGCGCCGTATTTATCCCATGGCGCAGACCATGATTGAAGCAGAGTAGCTGCAGGACCCATCCACATCCCCAAATACAGAAGAGTAGCCTCGACTTTCAAGGAAGACCAGTGCGCCAGCTGATGCTGCAGGAAGTCGTGCACACGCTGCCGCAGCTCGGTGGAATGTGCCAGCCCGCGGAACGATCGCGCACCTGGCGGGCTTGAGCTTCAGGCTGGCCAGCTTGGCTGCGACCGCCATCGCGCGCGATAAGAATTTCAGATCGATCATCTCAAACAGTACCCCGCCGAAATCATCAGCACAAGCCCGAAAGACACCGCGCTGGCGGAGTTCGATCCCCTGCCTGATGCCCTGCAAGATCGGAGAGGTAGCTGCTGCGAACAAGCTCCCAGATAGTGCACAGCCTTGAATGATCCCACACAAGATCGGAAGAGAACCTTGGTGGCCCCTGCAGCCCTGCCACAAGCAGTGACAATCGCATAAAGCGAGCGTGTCGCCTGCAATAGAGCTGACGGCAGGCGAAGGTGAAGAATGATGAAAAGGTGTAACCCTGGCTGAGGCTGGGGAACGCTTGTCCAAAGCCGAGAGCTACAAGCCGCGGCATCCGTTCCAGCGGGTTGGGCATCATCGACGCGGCTCTGGCAATCACGTCGGGCTCCATAAGGTTTGAGGTAAATTGGCGGCCCGAGAAAAACCCTCGCTGCGCTGACGACGTGGGGCTCTGCACGATCGGGGAAAAGGCGGCGTTGAAGGTGGCCGGGATAATCTTCATGTCCGTGTTGCGCCGCCCGAGCGTGCGTACCGAGTCAGGAGATCTGCTGGCCCCTCTGCAGTCGCCATCACCAGCCTGACATCCTTTAGGTAGGAATGCTTGAAGGGTGTCGCCGCACTGAGCGAATAACCGTTGCCCATCCATCATCCATACACAGGATTGCCAGAGGACCTTCGCTCCCGTCCCATGAGCTGCCCAGGCGGCAGATGGCAGCCCATCAACGCCATGGGAAGAGCGCGACGGCGCAAGCTTGACAAGCACTCGCTGTAGCATCTCAAGAGAGGGTGGGAAAACCCATCGAACGAGCAAGGATTCACAAACCGTTCAGCATAGCGTCTAGTATGGGCAGGAGAATCATGGGGAGCAGCAGAAATTGGTGCCCAATATCGCAGGAGCGCGTCCAGCTTCCCGAATGGGTCGGTATAGGCGGCGCCGTCAACCTCGATGGAGCGCAATGCAAGCTTTTTCGAGAAAGGTACCCAGAGCCGAGCTTTCCGCTGCACAGCAGCGATCATACCAGCCGAGGGGCGTTGTCGACCTTCCCCGTGTACTGCATCATGTTGTAATCGCTCCAATTCAAGCTCTGCAGCACGACGTTGCGTGGCGCCCACCCACGCCTGAAAGGTAGAGTAGTCGGTAATGATAACCTGGGTATTCCTCACCTGCAAGCACGCTCGAGCAATTTCAGAGGCATGGCATAACTTCTGCGCCAGCGAAGTGTTTTGCCGCCGGACGCATCGAGCAACTTGTCGAACATAGATCAACTGGGCTTCAAGGGAGTCGCTCTCGTTGATCAAGATATTCTGCATTCCATCGAAAGCTGCAGCTTGAACCAAGTCTTTATACCTCAGTAATTGCCTCGGCGGTGACATGCCCAAGAAAAACTGTCCGTCATTTTCAAGAAGCACGCCTAGTCGCCGCCGAAACTCTGGCCGTTTGTAGATATGTGCAGGAACTGGTTTGCGATAGCCGCCATCAAGATCACGATGTCGAATGTGCACTCGAATGGCCGCGTGATCCGATAGCTCTTTGTCATGCATCTCTTCGGGCGTGGAAACTACCGACACCGAGTGCTCGAGTTGACATGGCACCCAGTTGGGCTCGGATAGCCAGAACCAGTCGATCTGTGACACGGCCTTCGTGTCATGGCAGTAAAGTGTCGGGTCCTCCGACGCTATCTCCAACATCTGATCAAGCACCGATGACCAAAGCCTCACGTGCGAGCGAGCGTCATTCGTGACTTCGCGCAACTTTGCAGCTGTCGGTTGCGCCAGGCGGAGCGCGTCGTGAGCAGCAAACTTGAGGTCACCACATGCGACAACTTGCCTTGAGCTGTGATCGAGAGATGCCCAGTGCATGTCCGCCTTTATAGCTCTAATCACCTTCTGCACTTCAACCACCGAGAGACCACGATTGCCAATATTGCAATGACGAATCTCAGCGCGCTCTCCCACCAAAACAGATCGCAAGACTCTGCCTCTGACGAGAGGAGAAGACGATGAAGCAAGCGATGACGATTTCGAGGGTGGCACAATCGTAGCGACTCCGCCACGGCCCCGACCAGAAACATCGCCTCCATCCCTGGTATATTCAAAGGAGCCAAAGACCGTAGCATTGGGCGCAATTCTGCGCATGTAGAGTTCCAGCTCCCCCTGGGTCTGGTGAACCTCTTGTGTGGCAACGATGGGGGGGGGGAGATGCCAATCAGGTCCAGGTAGGAGGCCTGACTCATCGCTCTCGCCCCACGGAACTGCAGCAATGCCCGAGCATTCCACGACACAAAGGTGAGCTCCTGACAGCGCGGCGCCAGGCCGCCCTCCACCTTGTGATAGAAGATGTCGTCGTACTTGCTAAGGGGACCACTCTGGCTCCGCGTTTGGCTTGAGGATGTGCCCAATCGAATTGATGATACTAGCGCGAGTCCGCCCCATTGAGGTGAGCGCGGAATCACGAAAGAAGCAGAGCGTGGGATCGAGGCCAGGCTGAGGTTCAAGTCGCAGCACAGGGTTCCAGTTCTCAGAAAGCCATCCATTTTGCCGATCTTGCACTTCGGGTGCAACTCACGCAGCACGCTCGTAACCTTCTTGCCAGCAGTTTCCAGCTTGATCTGGTACGGCGACTTATCGGGCCCAATATGCAGCTGCGTTGATTCACCTGAGGCAGCTGGCACAGGGAAACGCACCCATTGGCCCTTGCCGAGGCGGAGCGCAGCCAAGGCCTGTGAGACGCGCTTGCCGGCAAGACCGACGGCGCCTGTGAACTGAATGACGAAAACCCGGTCCTGTTCATCACCTTCAATCTTGAAACCTTCGATCTTCGCATCTAGTAGCCATTTCTCCACTGAGGAGACCACGTCCTTCTTACACACAAACGTGGGCGCAACGACCTTGAGGATGGTGCCGTCAACGTTGCGCTGGAAGCCAATGCTGGCGGGCTCGGGGGGCTGCGGAACTTTGTTGGCCATGACGAGCTCCTTGCGCATTTCCTCAAGCGAGCACTGCATGTCGGCAAACTGCTTGGCAAGGGTTTCGGCGCGGGCGTCCACATCGGCGATCTCAGAGGCCACGGTGTCCAGTTGACGCTGGATGCGCTGCTCGAGATCATTGAGTTCCGCACGCAGGTGAATCTCCATTTCATTCTTGCAATTCCCAGGGACAGCTTTGATCGCATTCTCGAGCTTGTGGACGGCGGCCATGACTGGGTCCACGGCCTTGCCAGCAGCGTCGGCCGCAGAGGCGGCCGCAATAGATGCCAGCTAATCCTTGAGGGACTTGATCTCCTGCGGGAGGCGCTTGCCGAGCTGCTCAGCGATGAGGCCGTTGATATGGGCGCTTCAGTTATCGTCGGCCGTCGGCCATGCCGCATGCATCATCCTCGGCGTCGGAGACGTGACGGCTCGACCTCGAACGATCATCATTAGCCCGACAGCCAGCAGGGGCATAATCAACATCAGCACCCCGCACAGCTGTGGGACGCCCCGCTGCGAGCGCCTTCTTCTTGCGCTTGGGAGCTGCACCATTCGGGGGCATGCGCGGGCCGTAGGCGCCGAAACTTGACGCGATCGGGCCGACAGGAACGGGAAAAGCCTCCGTTTACCCGCCGACCCAAGCGCAGGGACGGTGGACAGGAGAAGATGCCAGACCTCAAGAGGTCTTGCCAGCCGCGGACTAGCGGTATCCGCTTGGTTTCCAAGGGAAGCCTGCATCTTGAGCCAAAATGGCTACGGAAGGAGGTGGAGGAGGAAGCGGAGGAGGTGGAGGAGGGAGGAGGAGGAGGAGGAGGAGGAGGAGAAGGAGGAGGAAGAGGGGGAGGACGTGTCGCCTAAGCCCTTCGGAGGAGGAGGAGGAAAGGGAGGAGGGGGAGGACGGGTCGCCTAAGCCATTCGGAGAAATCCTCCAGGCCCCGCCATCCAGAGCGCTGCCGCGGTCCTCCTGAAACCCGAAGCTACCCGCGGCAAGACCGCAAGAGCTGGCCACGACGCTTCTCGACGCTCCGCAGGACGCGACGCCCGTGCAAGTCGCGATCTAGGTTGCGTGCGTGGCTTTGTCTGCTGAATCGAATGTGCTGGCCGGAACGGTTCGCTCGGCGCCCTGGGGCTACATAATGGGCCGAATACTCTGGCGACAGCGGCCGCAGCAACGGGCCCGCTGGCCCCAATCTCTTACATGGATCTCGGGCTGCAGCAAGAACTGCTTCTGATCTGCTTGCGCCAAGCCCTTTCCGCTGCATTGAGGCATCGTCCAGCAGAGGCTCCGGGGAACCTCCAGGCCGTTTCTCGCGCGGGGACCGAGCGCGCGGCCACCGCGGTGGCGCGGGCGCGCGAGCGCCCCGCCCAAATCCCCTGAAGGTAACGAGGCCGGATAAGCCCCTGAAAAGACCAACCGCCCCAGGGGCCAGATAACATTGCACCGGCATCCACCCGGGGCGAAGGGGAAGCATGCCTGCATGCCAATCTGAAGCAGCACGCCAAGCATGATTTGGCTGTTGCACGTGAGTCCATTGCAGATGCGCGGATCCGGCCACTCCCACGGCGGCTTCAGATCGGAAGCCGACTCGCTTGAGCTCCGACCCCCCGCGCTCCCCCAGGACTCATCCGTCCTGTTGGCAATCTCCAGGCGCTCTGAAACCAAGCGCCCCGCCCTGCTCCAAACTCGGAAGAAGCAGTCCCGGGGCGCAATCAAGCGGCGCCCGCCGGCGGGTTTCCCCAACGCGCTTCTTCCCGGGTCAAGCTGGCCTGGAGGCCAACTCAAACATTTCTCGCGCCGATAGCATTGCCGCGAATGCCGCAAGGGCCTCGTCCGAGAGGTGCGCGAGCGACAAAGGACTCGCCCGACGCCGCGCGGCCGCGGCCCCCCCCGGGAAGCCTGTAAACAGCGGCCGTCCGAGGCGCCCCCGGGAAGCTCGGGCTGATTGCGCCCGCGCGTCGCCCGAAGACAGAAAATGGCAAGCGCCAGACAAGCCGTCCAGGTGTCTGCGGGCCCGCTCCATCGCGTCGGCGCGCGCGGGCAAGTGTTCCACCTCTCCAGCGGCGCCCCGGCGACTCTCCAGCGCATCCTGTCCTAGTCGCTGCCATTTACATACAGCTTGGGCACGCAGCTGTGAATGGCCGCGCCCACTGAACGTAAATGTCGGGCCCGCGTGGCCGCCGCGCTGTGCGATGGCTGCTCGGGCGCGGGCTGCGGCCCGCGCAGCTTGGATCTTCAGATTCTGCCCCTTGCCCTCGGAAGCGCCTTCGCGCCATTCATATTGGGCTCGGCCAGCGCCCATTATGAGGTGCCTGTCCACCAGCTCACGCTCAATCCCTCTGAAGGGAATGTCCCAGAACTCGCCGAGATACTCGGCGCAGCCCGCGCGTTCATGAAAGTCTGTCCACCATTGAGAGCAACGAGCGCGCGACGTCGGTCGACGCGGGACTCGGCGTCGGCGCAACAACGCTGCGTGCACACGTTGAGGCCAGCTGGCTTATGTGACACTGCGTCAATGTCTTCGAACACCTGCACCCCTCCCGTTCGAAAGCCCAGGTTCGAACTCGTTACGGAATAGTCGATGATGGTGCCTGGCACGCTCTCGGTGCACGCGATGGCCGCCAGCGCCGACACCGCGCCCGTTCCGAAAGAGAGCGCCCGCATTTGCAGATGCTCTGGCCAATCTGAAAATCAGCGCCGAATATTCAATCATTACTTAGCTCCTGAATTTTCATGAGATGCGTCGATATCCATGCGACGACTGCGATGCTGGTGGGTCCCATCTTCTCCTGAACGTGTAGGCAGCCACTGGCCGCAATGAAACCTCCTATCGCTGCTGCGTGGACGTGCGCCGCCACCGAACGTGCTGGAAATATCCACCCACCCACACTGTGAAGCGGCATGCTAACCTGCGGGCCAATATGGCGAACGCGACTGGGCCCCAGGGCAAAACATCTATAGAACATGCCAAGGGAAAGATCCAAACAGTTTGGGAGTATTCCAAAAATACATGGAACATCTCCCCCCTTTTACAAACATCCAGGGGGATCTCTGGGAAATCTCTGGAATGTTAGAAGTCAGGCGACATCTCAACACAAATCCCCGGAACATCTATGGAGCGTGTCCGGCGTGAGGAAATCACCAGGAAAACCAATGGAAAAAGCACGAGACATGTCTTGACAATGGTCCGAACAATTGTTGGAGCTCTCGCTCGCTATTTTTCATGCAGCCAAAAACCTTTTGATTGTTCGCAAAGATTTGTCGGACGCGAAGATCGGTTGGAGATTCGCGTGAAGATTTTCTGGAGATTGGATATTCGCGGGAACATGTTGTGGATATTCGCGGGCGGACCTATTTGGTTGGAGGTTGGAGGTTGGAGATGCCGCCCCCCTCCGCGTCCAATGCCCGAGCCCAGAATCCTTGGTAGCCTGCGGCTGCCGGTCGAAAACGGAAATCGGGGAGCTTGCCACATAGCCGGTGCTCCTGCACACGCAGTACCATAGCCCCGTTAGCTAGAGAAGACTCACTCGGCTCAAAAAGTTCGGCCAAATGTCCGTGTGATGAAATATTTGCTGCAACCACTCTGGCTTTGGGAATCCCCGGGAAGTACCCCAACCCTTCTGCACGTGAGGCGACACTTGATGCGATAGCTTCATACAAAAGAGCACCTTGCGATATTTGCAACGCCCGGGAAGACAACACGTACAATGTCGGGCGCCGCACGTCGTACACCTCGCAACATAGTACGCGGGACAGACATGGAAAAGGAGGAAGAGGAGGAGGAGGTGAGCAGGAGGAGGAAGAGGGGAAGGAGGGAGAAACGCTGGTGTGAGTAACAGCGCCATGCGATACATACATCTTCTCGGTTCGCAAGCGCTGCCGTTGCAGGCGACGGGCGCCTGGGGGGGGGGGGCGCTGAGGAAAGCGCCGTGCTCCACGTGAAGTTCCAGCGCCCTGCGCTGTGCAGCAACAGCGCCACGCGCTGACTGAGGTCAGCCACCCGAAAAATAGCGAGGTGCCGTCTGGGTGCGCGTGGCCCACAATTCCACTGGAACTCTCAGGAGCCAGCGAAAAAGGTGGCCAGTGCGCAGTTCGCAGCCACCCGACTCGGCTGGACCTCCCGGGAGCCCACGAAGGTGGTGACAGTTGCGCAGTTCGCAAAAACACCCGGAGAGCTGCGAAGTCGCCAATGGATCCGCACGGCCTCCGACTCGGCTGGACCTCCCGGGAGCCCACGAAGGTGGTGACAGTTGCGCAGTTCGCAGCCACCCGGAGAGCTGCGAGGTCGCCAATGGATCCGCACGGCCCCCGACTCCGCTTTGCCTCCCGGGAGCCCACGAAAGCGACGACAGTTGCGCAGTTCGCAGCCGCGCCGGGCGCAGCGAGGCCCCGTCTGGGAGCGCGTGGCCCCCGACTCTGATGGGCCTGTTTTCCACCACCACCACCACCATAAGTTGGAGGGGATCCTCCTCCTCCACCTCCTCCTCCTCCTCCTCCTACTTTTCGTCCTCCTCCTCCTCCTCCTCCTCCTCCACCTCCTTCCCCGCTCCAACCTCTGGTGGTGGTGGTGGTGGAAAACAAGCCTATCAGACTCCGCTGGATCTCCCGGGAGTCTACGAAGATGGTGACACCTGCACAGTTCGCAGCCACCCAAAGCGCAGCGAGGCCCCGTCTGGGCGCGCATGGCCCCAGGCTCCGCTGGACCTTCTCCTTGGCTGCCTTGCCGTCTTCGCTCCCGCTCTCCCGTTCCTGCCGCCTTCCGTTCCTGCGGCTCCGCGCGCAAAGCGCAAAGCTAGAATCCCCACGAACGCGGTGACAATGGCGCAATTCGCGGCCACCCCGGGAGCCGCGAGGTCTCGGCTGGGTGAACGTGACCCCCGACTCCGCTGGACAACCCAGGAGCCCACGAAAGTGGTGACCGTTGCGCGGTTCGCAGCCACTTAATGAGCATCGAGGTCCCCAATGGATCCGCAACGGCCCACGACTCCGCTGGACTGCTCAGGAGCCCACGGAAGCGGCGACAACTGCGCAGTTCGCAGCCACCCAGGGAGCAGCGAGGTATCAAGTGGACCCGCGTGGCCCCTGACTCCGCTGGACCCCCCCAGGAGCCCACGAAGGTGGTAACAACTGCGCGGTTCGCAGCCACACAAAGAGCAACGAGGTCCCCAATGGATCCGCAACGGCCCACGACTCCGCTGGACTGCTCAGGAGCCCACGGAAGCGGCGACAACTGCGCAGTTCGCAGCCACCCAGGGAGCCGTGAGGTCCCCAACAGATCCGCGTGGCCCCCGACCTGGCTGGACCTCCCGGGAGCCCACGAAAGTGGCGACGGCTGCGCGATTTGCAGCCTCCCAGCGAGCAGCGCAAGAGGAGGCAGGAGAAGGCAGGAGGGAAGAGCAGGAGGAGGAGGAGGAGGAGGAGGAGGAGGAGACGGGGTCGCGACCGCAGTGCTCTACTCAAAGCGAGAACCCAACACAGGATGGTCGGGAACACATTCTGATGGCACGTATCAACTTCACTCAGTATGGTCACGATGGCTGCACGAAGTCTGCGCTTGCCCTCGGCGCGCCCTCTGGGCAAATCGTTCATGCGATTATCCAGCACATTTGCCAAATTATCGAAGTTCCTCATCTGTCTCTGGTACGTTGATGTTGCCTGACTTGAGAAACGCTTGTAGCACATCTGGGTCTGCCGTGGGCAGAAGTATCTATCCGCTACCATGTGATCTTGCACCTCTGCAGCCTGGTGATGCTCCAGGACGGCCTGTCGCTGGAGCTGTTCTTGGAGCACTTGCCGCTGGAGCTGCGCCTGGTCGGTCACCGCCTGCCGCTCAGCGAGCCTCCCCAGCCTGCTGCCTGATCTGCTCACCGAGTGTTTTCCCAGCGCTACGCACCTATTCCAGCATCTTGTACATGTTCTTTGCCGTTCCCTCCGCCGCGCCGCAGCCCTACAAGACCTCGCCCAGGAGCTCGACGGAAAAGGTCCGCCGCTGCCCCCAGCACCTGCTGGAGCGTCAGGAGCCGGCCACGCTTTCCCTCGGGCGGCTGCAGTGCCTCCGGGGTGCGTCTGGCCTCCTCCATCTGCAGTATCTCGTTTCGTGCCCGCCAGCGCCTGCTTCACCTCGACGACGGCCTGCTGGACGACGGACGCCTTCGCTTCGAGGGACTGCCATATGGCCTACTGACGCCACGGTTTCTTGTCTAACGTCGGGTGCTGAACGGATATATTATTCTTGAGTCTCGTGTCCACTGGCGTGGCTGCCGCCAGCCTGTCGAAGTGAACCCTGCCGCTCCTTGAGGCTGCGACATGCCTCCTTGACCTCCGCCGCGTTGATGTCCTTACTTGTTTCGGTGCTGGCCGTGATTCCTGTCAGCTGCTTCTTGACGTCGCCGCCTGACCTGAGTTTGCTGTCGCCCACTTCCGTGGCGTCATTTGCCTTGGGGGGGCTAGTGCAATTTGAGTCTTAAGCTGCGCAAGTTCTTCCATGACGTTCTTGAACCCCTGTTCTGCAATCCCACTACTGATCGATCTGGAAGCTCGCTGGGATGGCAGCTCTGGGTTTCTCGTCTCCGGGAACGCTGTGCTCTTGTGCCGCTAAGATCTGCTGCACCGCACATGTTCCGCCCTGTTCCACTAACACTCTCCTGAGTTCGGCCAGCAATGCTTACGATACCAGAGTGATGCCCACGCCCGCCGCTTTGTCTGATAACCCAAGAGCAGCGGTCCGCCTCCCGCTCCTCCATCACGCGCCATCTGGCGCGCCACCTCGGCGGCGCCAGCTTGGAGTAAGTGAGAGTTCGCAGTAGGCGCGGGCTGATACCGCAGCGCAGTAGATGTGGAAGGTGTCCTGCCTTGGCAGGCGCCCGTGGGAGTACGAAAGCTGTCGGGGGCCGCCCCTCCCCTGCGACGAAGGAGGCAGGTCCTGAGCGAAGCGCTACGGACGTAAGCCAAGCTGGCAATGGACGGAAGAGAAAGGAGGGCGAGGGGGAGGGGGACAAGGAGGACGACGCCGAGGTCGAGGAGGGCGAGGGAAACGAGGGCGAGGGGGAGGAGGGGGAGGATGGCGATGGGGGAAGGCGAGGAGGAAGGAGCGGAGGGCTCGAGCTCGAGCTCGAGCTCGAGGTGGACCGAAGACCACCAGCTCAAGCTCGAGGTGAAGGCGAGGGGCGGGGAAGGACGACGAGGATGACCAAGACGAAGAGGTCGATGTTTATAGTGCTGAGTTGGCCCGACGAGGACGACGAGGACGGTGAGGTCGATAAGCACGAAAATGACGAGGCAAGTAATGAGTGAACGGCGAGGACAAGGACGATGCTGACGAGGTCGAGAAGGGGGAGGACTATAGTGGCGAAGGGGATGATCGAGGAGGGCGGTGTCGAGGACGATGAAGGCGGAGATGACGATCAGCGGGAGGACGAAGAGCACGAGAGGAACGAGGAGGATCTAGGAAGTGGACGGGGAGGACGATCGAGAGGACGGGGGAGAGAACGAGAGGGAGAAGAGGGACGAGGAGGATGAGAGGGCGGTGGCCGATGATAAAGAATAGGACGAGGCCGAAGAAGTGGGAACTATTAGGAAAAGGACGCGGAGGACCAGAAGGGGGGGACTAGAAGGGCGAAGAAAATGAATGTGGCGGGGAGGAGTCAAGTAGGATGAGCAATTCCCCTCAACCTCCTCATGCTGCTCCTGCATCACTTGGCTCCCAGAGACAAGCCCCCATCCTCCTCCTCCTCCTCCTCCTCCTCCTCCTCCTCATCCCCCTCCTCCTCCTCGTCGTCCTCCTCCTCCTCCTACTCCTCCTCCTCCTCATGTAACTGAAGACGTTGACCAGACTCTGAGTGACCGAGCTCGTCGCGGTTTTCTCCTCCTCCTCCTCCTCCTCCTCCTCCTCCTCCTATCCTCCTCCTATTCCTCCTCCTATCCTCCTCCTCCTATTCCTCCTCCTCTTTCTCCTCTTTCTCCTCCTCCTCCTCCTCCTCCTCATCCTCCTCCTCCTCCTACGAGGCCCTGGTGCCGGTGGAGCTGGACTCCTATCGATTCAGAATCGATTCCTGTTTGTCCCTGGGCACAGCGAGGGCCCCCAGAAGCCGAAGGCAACGAGGAATCTCCGCCTTGACTTTTTCGAGAGGTTGGAGGTCTGGGTTTCGGACTGCGACTCGAGCCTCCAGCAGGCAGTTCAGGCCGATCCGGGCACCCCCAGAACGCTCTCGGCGAGGCACAGCTGCTGGAGAGCACCCCGAGGCGAGGAAACTGCGAAGAACCCGCGAGCACGCCCGGAAACCACAAGACACGCCCTGACGCTGGAGGCCCAGGCCGCCCGATGGGCCCGAGCGGCACCACCGGCGCCGCCAGAGCACGCGGGCGCCTGCTGCGACGTGACGCTGGGCAGCACGGGTGCTGACCACAGGCCGGCCTCTCGGGGAAGCGGGCGCGGTTGGGCGTCGAGGGCGGCGGCAGCTGCCAGCTGCGCGCCCTTCGGGAGGAGCGGCTGCTCGCAATGAGTGGCCCTAGAAGCAAGAAGGGCCTTCGGTCCGCGACTTTCAGGGGCCACGGGGAGGCCAGGCCCGACTGCGCAAGACGCTGCTATCGCACCGCGTTCGGTCATCTGGGGAATCCAGCGTGCCCGCACGAAAAGTCATTGCGGCGACAGGTGACTCTTACGTGTGGCCGAGAGGAAGGGGGGAGGGGCGCCGCGAGGAGCCACGCTTGGGCGGTCGACATGTGATCTGTGCCCCTGCTCACGCCCCGACCCCACGAGGGGCCAGGGAGGGAATCTGATTTCTTCTCAACCCTCGGTTGGGTTCTCGTTTTGACTATAGCACTGTGGTCTGCATCCGTTCCTGCTTCCTCCCCCTCCCCCTCCTCCCCCTCCTCCTGCCTCAACCCTACTCCTCACCTCTCCCCCTGCCTACTGCCTCATTGCCTTCCTTTCTCGTACCTTTCTGACTGGGAGGCCGTGAACTGCGCAACTGTCACCACTGTCGTGGGCTCGTGGGAGGTCCAGCCGAATGGAGGTGAACGCGGACTCAGCCGAGACCTCGCGGCTCCATCGGGTGGCTGCGAACTGCGCAATGGTTGCCACCTTCGTGAGCTCATGGGTGGTCCAGCCGAGTGGAATTGTACACGCACCCAGACGAGACCTCCCTGCTTCCCAGGTGGCTGCGAATTGTGAAATTGTCGCCGCTTTCGTGGGCTCCTGGGAGGTCCAGCCGAGTGGAGTTGTACATGCACCCAGACTAGACCTCGCTGCTTCCCGGGTGGCTGCGATCTGCACAATTGTCGCCACTTTCGTGGGCCCGTGTGAGGTCCAGCCGAGTGGAGGTGTAAGTACGCGGACCCAGCCGAGACCTCGCGGAACCCTAGGTGGCTGCGAACTGCGCAACTGTCGCCACTTTCGTGGGCCCCGGGGAGGTCCAGCAGAGCAGATTGTCCTCGCAACGTTCTTGTGTATGGAGCGTTCATTTGAATAACTAGCTGCCTCGCGTTGAACGGGGTGTGGGCACCTCTGCGGCAATTGCTATCCACACCCTGCTGCCCCTGGCGCCTGGGGTGGGGGGCAGCAGCAGGGGGTATGGGTCGAACGTCGATCGCCGAGTGCAGCGTGGAAGGATGCAACTCGGAGGCAGGAGCGAGCGAGCGAGCCACCAACGCGGAGACTCCGGCGGGAGGAGGCAGGGGGGGAGGAGGCGGGGAGGAGAAAGACGACAGGGCCCGAAAAGGAATGCAACAGTGCCAGGACTGGCATGGCGACACTGGGCCCAACGCCCAGGCCAGGAAGAACCTCACCAACCGGCGCCCATCCCCCCCCCACCCCCCTCGAGGTTCGACGCTCGTTTTATTTCGGGGAGGGGGGGCGGGGGGACGCTCTTGGCCTGGACCTTCTCGCCGGCTCCACGTAACGGCGACCTTGGCCAAGGGGGACCATTGGTGCACTACTGCTTGGAAGCGCGCCCCCCGCCCCCCCGAAACCTTGCCACTCCGGGCGTTGCCGGGAGCGCTGAAGGAGCGCGCTCAGGCGCCCCGTCCTGGGCCAGCACAAGTGGTCAGCTCACCAGCAGGGGCATCTGAGCACCGTTGAACCGACCCCTTTCCCCACAGGTGTGGCCTGGGCCCCACTGGCCGATGTCCCCCCCCCCGTTTCCAATATGTTATTACACCCGACGCTGTTGTTCGGATGATCGGCCACAGCTAACCACGCATCAAGCGCAATCCCTGGACGTCCTTCAAGGCAAGATGCTTCGTTTGATTGCTGTTTGGATGCGCTGCGGGGGCGAGGAAAGGGCATGCACCATAAGACGAACGCGGGGCAGGATTGCCCATGCAATGCAGACTTCTCCGATTGAAGAGAGAAGTGAACTAGTTTGACGCCACTCGTTTCGATCTGCGTGCTGGTCATCATTATCAGACGACGAACGGGCCCAGAAAGTCACGGTGTGGAGCCCGCGCTACACGCATGGAGCGACGAGGGCGCGCGGACGCACCCCGACGAGATGGGACGACGGCCTGCAATGATCGGCCCATGATGTTTGGCATACTCTAGCTCGCTGGTGTGGCATTCATTGTGCACGAACGTGACGACGACACATTCTTCGAGTACCCCGACGGCCAGAAGTGGGTAAGAACATGAAGCAGGAAGGCGCTGGAAGTAGACTGGGTTTCCGGCCGCCCTGGGAAGAGGAGGGAGGAGGGAACACCGTTCGACTCTGGAAATAGGAAGGGGCGGCTAAGGTGGATTGTGGTCTGGGGATCCAGACATACTTGAGTCCAACGGCCAGCGTGTGTTGCATTCACGCGTGAGGGCCGCCCCCGCTCTCCGCCTCTCTACTCCTCTCCCCATCGGAGGCACAACGCTTGCTCTCCGCTGCGCACGTGATCGTTCAGGCCACTGCGCTGTATCCTCGCCCTGCACGGGCCAACCCATGCGGTTCGACCGAGCCTCTGCCTGCCTTCCCCAACTGAATGGTAAAATGATGGGGGTCTTAAACCAGGTTTCAAAGGGTGTATCCCCAACTGGGGTGGTAATATGATGGGGGTCTGGATGGGGATGGTGACTACCTACCAGACAACCCCAACCCAACTCGAAGACCCAAATCTCGGATAAGGGGGGTGTACGGGCTCCATATGTGTTTTTCAACGCTCCCCGACGCTCCCCCTCCCCACTGGAAATGGAGGGCTCATTGGGGCCTGGGTTGGGTCGGGGTGGTTTAGCGGTTGGCGAGATGGGACTGGGACAAAGGTCGGCGAAAAGATACCGAGCATCCCCTCCGAATCGCCGGCCTCGGGGCTCCAAGAGTTCCCTGGGAACCTGCGCCCAAGGCCACGCTAACGAAGATGTTGCTCAACGGTGATGTTGGGAACCAAATGGTAGGAAATCGCGAACCACACTTTCCGACATTTCCTATATTCAAAAATATCGAACGATAGCGACACAGCGAAATGTAAGAACGCACGAGCCACGCATTCCCACAATACCGAAACCTACATCTCCGTTGCGTACATCACCGTTCGCACGTCTGCGGAACGCAAAGGCCTCCGCCCGGCGACCTCGCGGTGCCCTCCAGGAGCCGACACCTCCTCGCAGAGGCCCCGGGGGCGCAGCGGGCGGCGAGTGCCCTCAGATCTTGCGCCGCGACGAGTCTGGACTGCACCATACCATGCCATACAGTGGGGCTGCTGCCAAAAGGAACGCTAACTAAGGAACGAACCCCCCTTTTGGACACAGCAGCGCCTGGGTACACGAGGAATACTAAAAGAACAACCGCAGAATGGCCCAAGGAACATCGAGCCCCTTCCGAACCCAAAGCGGTCCTCATTTCAGCGCCCTGACTGCACGGGAACTTACTACCAAAAACCACGGGTGACAGCCCCGGTGACGACCATAGACCTCGGCGACCACGCCCAAATACCACGACCGGAGACCGGGCCACGACACGCGACCACGGATGTTGGACCGCGGAGACCCCCCGCCTGCATTGGGAACCTCATGCAGGTCAACCGCAAGCCGTTCAGGGAGAGAGTACGACGGCTTCCCGCTCCTCACCTTCGGCTTCCGCGCATGCCTGTTTCGGGGGCCGGGGACGTCTGATGACCAGAAGTAAACAAATCAGTCCTGCACAAATGTGTCGAGAGGGCTGGGCGGTCGGAGATTCCCAACAAATCGAGCGGCAGGAGCCCCCGAACGCCTCCGAACTTCTACCCGAGCAGCCCCGAGCAAGGACGACGACAACGCTGACGGCGGCGAAGGCCGCGGCGACGGGGACGACCACGAGACCCGACAGTGCGAAAAGATTGGAAGCCCTGTGCACCATCTCTCTGCTACAACCCTCGCGAAGGACCCATCTGCGAAGGCCCCGGCGACCGAATCAGCGCGAAAACGCCAGGTGTGAAACAAGTAGCCCCCCAGACCCCCGACGCCACGATTTCTGCATGACGTCGACCCCCAGAGGTCTCGACCCATTTCCCGAGACCGCTTTTCCATCCTGGGGCCTTTTTGACGGTCCCGAGGCCCTCGAAGGGACCCCAGAGGCTGCAAATGGAGACAAACCTTCCGTCGCGAACTTCTCCTGACAGCAAGCGGTCTGGGACACTCGCGGCCCACGCGACGACGACGGCGACCACGGCGACGGCCACGGCGACGGCGCCCCCGCCGCGGCTGGCCTGGAAGGGCCCCACCCCGAAGCGCGCAGGGCCCCGCCGCGGGCCGCCCTCCGGCGGGGGCGCGAGCGCCTCCGCGCGCGCTCGCGCGGTCGGGCGCGGGCGCCCTCGCAGCGCGCGGGGCTCGCCCGGTGGCCCCGGACGGCCGGCTGGCCGTCCAGCCAGCGGCGTCTGGGAGGCTGCTGCTCTCCAGAATCCCGCGAAGCTGCCCGCACGGCCTCTCCCGTCATCCCCCCCCCCCGTTCCGCCGCCGTGTCACGCAGCGCTGGGCCGAAGAGCGGCGTGCCAGCGAGCCCCGACTTGCGGGAAGGCCAGGCTTCCTTTCGGGCCTCTTGCCAGCCCTCCTGTCCCTCCTTGCAAGCACGCTTGCCAACATCTAGGAAGAACAAAAGCCTTGATTGAATATGGACCGACCGTCCCGGCATTCCTGTAGGCCTGCCACGACATGTTCTTAGAACCCCCAAATGTTCTAAGAACAAAAACGATGTTCTTAGAACATAGCCCAGATGTGTTAAGTGGAGACCGTATCAGCCAGAAATGTTCTAAAGAACATCTCGTGCAGACCACAAAAGGTTCTTAAAACATCCTTCGGTGGGCCTATAGGCGAGCCAGGACGCTTCGCCACTGCTTGACTTGGGGCCTCTGGGCCTGCGGGGCCTGCGGGGCCGCCAGAGGATGGCGAGAGTCGAGGGCTCATGGCCAGCCTGCGGATGAGCAGAGCCAGGGCATCGTGGGCCCGGGCGCGGGTGCGCACCCGCCGCCTGCGAGGTCTGCCCTCGCGGGTCTTCCTCGGGCGCCGCGCCGACGCCCGCGGGAGAAGCTGCGACCGGCAGGCTGCAAAGGGAGGTGGCGCAAGCTGTCGGCGGGCGTCCTCGGCCTCGCGTTCCCTCCCATGTCCGCGTCCTCGGGCTCACTACTTTCCCTCCCACGTCCGCCCTTTCCTCTTCCTGTCCTCCCCCTGAGATCCTGGCGTTTCGATTTGTTCGAGCCGGACGTTCTCGCCTTCGCGGGCCCTGGTCACAGATCGGCCCGGCTTGCAAAGTGGCGCAGAAAGATGGGGTCCAGGGCTTTGGGCGTGATCTTTTTTACGATGCTGCATTTGTTTGTTTCGAGACGTCGGATCTCAGGGTCTGCTGCGCGCGGATGCTCTCGTCATGCTCGCCCTCTGCCGGCTATCCTTGCGTGCCCAGGTCCCTCCGGACGACGGGCCAGGGGAGAGCCCGCGAGCGGCCGAGCAAAAGCGTCGCAGCGAAAACACCAGAAGTGCGAAAGCAGTAGGACGGTGGGTACTCCAGATTTCGTAATAAAGGGAGGGGGGTCTCATTTCGGGGGGGGGTCTCTTCCAGGCTATCTTGGAGGGCCTGGGGGGGTCTGGGGACGATGTCTTGGAGGGTTCTCCCACGGGGGAGGTCTGAAATGGCTTGTCTTGGAGGGTCCAGACCCCCTCCCATTTATTACGAAATCTGGAATAACCACTACATCATGCTGGCCTAGGATTTGACAGCGGTGCACGAAATTCTCCCCCGATGCGTCTGCCACCCCCCAGCTGCCTCAGGGTCTTCTCGGTGGGCTCGTTCGGGAGCCAAGCAAGGAACATCCCCCCCCCGAGCCCGGGCTGCACTGAACTCTTGCGCCACACCAGGCGCTCCCCCATTACCCAAAGCCCGTGGCTTCAATCCGCAAGCCTTGCTTAGCGAAGCATGGACGTGCACGGGAGAGCGGAAACTGCACATGGCATATCTACAACCCGGCCGCCCCTTGTTGCCTGACGTGGCATAACATTCTCGTTGAGTGGGCACAGACCGATTACAGAGGAGCGAGGGGGACCTTGAACATGGTTGACAAATGTAAAACCCTCTTACTGAGCGCCTCTCTGAAGCTGGCAGGGTGCTTACACGCTGGCTTGAATTCCTTCGACATCTGCTCATGGAGACCGCGGAGGTGAAGTTTTTGTTAGCGGTGAGGATTGTGTGGGTGCGCGTGGGCCCCTGAATGCATGTGCACTGAATTAGCCTTGCGAAGGACCCAACCATATCCAGTTGTGAGTGCCGCAGTTGTGAGGATCGTCGTCGGTGGAACTCCCGATGGCGCCACAAAACGTGTCACTGGGACCTTCGGTGGGGCTTCCTACGGGGCCACGCAACGTGAGAGGGGTGTGCCGAAACGGGCGCGACGCCCACATGCGGACTGCGCCACTGGGACCTGGGGTGAAGCTATCTACGGGGCCACGAAAATTGAGAAGGGGGGCGAAACGGGCGCAACGCCCACATGCGGACTGCAGCAACGGGACCTTCGGTGGAGCTCCCTATGAGGCCACGGAACATGTGAGGGGTGTGCCGAAACGGGCGTGACGCTCACATGCGAACTGCAGCACTGGGACCTTCGGTGGAGCTCCCTACTGGGCCACGAAACGTGTGAGGGGTGTGCCGAAACGGGCGTGACGCCCACATGCGAGCTGCGCCACTGGGACATTCGGTGAAGCTGTCTATGGGGCCACGAAGCGCGTGAGGGGTGTGCCGAAACGGGCGCGACGCCCACATGCTAAATGCGCCACTGGGACGTTCGGTGGAGCTCCCTATGGCCTTTGGGGACACGAAACGCGTGAGCGGTGTGCAGAAGCTGGCGTGACGCCCATGTGCGAACAGCGCCAGTCGGACCTTCGGTGGAGCTATCTATGGAACCACGA
>CAUYUJ010016265.1:281662-287494 GCA_963575745.1 Prorocentrum cordatum
CTCGCCACGGCTGGGTGCGCCAAGAAGTACTACCCGAATGACATCGGAAAACTCTGAATCCCCTTCGAAAGCTATTTTTCTCAGCGCTCAACAGTAGTTGCCCTGTACTTTCGCACCGCTTCCGTGGCGATGGTCCTGCAATGCAGCGTCGTGCACATATCGACTGCCACGCCAATCTCTGATTCGTCACCGTAATTCCACCCCTCCTTTGGATTCCCACGATCGTGTTCCATTAAGTGGATAAATAAATGATGTTTTGGAATCATTTTCCACAGGAGCGTGGACTCATCTAATTCTGCCGCTTCCCTCCACAGCTCAGCATACAGTAGCACATGCTTGGTCGCCAGCACTGCGCACTCACTGTAGGACGTATCAAAATCCCACACGGCGAGCTGGTCATATATTGCGGCAAGGCTGCGCACGCAGTTCAAACGAATGGCGTTGTGTTCTGATGTCTGATCGTAGAATGTGATAAGCATGTGTAGCAATACTTTCAACAAGTGTCTCCCCTCACCTGCCTTCGTCTTCATCTTCGGACCTTTGCCACTCGCCCTGAACATGGGAAGTGTTAGTGCGTACACGGGGCAGTCGATGCCCAAAAACTTTGAACCCAAACGTATCTGTGATCTCAAAACGCTCACAGCCCCTTTTGACCCCGTTGAATCAGGCGACATGTTACCGCCCAAGCTGCAATGCAACTCCCAGAAGCAATTGCCGAGGAGATTTTGGAGAATCCCTAGACACACCACGTGCATCAAATCTATTAGTATGTACTTGAACCGCATGCCTGGGAAATTGAAGATCTCACTCCTGAACCCACTGTGAAGCATGCACATGAAAAGGGCCTTATCATCATCATATTCGTGCCCTCTCCAAGGGGCATGGCGGTCAGCCCTGCGGAAATCAAAGTCGGTCTTGTTATTGGCAGGGCATCGCCAGCATACGTGGCCGTGCCCCCCTTCCCCTTTCCACCCCGATAATCCAAAAGCTTGTTTGTACCAGGCCCAGTCCCCCTTTATCTGAATGCACGCGGCCTTGCAATTCAAAACGCAGCCCGCCTGGTGTATTCGATCCCTGTCGCCAACACCCGAGCTCTTGTTATACGGATTCTGGTCGTGGCGCACGCGTGGAAAATGCCCATCTGCCAGTGCGCGGAGGCTCCACCCCATCACTCGCCACGCCTCTTCGAAAGTGTGACGGCCGTAGCAGCCGCACTGGCATACGTACCTTGGAAGGTGTTGTCAGACAAATCTGTCGCTGATTGCTTCGGCGCCCGAAATGAGCGCGGACAAAATGAGTGCGGTGCCCAACAACAAATGTCGTCCCAAACCAACAGCGGCCGTTGTTGGACAGGCCTTCTCCTGTCTCGAATGGACACAGGCCGCGGCTGCGCGGGCAGGAACTGCTGTTGGGCATCGTGCACATTCTTTCCGCATCCATTTCGTGCGTACAGATCTGTGGTTTATTTGCAACTTGTGTCCTACCCCATCCACTTCCAGTCATCCGCCAGCTTCGCACCCCGCATCCTCCTTTGCGCTCCGTCGCTTCACTGCTGGGGCACTGTATGTATTGAGTTGCGTTGCGTTTGCTGGATCAGTTGCGGTGCAGTTCATTCGTTCTCACGCATCGCGATTCGCTGAATAATGTGTAGTCTGTTTCTGTAATCTGTAATGTTTCTGTATTCTGTAGTTTTTTCTGTAATCTGTTGTTTTTTTCTGTAGTCTGTAGCTGTTGTTCTGTAATATGTCGTTTTGTTGTTTTCTGAAGTTCGATTTGATTGCACTTGCTTGCATTGCATTTGCAGCGTTGTCTGTTAACAGAAATTACTTATGTAATTAAGTTGATTGCGTCTGATCGCTTGCGCTATTGCATATATTTCTTCCCTTTGGGCCCTCCCACCCCCCGCCCGTTGCCCAGGCGACGACGCAACGACTCCAGTTGCGACAGCCCCGACGGCAGCGCGGGCCGAAGGGACGAGGCATCGATGATAGTTTTGATGAGCTTCGATTTCCCAGGGTACCGTTTTGGGAAACAACAAAACCAATGCCGTCGATGCCGATCTTTGCCTGACAACACCTGCCACGTGAGAAGATAGACGCTGTCTCGCTTCGAGTACGGGGCGCTATCACCCCAAAGCCCCAAACTTGCAAACAGCTCGGTCGTCGTATCCCGAGGTGGCTTGAGCGTTTCGCCCCACTCTTTCAGTACATCGTTTAGTGGGCTGACCTCGGGGGCAAACGTACACCATTCATGTACGGTACTAGGCTGAACCATGTGGTGTAACATCTCGTGTGGTAACAGAAAATTCGTCAACATCGTGGCCTTTTGATTTCTCAGGGGGTCCCATGAGGGCAACGCCGCTTGGTAAACTGGTGGGAGATCGATTTTGTCCAGCCGCCTCATTAGCCCTCTATAGGCATTGCCTCCTTTCTGGACCGAGCCCCAATCTTGGACAACACGAGGCGTCTCGGTGGGTGCATCGCTGCAAAATGCCTGCGATGCTTCAACTACATCAGTCGCGCTGAACCTATGTTTGGCAAACTTCCTCTTCAGGAATTGCTCTGTATGGCAGCAGTCGGCGCTAGCGCACTTGTCGGAGAATGCCTCCTGGCAGCATCCATCTTCGGGGCGATGCCAATTTAAAACGCATCCAGCATTTCGGCCCCCCCCCCCCCCTTCACCCCATGCCCCAACCGCCGTCGCCCCCCATCGAACCCCAATCCACCCGCCCGCATTCTGGACCCAGGGCCCAAACAAAAAAGAAGGATCATCCTCGTGGCATCGCCCCGACAAAGGATTTGTTGCCGATTGAGTCCGAGAAGAGCTTCTTGCGAATGCCGCCGAGGACCATTCAGCGATCGCGCTAACCCCACGCGCGATCTGCAAAGCCTCGGGCCTAAAAAGAAGCTCGCAAGGCCAGCCGGCTGGGAACGAGGGGGGAAGGGGGGGCTGGAGGAGCGAGAAGTGGAAAGATGGCAGGGCGGTCTTGCATAGGACATCTGAAGACCTCAGATCAGATATATTGCACGCGTTCACGGGGGAGTCGGGTTCCAAGGGGCCATGGTTCCATGTTCTGGGGGTGCCTGCCGTCTCCCCAGGGGGCGCTTCAGGTGTTTCTGGCTTCTGTCCTCACGCGTGGACCTCAAGGGGAGGCGGTGAGACCGTCGTGCCCTATGAGGCCCTCGGGGGTAACCTTCTGGGGCCATGTTGGTCATTCGAGTTTACCAGACATCAAATGTCAATGGTTAGTATGTCCGCAAGGTTTCATTGAGGGACGTGTCGAAACAATGCTCTGCTCACAAATTTGTTTGTTTGTTTTTTTTTCTGGCAACCGTGGGAACAGAGGCAGTGCCAGAAAATCAGCCAGGGGCATTATGAACATCACTTCCTTTCCTCATCCATCCCTCGCTCGGTCGTTTTCGTTTTCATTGTCAGTATACCTCCCCCCGACCAGCCAGGCTCAAGCGAACTTGAAACTGCGCGCAACACGTCGTGCGCTGCGCCTAGCGGCCAGGCAGATGGCGATGGGCTCGACGCTGCGCCACGCAGCTCAAGACGAATCCTTCATCTTGCGCATCTCGTCCAACGTAGATTTCTTGAATGTGTTGAACTTTGTAGTCTCCTGCTCGAGGTCATGTTTGAGCTTGTCGGACATGGTGGTGTAGACCTGCGGGTCGTTCGAAGACTGGCCCTTCACAGACTTTGCCTCCGTGTAGATGCCGTTGGCGAATTTCTCCATGCTGAGTCGGTGCTGGTTCCCCTGCTCTGCGAGGTAATCGCCCATCGACTGCGGGAAGCCCTTCCTCTGAAGTTTCAGCTGGTACCCTGGGATCTCTCTCAGCTCGTCGTCCACGCTTCGGGCCCACGCTTTTGCTTTCTTGATCTGCTCGTCGAGAAGTTTCTTGGCCTCGTCGACCTTTGCCTTCATCGGGTTCTGCTGTGCCTCCTGCTTCTCCTTCTCGGCCTTGGCTGCGGCCCGTTCCTTCCTCTCGCGGTCCTTCTTCTCCTTCTCGGATTCCCCTGCCGCGCCGTCGGACAAGGGCAAGGCGCTGGAGATCGCCTGGCCCATCATGGCGCCCTGGATCTGCTTGTAGGTATCTGCGTTGACGTCCACGCTCGAACTCACGCTCGACGAGTTGTTCTTGAACTCGATCTCCCTGAGGATCTCCTTCGAGAACTTGTACTCCCTCACGCCCGCCTCCGCCAGCAACCCGTTGCGATGCGGTCTGCAATCCAAAGACTTTACGATGATAGATGCATGCAGCGGCGAATTGAGGTACATTGGCCCTCCGAGCTGCTCCTCCTCTGTCAGCCACTCGGTGAGGCTCTCCGACTCGTCCCTGCTGCCGACGGTGGTGTCTTGCCCTGCGGAGCAACCTCCGCTTGTTGGGTCAATGATGAATTTGGTCAACCACTCTCGCTTGCGCTCGATGGAAGCGCGGCCCGTGGTATCTTTCACGTACTTAGCGTGCAGCATAGGACACTTTGACTTTAAAGTCGTTCCCAATGAGCTGAACAGGCTCTTGAGCGAGTCATCATCAAGAACATCCTTGAGCTTGTCAGCGGTCAAATCCTCGAGCTTGGAGATGCCTGCTTTCTTCAGCGAGTCCCTCGCCGCAACCACGGGCTTCGGGACCTTCATGCCCTTGAGCTTCTCGAGTTCACTAAGCTCACCAGCCGTGATCTCGGCCTTGACGGGGTGCAGCTCGACGGGCGGGGCAGCCATGCTCTTGCTCGCTGTCGGCGCCTTGCTCTTGGCCACGAGCAGGGCCTTCGCCTTGGCCTTGGGCGCGGCCCTCTCCTCGTCTGCAGGTGGCTCGACTGGCGCAGCCATTGCCTTGCCCTTGGCGGGCTTCGGCGCCTGGCCCTTTGCTTTTGCCTTTGCTTTTCCCTTGGGTTGTGGCTTGGCTGCCAGCGGAGCGTCGCTGCTGTCGTCGTCCTGCTTCGTTCTTTTTGGCGGGCACGCAATGGCCGTGGCAGCCGGCCTTTTGCGGGCACTGGCGGGCGACTCGCTATCTGCCATCGCTGCGGGCAAGCCGTCATCAGCGCCCGAGCGCGGCATGAGTCTGACTGCTCGCTCAGTGGAGCAAGCGAGATCGAGAACTGTTTCGGCAGAACTCGAGCCAAAACAGCTACGCCACGGAGGAGCCGGTTTCTGGCATCTCTGCCACCGCTGCGTCCGTTGGCCCGAACTTCCAAAAAAAAATCCCCCCCTCCCAGTCGTTGCGGTTTCTGTTGTGTTTTCTGTATTCTGTAGTTTTTTTCTGTATTTTGATATGCTTCAAATATCCATGAAAACCATATATATATATATATATATATATGTGTTTATATTGGTTTTCATCAACTACAGAATACAGAAAACAATACAGATTACAGAAAAAACTACAGATTACATAATTTTCTCAGACAGCTCGATCGCGCTGGAATTTAACCTTCCTGGGGGATTCGTGCTTCCCAGGAATGCAACGATCAAATGTGCTCGCTGGTTTGTCCAACTCCGAACTTCCGCATCCCCAAAGGCCCTGGCACTCCACTCCCCCGAAGAGAAGCCCCCCTCCCAAGGGCGGGGCGCCCGTCATAATTCAGGAAACGCGCGGGGCGGGCGAAGGGCCCGAACGGACATCTCGGCGACGAGGGGGGGGCGCGGAGGCACGGACGAATCGGTAGCCACGGCAACAACAAATCCTGGCGAAAGACCCAACCATAAGCAATTGTTGGTAACGCGTTGTGGGTGCCGCTTTCGGTGGGGCTCCATATGGGGCCACGAAGCGCTGCCTTGGATAGGGGGAACCGCATGCGGACTGCGCCACCGGGGCGGGCCTTCGGTGG
>CAUYUJ010016266.1:0-30125 GCA_963575745.1 Prorocentrum cordatum
GCAGGGGCGGCAGGGGGGTCGCGGGGGCGGAGAGCGCTAACCAGTGTGGGGATCGGGGTGTAAGTGCGACGTCGTCAGTGTGTCCGTGTCTGTGGATTGCGGGTGTGTGTGTGTGTGTGTGTGTGTGTGTGCGTGTGTGTGTGTGTGTGTGCGCGTGTGCGTGTCTGGCAGGTGTGTGTGGGCGCGCGTGTGTGTGTGTGTGTGGCTGTGTCTGCGTTTGTCTGTTTGTGTGTGTGTGTGTGTGAGCGTGTGTGTGTGCGTTTGTGTGCGTGTGTGCGCGCGCGGTGCTGGCGCCGCCCGCGCCCCCCCCCCCCCTCCCCCCCCTCCCCATCCTCCCTCCCCCCCGGCGCTCCGCGAGGGCGGAGTGGTTGGAGTGGAGGGAGGGCCGGCCCCGACATGGGGCGGTGCCTCCCCCCTCCGGAGCGCCGGCGGGAAGGGGGGGGGCGGGGTGCGCGGGGGCGCGAGGATTTCGCGGGGGATTGAGAGCGCTGAGCCGCGGGGGGATGGGTTTGTGAGTGCGAAGGCGTCGGTCCGTCTGTATCTGTAGATGTTTGCGTTTGTGTGTGTGTGTGTGTGTGTCTGGCAGGCATGTGTGTGTGTGTGTGTGTGTGTGTGTGCGTGTGTGTGTGTGTGGCCGCGTCTGTGTGTATGTGTGTGTGTGCGTGTGCGTGTGGGTGTGTCTGTGTCTGTGTCTGTGTTAGTGTCTGTATGCGCGCGCGCGCGCGCGCGTGTGTGTGTGTGTGTGTGCTTGTTTTTTTTTTTTGTGTGTGTGTGTGTGTTTGAGTGCGTGTGTGTGCGTGTGTGTGTGCGTGTGTGTGTGTGTGTGCGCGTGCGTGTGTGTGCATGTGTGTGCGTGAGGGGTGCCGGTGCGTGAGTGAGCGCGCGTGGTTGTGAGTGCGTGCGCGCGTGAGATTGTATTTATTCGCGTGCGCGCGTATGTGCGTGCGCGCGCTCGTGCCCGGTGCGTTGCCGCGCCGGCTGACGTCGATCCTATTTTCGCATGCTTGTCCATTTGTACATGTCTACATACAGGTGCGCTGCCACGGAAGCATCGCTCTCGCGCGCTGGAAGACGCCTTGAAACTCATACATGTATGTGTTCATTCTATTATTGGAAATAAATTCACCGTGCGCATTCGAGACATATGCATGGACTTATGACACGTGGCTAGGAGCTCTACGAGGTCCCCGGCAGCACAACGGCTCTGTATGGCCGTGGAGCACATTTTGGGTAGCATCTTTCATCCAAGCAGCTGACTCACTTCATCTTGCTTGGAGCTCTCCAACACCTTTACATTTTCACATGTTGTATTGCATCCTTTTCCTTGTTCCTGCATCCTATTCCGTTGCCTATGCCTCAGTGGCTCGGCAGTGTGATGATAAGAGTTGCCCTCTCCAGCTACCCTGTGCTCCGTTTGGGAGTCTTAGGGCTCAGCTGTCACAGCTGTCCGCGCCCTGACTCGAACTCAAAAAACCAGGTTGAACTATGCGGGCCCTGCGGGCTCCTCTGCTACGGCCACTGCTCCCAGGTATGGTAATCGTACGCCAATTCGCGAATGGAATCGAGTGCGGGAGGATTTTACACCGACCTTCATCCAACTCACAGGTTGGGCGCGAGGTGGAGTCGGCAATCTCAAGACTCGTTCATCGGATATGCTCTCCTGGGATCATGCCCTGCCTGTCATTCGTAAATTTGTCCGTGGCACAGGAAAGATGACTGAGGAGCATTTCGACATGAGTAGGATCGAGCGGGAGCACAAAAATAAACCATATGGTCTTTATCGTATACGATTCTATGTTATAAGTGGCAAGTTGACGAACGATGAAATTTGGGAGATACGCAACTCTTGGGCCGTCGAGCTTGAGAATGACACGCACGACTTGAAGCAAGTCACTCCCATCCTGGCCAACAAGCGTCTCGGCGTATCCTGTGAACCAGCACCCTGGAAGCAGCCACATGTTTCTGCCGTGGGTCGTTGTCAAGCTATCTTTGCTACTCTCAGGAGTGGATCCCAGTGGCTGAAGGGTGAGATGGGTCCTCCTGTCAGCTATGTGTGGGGCTACCCTTCGGCCACGACGCCGAAGACGGATGGAGTATGCATCGCCGTGTTTGATCCTAACTTGGGGTGGAAGGTTGACGCCGAGCTGCTGCGTAAGGTCGATGACAAGTTGGATTGCGAGGTCTTTCTGGCCAAGCTCAACTTTCGTACCTGGTGAAGGTGCCATGGCGCCATCGTGGGCACGTATAACGTGAGGCGCTGTGGCAGCATGAACAGCCACGACTTGCTTGCTCAGATCAAGACCTCGAATTCGGAAGTTCTCGCTTTGCAGGAGTGCCAGTTCCTTGGAATAGGTAGGTGCTCTGAGCATGGTTTCACCTTAACTCTTTCTAATGATGGGAAGGCCGGGGTTCTCTACAAGAGGGTGTGGAGAGCCTCCATACGTGAATGCATCAGGGGTAATCGTTATGTCATTCTCGTGTTTCAATCGTTGATTGTTGCCAGCTTGTACTTACCACATGCGCCGAAAAAAGGGGATCACAATATCTTATTCACACAAACATTGCAGTCGTTTCGAAAGGATTTGGATACGCTCCGAGTTAGGTTTCCCAAGGAAGGGTGGGACTTGTTCATCGGGATGGATGCTAACGTTGAGCTTCTGCCTCACACGGTATTTGGAGATGTTGCTTTGACTGGTTCTGCAGTGCAGGGTGAGAGATTTGAAGAAGGGGACAATGCAGGAGGAGGTGGACGTGGAGGTTTCCAGCAGGGTAGGAGGAGGATGCAACAATACATGTGTGACGAGCTCTGTGAATGTATGTGGCATTATGGTTTGGTTTTCTCGAATTCTTTTGGGGCCCGTCGTACGACCTGGAAGGCCAAGGAGGAGACGGAGGAGGAGGACAAGGTTCTTGATTACCTGTGTATTCCGAGCTCCTGGGAAAGGCCTCAGTGGGAGGTGTCGTGGTTAAGGCCAACACTCAGGGGCTCCGTGGACCCCAGAAAGACCCGCCTGTCGGACCATGCCCTGCTCACCTTGCTTGTCCCCGAATCGGCCGCTCCGACTCGACGTTGGAGAACGAAGCCACGACAAACGTTCACTCATTGGTGCTGCGACGAAGCCTCGGAATTGCAAGTTTCGGCTAACCTTGATCGTCGTTTGCATGCTGCAGCTCGTTACCCATCTGGTCTCTGCCCGGATGAATTGGCTCCTGTTATCTTGAATGCATGTACACAGGACAAGGAGTCATACACCAATGTCCCAAAGAAAATGCAGATCCCCAAAAAGACAGATCGTCATAAGGAACTTGATGATGAATATCGCCGACTGCGTCGTGAAGGAGGGGAGGAGGAGGAGCTCATCAGGGTTAAGAAAGAGAGAAGGAAGGAGATGCGTGCACACACTCGTCGTCGACTCGAATACGATCATCGTGACGGGAAGCTCGCTCGGACGGTGGTGGACAAATTGAGTTATGACGATGTGCTCACGGAGGATAGGGAGTTGTGGGAGAAGGCGCTCTATGCTCACGGGTTCGCCAAGTACCGCTGTGCTGCGCAAGGGATACGTAACGTGGAGTGTATCGAGGAGAGGAGGAGGAGGAGGTTGCAGGACACGAACACAGTGGACGTCTCCCCCATTTCCATGTCCGTATTGTTACAGGCACGATCACGCTTAAAGTGTGGTAAGGCGGTGGGTAAGGACGGAGTTTCTCCTTCTATGTTGAAACGTATCACGTGGGTAGGTTTGCGTCATATTCTTCGGTTATTCCAAGACCTGTATCTTCAACGGTATCCTACTCCTCGGATTTGGTCTGAGTTGCTTGTGGTGTTGATGCCGAAAGCTAAAGATATCACTAAGTTGTCTGATACTCGTGCTCTCGTCTTACTTAGCAGCCTAAGCAAATGGTATACTTCATGTTTGGTTGAGATTGCTGAAGGTTATCTGAAAAACAATATTTACATAACTACGGGCAAGGGAAGGCCCACAATATCTACTTAAGCATGCCACCACACACGCTCTGGAGTGGGGGAAAGATGAGACCCTGCACCTCGCGTCATTAGATGTGCAGACTGCCTTTGATAACGTCACGGTTGAGAAGGCCAGTCGGGCCTTGGATGCCATCCCTGGGTTCCCCAATGACCTGGCGTTGGCGCTACTCGCTCCCAGTATCCTGGACACAGCGGACTTTACCTTTCAGGACTCCACGGCGACGGGTATTCCCTGGGATGCATGTGTACGTACTGGTAGTGTGGAGGCCCCCTTCCTGTGGAAGTGTGTGACACTACTGATGTGGGATAGGATTGTACTGAATTGGGAGGAGGAGAAGTTGGGGTACGATTTGGGGGTGGAGGCTGGTGGGAGGTATCTTACTCATGCGCTCTGGGCCGATAACATTTTGCTTTTCTCGAAATCAAAGACTGAGCTCACACGTATGGTGGGGGACTTCTCGGCTCAGCTGTATACGCACGGTTTCAGATGGAAAGATTCCTCACTACACTATCTTGCCTTTGGGGAGGACTCTGAAGGCGCCTCGACGGGGAACCTCGTTGTCCAGGTGAACGATCTCGGTACCCTGTGTCTTCCGCGATGCTCTGAAATGGAGTGCCTGGGTTGCCTGGTCACGACCAAGACTGACAAACACCATGATGTGGCTTGGAAATTGGCTCGGGGTTGGAAGCGATTTAACCAGTTCCGCAAGTTTTATACGAATCGTGCTGTACCCTTCCAGAAGAAAATCAAGCATTATGAATCTAGGTTGCGTAGTTTTGTACTTTTCGGTGTTGAAGGCATGCCAGCGGACCACCACACTTTGAAACAGTTGCACACGTGGGAAGGTAAAATATTGTGTTCTATGGTACGCCGCCCGAAACCTGCCGACATGGATTGGAGTATATACTTATGCAACTTGTACAAACGTGGGCGGCGTATGCTCCTGGAATTGGGACGGCCGTCTCTTGTGCAGCTATTCTTGTTTCGTCAGTGGCAGTGGGCTCAGGACTGTACGTTTACTGTGAAACGCCTGAACCCAACACCCGCACAGATTCCTCCAGGTACTTTTGATTCTTCAGGCAAGCCTGGCCCCAACGTCTTTGCTGCGTGTGAGCCACCGCCGGCCAAGAGACAACGTCAGGATGAACCCATGTATGTGCTACCAAGTATTGCGTGCTCGACATCAATGGGATGTCATCCTGACGTGTGTGAGACGATGCATGCTGTTGATTCCTTTGAGCTCCCTGGTTCTCAGACACAATTACCCGCGCATCGGCGCAATCTGATTTCCCAGATGCATAAGCGTGCAAAGACATTCCATCCATCTCAGGATTCTCTGTCGCAAAAGCGTTCCTCTGTTGAGTTGCCGTCGCAGGAAATCGCTGCAAACAAGCGGCGACGGGTGGCTCCACCTCAGCATCGTAGTACAGGGGACTCGCATATGCAGGCTAGAGAATGTATTTTTGCATGGTCGGGGGAGTGGACTGACCGACGGCAGGCCTTCATTGCATCGCTGCCTTGGAAAGAACGCCCATTAATGACGCGTCGGCATGAGGGGGGGAGACCACTGGCGTTGAGAAACTTCCATTACATTTTCGAGTTGGTATCAGGGAAGGATTGGTATCACACGTTATCCTTTTCACGTCAGGGATGGAAAGAATTTCTGAAGCGGGCACTGGATGTTACTAACATGGAGGAGGCGTGGGGGTACTGTTACTTTAAACATGCACAACCTGCGGGATATGCTAGGGAGGAGGAGGAGAGGGAGAAGACGGAGGAGCAGCAAAGGAAGGAGGACGAGAAGATGGAGAAACGACTTGCGTACATTAATGAACATGCATCGGAGTGGAATGCGGAGCCTCGGGACTCGATACCGATGGAATTGATTGGGGACTCCGCCACAGGGGTGAATTGGATTAACGGTCTCTGGGCAACATCCAATATTATCTACAAGCACATTCTTGGCGACATTCAAAATAGGCTGGAGCATATCTCTGTGTTGTATGGTATGAGGCCTCCGAGTTGGGGCCACAATATGTTCAAGTGGATCTATCGAGAAGGAAACGAAAGAGCTGACAGGCTGACATGGTTGGCCAGAACCAAAAATAGTTACGTTACGTTCCATACCTCACTTATTGAACATGCGAGTAAAACAAAACTAGACGGCCTCCGTGGATTCTTCGACGGAGGTCGCTCTGTGGAGGGATGTGCTGCAGGATGGTGTATAGATTTGTGTGTACACGGGACGTGGCAGTTGGTGGCGGAGGAAGCTGTCTCGCTTGATGCCTCTGCTTCTGTCATGTTTTGTGAGATGATTGCAGCACAACGGCTCTGTATGGCCGTGGAGCACATTTTGGGTAGCATCTTTCATCCAAGCAGCTGACTCACTTCATCTTGCTTGGAGCTCTCCAACACCTTTACATTTTCACATGTTGTATTGCATCCTTTTCCTTGTTCCTGCATCCTATTCCGTTGCCTATGCCTCAGTGGCTCGGCAGTGTGATGATAAGAGTTGCCCTCTCCAGCTACCCTGTGCTCCGTTTGGGAGTCTTAGGGCTCAGCTGTCACAGCTGTCCGCGCCCTGACTCAAACTCAAAAACCAGGTTGACGGTTTACCGCCGGCGCCCAGTTCGGGCGCAGGGTGGAGCTAGTTGGCCGACCCGACCAAAAGAGACAATGTGTTAACCTGGGGTCGGTTTTTGAAACTTTGTGCAAGATTTGACAATTCGTTTTCAGAAAACGGATTTTCTCACTACAGTAAGCTATGGCGCACCTGCTGGTAAAATTTTCAGGGCTCTAGGGGCAATATTACTGTCAAAAGACTTGCAGGAACCGACTTTGCCTGCAGTGCAGTTTGGCAGGTGACGGTGGTTGGCTTTACTTAACTCGAGCTGTCAGCAAGCTACAGACCTCTCACGCACACCAGTCGATGCAGAATGATCTGGCGCGTCACACTGGAAGCTCGAGAGTTCCTAGAAATGGCTGAGTCAGGAGTTATGCTCGAAATACTGTCTCTATGTATGCGTGTTGCGAACGGTGTTTCGATGATAACTCGAGCTGAGTGCATGCTATGCATGCCAGGTACATTCCAATCGAAGTAGCGACATGCGAGACATCGAATGGGAGCCTCGAGAGTGTCCAAATTGATTAGAATTTTCAAAATCAATGAAAAATATCGATTTGTACAATTTTGTATTTTTTGTGTCGGATGATTTTTTTTCTAATTTATATCGATCTATGGGTGACCTAGAGAGTTCTGGTGCATGTTTGTCGACGCAGAATGGTCTCGCGCTCTCACTGAGAGCGCGAGACTTCATATGAATAGCTTCGCTGGGAGTGAGAACTTTGGTCCAGCCGGCCGAGGCGGACAATGTGACAACTTTTGGGTGGTTTTGCAATTTTTTGAAAGATATTTGACAATTCATTTTGAAAAAGCAGATTTTTACTCCGAGCATTGAGATATAAACTTCGTTCCCTGATCAGCTCGGCCATCTAGAGTCATTTTCAGTACCAGTTCACTTGAAGGAACCGACTTCATGTGACTCCGAAAAAATCTCAACTTGAAGTTTTTGTAGAAAAGCTCCCAGAAGCTCCCGCTTTGATGCTGAGCTTTCTCACGGAATTTCAAGGAGCTCTACGAGGTTACCCGGCGGGACCAGTTGACGGTTTCACCGCCGGCGCCAGTCGCGCGCCCAACGTGAGCGCCCGGGCTGGAGACCCCCGGGGCAGGCGGCCCCCTCCCCCCCCCCCCCCCCCCCCCCCCCCTCCCCCCCAGGGACGAAGACCCGGGTTCGCACTCCCCAACCCCTTCTCCCACCTCTTCTTTGCCCCCCGGGTCGCGCGCCAATTCGTTAGAGCTTCCCTTAGCTTAGTTATAGCGGAAGCTAAGAGTAATTCCGGCGCGTCCGAGAGCTAGTTGGCAATGGAAAAATCTCGACGGACCTTTTGGTGACTTTTGGTCGGTTGAAAATGTCGTTCTCGAAATTTGACAATTCGTTAGAGCTCTAGTATTTTTTCCCATGATATTCGATCTTATTCCCGCTCGCCATCTTGATCTCAGCTCGATCGGGTAACTTTGAAGGCCAAAAAGCAGGCAGGCGGGAACGGCCGTTTCGAGTCATCTTGGTACGCGCTGTCGGTTTTCTCAAGATAACTCGAGCTTCAGGGCAACTACAGAGCTGGTCAGCACAGCTAATGCATTCAGAATGATCAGGCGCGTTCGCCTGTTGAATCCAGGGGTCTGAACTCGGTCTGCTAGCCGAGCTAGGGTCGCAAACCTATTCGTATTATTCGAGTCATTGTAGCAGACGCTCTCGGTTTTTCGTACTTAACTCGATCTATAGGGCAGCCACAGAGCTCATACTAACAGAAATCGATTGAAACTTATCAGGCGCGTTCGTCTGTTGCATCAAGAGCTCTGAAATCGGCCTTCTCTCCGAGCTAGGTTCGCGAACCCATTCGTATTGTTCGAGTCATCTTGAGAAGTGCTCTCGGTTTTCGGTACATAAATCGTGCTGGGGGAGAGCTATAGCTCTGCTGGTCACAGGAATCGATTTCGAGACATCAGGCGCGTCCGTTCGTCGAACCGATCGCTCGAAACTCGGTCTGCTGCTCGAACGAAATCTGCGAAACTGTTTTTGTTAGAGTCATCTTTGGAGGTTCATAAGCGAAAACTGGTCGTTCTCTGAAATTCGTTTCCACATTATATATTGTCAGGAAGCTCTACGAGTCCCCCGGCGGTAAGAAAGGTTGACGGTTTACCGCCGGCGCCCAGTTTGCGCCCTGAGCATGCGCCCTGAGCTCTTCGGCATCGATGAGCTAGAGGAGTTCCGGCGCGGGGGAGCTAGTTGGCCCAGCCGGCCAGAAAGGACAATGTGACAACTTTTGGGTGGTTTTGCGATTTTTTGAAAGATATTTGACCATTTATTTTGAGAAAGCAGATTTTTACGCCGAGTATTGGCATATAAACTTCCCTCTAACAGCAGCTTATCTCTCTCGATGCATTTTTACAGGAGCTGACTTCCAGGAACTAAGCGAATATGAAAATCGAAAAAATCGAACTTTAAGATTTTTAAAAAATCTAGTTTTCTGACTCTGTGTCGATTCTCTGCACTCTTATCAGTGAGAGGAGCTCTACGAGGTTCCCGGCGGTGACCAGGTTGACGGTTCACCGCCGGCGCCAGTTGCCCCCGGGCGCGCGCGTTTGCGCCCTGAGCATGCGCCCTGAGCAGGGCGTTAAAAGGCTCCGACCTGAGCAGGTACCTCGTAGAGCTCTTCGGCAAAGATGAGCTAAGAGGAATTCGGGCACAGGGTGGAGCTAGTTAGCCGACCCGACGAAAAGAGACAATGTGATAACTTTGAGTCGGTTTTCTGAACTTTTTGCAGAGTTTTGAAATTCATTTTAAGGAAAAAGATTTTTGAGCCGAGCATTGGCATATAAACTCCTCTCTGAGAGCAGCTCAGCTCTCTCGATGCATTTTTGCATGAGCTGACTTCCAGGAACTGAGCGAATATGAATATCCAAAAAATCGAATTTGAAGATTTTCGAAAAATCTCAATTTTTCGATTCTGTGTCGATGCTCTGCGCTCTCACCAGTGAGAGGAGCTCTACGAGGTTCCCGGCGGTGACTAGGTTGACGGTTCACCGCCGGCGCCAGTCGTTAAACTGCTCCAGGGATGGAAGGGGCTTCCGGCACTGCTGGAAACCCCTTTCCGAGGCAGGGGGCGGGGGGAGAGGCTTCCGAATCCGTGGAAAACCTCTCCCCGCTGGGGGGAAAGAGCCCCGGGCGAACGCCCGGGGGGTTCCAGAAGAGGCGCTCGGGGGCCTCTTCCGGATCCACCCCATCCCAACCCCCGGAAAAACACGCCCAAAGAAAACCGCGGACGGGAGGCAAGGGAAGGGAGGGAAAGAAAGCAGCAGAGGGAAGAGAGGAAGGAAGGAGAACACGGGAGGAAGGAAGAAAAGCAAGCGGGAGAGGGAGAGAGCAGAGCAGGGCAACAGAGAAAGAAGAAAACGGGGAAAGAGGGGGACGACAGCGGCGAAGACGACGACGAACGCCCCGCGCCGCCGGCTCGCCAGCGCCGCGCCCCGCCCCGCGCGGCCGCCCCGGGACCCCCGCGCGCACGCGGGGCCGGGGGGGCCGGGCGGGCGGGCGCCGGCGCTTGGGCGGCCGCGGCGCGCACACACGCGCGCCACACACACACACACACACACACACACACGCGCGCACGCACGCGCACACACCGGATTGGACGGTCGCCCCCAAGGCGGCCGTCCTTTCCACCCGGGGACGGCGGTCCTTCCCAATCCCATGGGAGACCGTCGTCTTCACCCCTGCCATCCCCTTGGCAGGGGGGCGCTAGGCGCAGGCTCTAGGAGCATACTTCCCTCCCCGACGGCTGGGTTTTCCCCCAGCCGCCCCGGGGGTGTGACGGGGAATGAGGTAGTACTTGGTGAACTGCCGGTGAGACTGGGTATCCCCCAGTCTCATTTCAGCCTGGGCGCTAGGCGCAATTCGAGCCTCCGGGCAGGAAATGTTTTTGTGGATTTGGGGGCGGGAGCGGGGCCGGGACCGGGGCCAGGGGCGGGGGCCGGGCCGGGGCCGGGGACCCAGGGGCCGGGGCTGGGGACCCAGGGGCCGGGGCTTGGGGCAGGGGCGGGGTCCAGGACGCAGAGGGCTGCGCGGTGGGAGGGGAAAACGCTCGCGAATTTTCCGCGAGCGTTTTCCCGTCCAACGTGCAGTCCCCGGGGCGGCCTCAATTCCTTTGAAAGTGCGCGCTGGGAGGGGGAAATGCCCGCGAATTTTTCGCGGGCGTTTCCCTGCTCGGGGCAGGGTTTCTGCGAGACGGAGCTTCCTGGAAAAGGGCGCTTAGAGGGGGAAACGCTCGCGAAATTTTCGCGAGCATTTCGTGCCAGGCGCCCGTTTTGCAGATTGGCGCGCCGTTTTCTGGAAAAAGAAGCTGTGAGGGAGATACTAATGCGGATTTTCCGCGCGAGTTTTCCGCTCCTGCGTGCGTTTTCTGGGGGGTCTCGGCCAGGGATAAAGACGACATGGAGAAAAGGGCACTTTCGCTCCCGTGCGGCGAGGGCGTTGAAAATCGTTCCGGGGTGCGTTCAAAATCCCGAGGAGACGCGAAGAATCGGTTGGGAGGCGATGATTTTTATGAGCGTGTGCTTGCCGGCGAAATTTCCGCTTTCGCAGCCAGCGACGACGACGACGACGGCGACGGCGACGACGACATCTGCCGCGCCCCTGTCCGAGCTTCCGCAATAGCTATTGCTTTAGCTGAGCAGGAGGAGGAGGAGGAGGAGGACAAGGACAAGGAAGAGGAGGAGGAGGAGGGGGAGGAGGAGGAGGAGGAGGAGGAGGAGGAGCAGGAGGAGAAGGAGGAGGAGGAGGAAGAGGAGGAGGAGGAAGAGGAGGAGGAGGAGGAGGAGGAGGAGGACGACGACGACGACGACGACGACGACGACGACGACGACGACGACGACGACGACGGCGACCGGGACCGGGACTGGGACCGGGACCGGGACCGGGACCGGGACCGGGAACGGGATCTGGACCGGGACCGGGACCAGGACCAGGTGCTGGCCCGGGCGGGGGGCGGTGTCGGTTCTTGGGGGCGGTGCGCAGAGCGCCCGGCGCCGGTCCGGGAGTCGCGCGCATGGGACGACCGGGTGCAGGAGTGTTTGCGCGCAGAGCACGCCGTGATCCATGAGGAGGTCGTCGACGATTCCGCGGTGGAGGCGGCGGAGCGCGAGCAGAAATCGCTCCGGAAAGTGTGCCGCGCGTCGTGCCGGCGGGCTCGGTGTGCGCGGCGGGAGGCGGAGTGGGCGCAGCGGACGGAGGCGGCGGCCGAGCGGAACGAGCAGCTTGCACGCCGTGTGCTGCTCCCCGTCGTGCCCCGCTTACTGCAGCGCGACGCGTCGCCGGGGCGGGTCTCGTCAGGGGGCGCCGCCCGGGGGGCAGCTCGCATGAACGGGCGCGTGGAGCAGTTCCTGAACGCGCGCGCGGCACGTGCCGTCGACCCGGAGCAGCCGAAGGCGCGCGCTCCCCGCGCCGCCGCCGCGCCTGCGCCCGACGCGTCGTCGTGGACCGTGGGCGACGCGGCCCTGCGCGCAGCCTGCGTTCTCGTGGCTCTTGGCGTGTGCCCGCCCCAGGAAGACGGCAGAGTAGTAATGACGAGGAAGATCGCGGCGGCGCGCTGGTGGCAGCAGCGAGATGTGTTCGCGCGGGAGCTCCCAGACGCGCCCGAGCTGGCCGATCGTGAGGCCGCGGTCGTCACCGCGAGGTGGTTCTGCTGCGTGCTCTACGGGCTCTCGGCGCGGACGTGCGGCGGCCGCCGCGTCTGTGCGCGCCGCTTCTCGCCGGGCATCGGCATTGGCGGAGCGAAGTGCCGGGCTGCGCGGGAGTCCAAGGTCTTCGTCGGGGACCTGGCCGTGCGCGCTGCCTGCGCCATGATCGCTCTCGGAGCGTGTCCGGCGGGGCTCGGCGGGGCGACGCAGGACGGCGCCGTGCCCATGTCTGTTGGTGCCTTCGGTGCCGCGCGCCCACCGCGCCCACGGCCGCGCGGCGGGCGCGGGCGGGGGAACCGCCGCGCGCGCGCTAGTTCCCCCGTCGAGTGGCGTGGGAAGTGCCTGCAGAGCGCAGTGGCTGAGCTCGTGGGGGGCGACGCCGCGAGGCATTTCGGTCGCGCGTGTCAGAACCACGAGGGTTCGGGCGCCTGCGGGTCGCTGGTGGAGCGCTGGAATTTCGAGGTCGTCGTCCAGCACTTGCGCTCCCGCTTCCTGCACGTGCGCGTGTTCTCTGCGGAATCTGTGGAAGCGTTCGGAGCGCAGGTAGGAGGGCGTGTGGCGTGGTCGCTGGGGCACGCGGCGGGCTTCTGCGCTGGTGCTCTGCTGTGGCTCGACGGTGGCCACGTGTGCGCGGTGGAGGAGTCGGCGGGCTCTGGTGAGGTGGAGTGGGGGGAAGCCGAGAGCGCGCCGAGGTGCCGCGTCGTCGCGCACGGGCGTTCGAGCTCGGCGTCGCGGTCGCCGCGCGCGGGTGCGGGTCGTGGCGCGCTGACGGGCGGGGCGCCGAAGCGCCGCGCGGGGCAGGGCGCCGCGGGGGCGCAGGGCGCTCGCGGGAGCGCGCGCGACGGTGTGGACGCGGAGGTGTTGGCGCGGATGAGTTTCGCTGAATTGGAAAAGTTGGCTGCGCGATTGCGGAGCGACCGCGAGGCTGGAGTGCCGTCGTCGCGCCACTGGGATGGCCCGAAGCGCCGGCGAAAGGACATTGAAGTGTACAGGGCCGCGCTCGCGGCGCACCTGGGCATCGACATGAGCGGTGTGCAGCATGGTGGCGCGGAGGCGCGATCGCGGGACCACTCGGAGGAGATGCTGGGCGAGCTGGCGAGGCACGTTGAGGAGCACGGCCGCTTGCCGCAGGTGCGTGAGTCCGCGCTCGGAAAATGGGTCGATCACGTGAGTACAGGGGAGGTGGCGCTGACGCCCGAGCGGCGCGCGCGGTTCGACGGGCTCGTGGACCGGCGGGAGGAGAGGCGCGCGCGCGCCCGCGCGATGCTGGATCGCATCGAGGAGCACGTGGAGGTGCTCGACGAGCTGCCGAAGCAGGGGGCAGAGGACGAGGAGGAGGCGACGCTCGCGCGGTGGATCAACAAGGTCAGCGTTGGCCAGAACGAACTGGATGATGACAACCAGGAGAGGTTCGATAAGCTGGTCAACAGGCGCGCGTGGCAGCGGCGGGCGGCGCGGGAGCGCCTGCTCGAGGTGAAGGCGTTCGTGGAGAGGCACGGGCGAGGGCCGCAGCGCTTCGGTCACGACGACGACCTGCGGGAGCGTCTTCTTGCAAGATGGATCGAAAACGTCCGAGCGCGTGGCGTCCAGGGCCTGGACGAGGGCTGGCGCGCGCAGCTGGAGGCGGCGCTGGACGCGGATCTCATCCAGGTCCAGGCGCTGGAGGCGTGGTGCGAGAAGAACCAGAGGATGCCGGTGGAGAAGGCGGAGGATGACGAGGAGCGCAAGCTGGCGAACTTCATCGCGAACCACGAGCGGAAGGGCCGCGCGGCGTCGTTCAACGCGCCCGCGACCTTCGACGCGCTGCGGCAGAAGAACGCGCAGGCGGCCGCCGCGCGCCGCGACGCCGAGAGCAGGGAGGCGGAGGCGCGGGCGCTCGAGGCGCACCGGCAGGAGCTGCTGCAGCGCGCGGCCGAGGAGGAAGAGGCCTGCGGGGAAGAGGGCGAGGAGGAGCAGGAAGAGCCGGACCCGGCCGACTGCCTCGCGGAGGAGCGGCGCGCGGAGGTCACGCAGGATATGTTCGCCAGGTTTCAGAGGGCAGACAGGGCGCTGGCTCGTCGGGTGAAGACCGCGCTCGTGGGCGCCCTGCTGTCGTACGTGGACGCGCTGCAGGGCGCCGCGCTCGGGCTCGACGTCTTCGCTGCCCTGGCCAAAGACAGGCGGGCCCGCGACGCCTTGGCTGCCCCGGCGGCCGAAGAGCCGCGCCGCGAGGCGCTCGGGGAGGAGGATGAGGAGGAGGAAGGAGAGGAGCAGGAGGAAGAGGAGCTGGAGGAAGAGGAGGAGCAGGAGCAGGAGAAGCAGGAGCAGGAGGAGGGCGACGACGAGCGACGAGAGCAGGAGAAGGGAGACGCAGAGATGGCGGACGCGGACGAGGAGCCGCGGGGCATGGCGGACGAGGAGGAGCTGCCCGCGGGCGTCGGCCAGGAGCACGAGGATTTCGTGAGGTACGTGCTGGCGACCTGCATGCTGTCGTGGGTGCCTGTCTTGCCGAGGTTCTTCGCGGGGGAGGCGCCGGAGGCGGAGCTGCAGCGGCAGGTGGCGGAACTTGAGCGGCTGCGGGACGTCGCCCTGGGGCGCGACGCCGCCACGGCGCAGGACAACGTGGCGCGGTCGCAGGCGATCCGGCGCCTGCGCAAGGCCGACCCCGAGCTGCTGCGCCGCACGCCCGTGCCCAAATCGGACGTGCGGGAGCCCTGGGAGCAGTGGCAGCGCCTGCTCGACCGGCTCGAGCAGGAGGGCGTGGAGCGCGAGGTCTGGGTCTGCTGCCGTCGCGAGCCGCTGCGCTGGCGTGCGCCGCTCCGCGACGACGGCAAACTGGGGCCGGTCCGCGCGCCGCCGCTGCCGTCGCTGGACGCCGCCGAGGGAGAGGTCTGGAGGCCTGGGGAGGTGCGCGAGGCGACTCGCCAGGCGCGGTACGCAGAGCAGGCGCGGCTGGACGGCGCACCTGGCGCACCTGGCGCCCCGGTGCACGGCAGCGTGCTCCTGCGCCTCGCCTCTGATTTCCTCTGCTACAAGTGCCAGCAGGAGTTCGAGCGCGAGCGGGGCGGAGGGGACGTGATGAGCGACGAGGAGGTCACTTCGTGGTGTGAGAGGCTGCATTTCACGTCGAAGAAGAAGCTGCCCAGTTTGGCGGCGAAGCGCGAGGCGGTGGAAGCGGAGCGCGCCCGCGCCGTGCGGCGAAAGCAGGCGGCCCGGTGCGCGGCGAGGGGGGAGAACGGATTCGTTGAGTTCCGCGGTCTGCTGCTGGAGAACGAGTGCTTTCACCAGGACAACTGCGAAGCGAGCGTGAAGCACGACCAGCGACACGCCCTGGAGCCCTGGTACCAGCGCGCGGGGCCCGACGGGAGCAGGCTGGCGCCGCGGCCGCGCGTCTTCGGTATTCCGAAATCGTGGGCCGGCCATGGTGGTGCGTTCTTCTCCGAGGCCGTGGAGTCGGGCTTCCCCGCCGACACGTTCCCCCAGGGGCGGCGCGGCTACTACACGGGCGAGCCGGGCGACGTGCCCGCGGAGCTCTGGCTGTTGCGGGCCTGGTGCCGCGCGCGCGGCGGCGTCGCTCGCATGGGCGACGACCTGGCCGCGCGCTTGCAGCAGCTCGAGGGCGACCGCGACATCATGTACAGGGTGGAGGCCGCGGAGGGCGCCGGGCGATCCCCGGGGAGTGGCGACCTGAAGCCGCCCGAGTACTTGGCGGACCTGAAGCCGCAGGCGATCCCGAGTGGCCCGTCTGGCAGCAGCTCCTCAAGCTGAAGCCTCAGGCGGCGCGGCAGGTGGCGACTTTCGTGCGCCGGGAGCGGGCGGGCGTGGGCTTGACGTGGAACCTCGCCGCGGGGCACTGGGACCTGGACCAGCAGCGCCTGCTCGCCGCGCTCGACAGGGATCCCGCGTTGCTCGCCGGGGTGGAGAAGGACGCGGCGCTAACAGACACGGACAGGCGCGCTCTGATTGCCCTCGACGATTTCCGTGCCCGTCACGGCGGTGTCTGGCCGGACGAGTTCGCCGATCGGCGCGGGGAGCCCGATTTCAAGGAAGCGAAGCTCGCGCGGGGTGTTGCAAGGGTGGCGACGAAGTATTCGCAGGAATTCGTGCGCATCTGGTTGGACCGGACATGCAGCCAATGGCTGCGGCTGGCGGGGTGCGGGGATGAGGTGGGGGGAGGAGGGGCCGGCGGCGACGACTCTTCGGGGGGCGGCGGCGGCGGCGGGCCTTCTTCGGGCAGCGGTGCGGGCGGTGGACCAGCGTCGGGGTCGGGCTCTGGCGCGCGGGGGCCGGGCGACGGTGGCGCGGGCGGCGACGGCGACGGGGGCGCGGGCGGGGGCGCGGGTCGGCTGCTCGGCGGCGGACCCAAGAGGCCAGCTCCCGAGTGCCCAGGGCCGCGGACTCGCGGGGCGGAGAGAAAGGACCAGGAGCGGTTGCAGCAGGAGCGGCTGCGGAAGGAAGAGGAGGAGCGTCTCAGAGGGAAGACAGTGAAGGCAGGGGACGTGGTGGTGAACGTGGCTCTGGATGACCCCCACGTGAGCGAGGAGGGCACCCTGCCGGCGTGGCTCCTGGACCCCGCGCCGTGCGTCGCTGGCAGGTGCCGCGCGCGCGTCTGGCGCCAGCACCGTGGCGTGTCCTTGCTCGCGCAGTGCCGGAATCCTTGCAAAGGCGAAGGGCAGTTCTGTGGGAGCCATGGCAGACCCGAGCAGCGAACTCTCGGGCTGTGGGACCCGGACAAGGGCCACTGCTCCCTGACCCGCGAGTGCCCGGAACGGTACGACATGGCCGTGAAGGAGGCGCGGAAGCGCGAGACGCAGGCCGGCGGCGCCCCGCCCGCGCCGACCCCGGCCATCGCTGCCGCTCGCAAGGCGCGCGTGCCCAGGCTTCAGCCCAAGTATGTGGCCCTCCCGTGTGACGAGCGCGGCCCTCTGCGGGCGTTTAAAGAGGCCCCGGAGGCTCTCCCGCCGTTCCCGTGCCGCCTTTGCGACCAGAACTTCGCCACGCATGCCGGCTTCATGACGCACGTGCAAAAAAAGCACCACGGGTGGCCGGAGTACAGGAAGCGCCTGTTCTACCTGGCCGAGCAGTGGCCGGAGAAGGACGGAGACGTGCGGCCCGTGAGGCCCAGGAGTGGCGGCAGTGCGTGGAGGCCTTCTCTGAGCACCTCGTCACGGGGTCTCACGACTGGCCGGCCTGCGCAGCGCCCGCCGACGTCTCGGGGGGCGCCGCCGCCGCCGCTGCCGCGCCGGACGCGCCGCGCGCCTGGTGGAAGCCGCCAGGCGCGGACGGGGCCGTGCCGCCCGCGGGCGTGGACATGCCGCCCGTGGACATGGACGCGCTGGGCGCTGCTCCGGCGGCGTCGGACGCCGAGGGGCCCGAGCCCGGGCAGAGTCGCCGCGCCGTGCGCTCGAGGGTCGCCTGCTGCGTTTGCGCTCGTCTCCACTGGGCGGACGAGCTGCACCGCGTGCACTTCTGGCAGCAGCCGGCCGGCGCCGGGGAGCGTTCGCTGCTCTGCGACGAGGTGCCGAAGCCGCCCGCGCGCGCCGAGCTCGAGGCGGCGAGGGGAGAGGCATCCGAGGCCGCGGGCGCGCAGGCGCAGGCCATGCGCCTGACGCAGCGGCAGCGCGCCCACGCGCTGCTGGACCCGGCACGGTACCACGCCCGATGGCGCTTCGTGCGCGAGGGCCCCAACGGCGTCGAGCGCCCGGGCGGCATCCCCCTCGAGGAGCTGGAGGCGTCCGCAGTCCAGACGGGAAGCTGTGGCTCTTGCACAAGAAGTGCTTCAAGACAGGCGCCAGTCAGACGGGGTGCTCGTGGCCGACGCGAAGCAGAAGGTGCCCATCTGCGCAGGGTGTCACGGCGCGCTCTCCAAGAGGTTGCCCACGATGCCGCCCTGCGCGCTGGCCAACGATCTCTGGATCGGTCGGCTGCCACCGCCGCTGCGGAACCTCACGCTGGGCGCGAAGCTTCTGCTGCCCATCGCGCGGGGCATCGTGCGGCGGTTCAACTGCAAGGCCGATTCTGGCCAGTGGGCTCCAATCGACCAGCAGATCAAGGCGTACGTGGGGAACTTCGTGGCGTTCCCGCAGGCGGACGGCGGTCGGCAGGTGCTGTCGCTGCCGCCGCGGGAGAGCGATCTTGTCGAGTTTGTGCAGATTGTCTTCGCGGGTTCCGATCCCGCCACCCTGCAGAAGGCGCGGTTGGAGGAGCTCGGCGTGCCCCTCGACGATTTCAAGCGCGCTTACGATTACCTCCGCGACACGAACGAGCAGTACGCCGCAGTGCGGTGGGACGAAGAGGCAGCGCGAAACTTTGCGGACCCCGAGGGCGACGGCGATGGCGACGGCTCCTCGCTCCTGGGCCTGCCTCGCTGTCTCGCGGCGTGCGTGGCCGTGGGGGGTGAGGGTGGCGACGCTCGCCAGGAGGGCCCGGCCGATGCCGTGCAGCCCGGCGTGGGCTCGGCCCCGCCGAAGCGGACGAGTGCAGGCGCTGCGAGCGCGGAGGGCGACGCGAACGCGGCGGCAGACGGCGGGGGCGAGGCAGAGGGCGAGGCAGGGGCCAGCGGTGAGGACGCTACTGGCGCTGGTGGGGAGGATGCAGAGGGCGACGAGGGCGAGGCTGGCGAGGGAGAGGGCGGCGAGGGTGTCGAAGAAGGCGAGTACTGCGCCGCCGTCGCGGACGCCGACATTATGGCCGATCTGGACAAGCAGTGGGCGAATGTGCACCTCAGCCTCCAGAGGGCGGAGGAGATTGCGCGCGAGAAGCAGCGCGCGGAGGCAGAAACGCGGCAGTTCGACGGCATGGAGAATTTCCAGGACCGAGATCTCGACCGGCGCTTGGCGGAGGCCGCGGAAGAGGCCCGCAAGGCTGCGAAGTTGCTCACCAACTGCAAGAAGGAGGCGCTCACAAAGAAGTTGGAGCAGACGGAGCAGAAGATTCAGGCCACGCGGCCTCCTCCAGGAGTTGCCGGGAAGCGCGCGGCCGGCGGCGGCGGCGGCGGCGGCGCGCCGGCCGGGGGCGCCGAGGCCGGGGGTGCGAGGCGCGCGGTGCGGGTCGTCGTGCCCACTGGAACCGAGCCTGTCAGCATGTTCTCGCCCGGCTTCTGGAGCGCCTTCGACCCTGTCGCGTTTCCGTATGGGGACGGCGTCTTCGGACTCGAGAGGGACGCAAAGTTGACGTACGACGAGTGGTGCCGGTGCCTCATGGCTCGCGAGGAGCTCGAGTACGTGGTCCCCGACGACGTCTCGGCGCCCGACGCTGCGCGGGCGCCCGCGCCCGACGCTGCGAAGGCGCCCGCCGCGTCTGAGTCGCCCGTGCCGCGCTGGCGTCGCCACGCAGACCTGCTCACGGCCCAGTATTGCCTCTGGCGCAGAAAGGCAATCATTCAGTCGGCCAGGTTATTCGTGCGCAAGCACCGCCTCGGGGAAAGCATCGCGGACCTGGCCGCTTTGACGCCGGAGGATCTGGCGCTGGTCGTGGCCGAGCTCGGCAGGGGGGCGGGCCTGAAGCAGGCCCTGGGCCACGAGGGCGTGCCCCGGAACGTCAAGAGCGCGCTGCGCAGCATGCTGCTCAGCAACCGCGATGTCGTCGGCTCCGACGCGCACCGGACCACGCTGCGGCACAGCAGTACCAGCTACACCCGGCTCTTTGGTCCGCCCCTGGTGTTCACGACGCCGAACATCGCGGACACTCGGAATCTGATGGTGTCCCTGATGTACGAGGGTGCCTCCGTGCAGCAATGGCGGCTGCTGGAGGAGACCTCTCCCGTGATGCCCTCGACGCGGGAGATGCTGCGGCGGGTGGCCGCAGACCCGGTGTCGCAGGCCATGGTCACGAACCTCATGCTGGAACTGTTCCTGGAGCATGTCGTCGGCGTCACGCCGCAGCGCGGGGCCACGGGCGTCTCCGACGGCGTGGCCGCCACGGGGGCGTGTGGAGCGTTCGGGCTCGTCCGCGCGTACTTCGGCCCCGTGGAGTCGCAGGGGCGCGGCGGCATCCATCCGCACATCCACCTGTGGCGCCTGCACCCGATGACTGGCGCGTTCCTCGCGAAGCTGCGCTCGGGGGACGTCGAAGGCCTCGAGGGGCGTCTGAGGAAGTGGAGGGAGGCCGTGCTCGCCCGGGTCGGCAGCGTGCAGTTCGACGCGGCGGAGGAGGTGGGCCGGCAGCTGGGCTTGGACGGGCGGGGCGGGCGGGAGTGGCTGCCGCCGCTTCCGCTCGCCCCGCGGGATCGACGTCTCGCGTTCGCGGACGGGAAGCTGGAGGAGGACGACCTCTCCTTGCAGTACCATACGATCGCTGGCGCTTCGCGCCGTCAGCTCGGGAAGCTTCTCAAGCCGGAGTACGACGCGGGGCGCCGCTCTGTCCGTGATGACAAGAAATTGTCCACAGAAGAGCTGCGGAACGAGGTTGCGGCCATGATGAAGATCGATCTCGGAGAGGAGCGAGCGATGCTGCAGGAGCAGCCCGCAATTGAGGGTCCGCGCCGGCAGCGCCCGTTCGCGCCGTGTGCAGATCCAGAGCCCGATCCCCATGAGCAGCGGGCACAGTACCCGGCGGTCTTTGGCGAGCCTCTCACGGGTGCGCACGTGACGCTGCAGCCGCAGTACCGCCGCAAGCCTGCGTACCGCGAGCGCGCGGGCGGCACCGCGGCCATGCACTTTGCGGACCGCCCGGACGAGGAGGCGCGCACCTGGGCGGGCTGCTTCGCGCGGGACGCGCGCAAGTGTATCATCCGTGGCCACCTGCACAGGTGCGGTCCCACGTGCTGGAAGCACAAGACGAACGACGATGTGCCTCAGCACTGCAAGGTGTGCCGGCTTGGCTTCTACCACGAGTACGAGACTGCGGTGTACAGCCACCCGTCCAGGAAGCGCCCGGCCGCCTCTCTCGTCTGGCGGCGCCTGCGCAAGGGGAAGGATTTGGTGCTTCCGGAAGGTGCGAAGGTTCAGTACGCGTGCGGCCCGTTGGAGGAGGGGCAGTGGAACCCGCCTGGCGAGCGCCTGGATCTGGGCGACGTTCCGGCTGAAGGCTACGGCCCGTGGGCGCACCGCTGCAACCGGTACGGCAGAGCTGGTCGCGTCGACGTGGTGCGGTACCACCCGTACCACGGGAGCACGAACCCTGTGGGCCAGGTGTGTCTGCGGAGCAACCTGGACGTCCAGTGTCTGGACCGCGTGGTGCTCGACCTGCCCGGCGACGACAGCGTCGGGGGCGCGTCCGCGGCCGACGTCGACCCGGCCGTGCCGCCGCCTCCGGAGCCTGGTGCGTTCGCCGAGCCGGTCGGCGACGCGTCGGAGGCGCTGGCTGGGGCCGAGACTGGCGGCACCGGTTGCGACGAGGGCGCCGGGCAGAGCGGAGGTTCCACGGACTCAGGGGTGTCGGCCGCAACTCAGGGCGTGGGCGGAGCGGGCGAGGGGTCGGTGCGCGCGCCTGCGGCGGGGGGGGCGCGCCTGCCCGTGGGCCGCCGCCTCGGCCTGCCCAGGGGAGGCGGCTTGCTCGGCGGGGCGCCGACCACCACGATGGACGATCCCGACGCGGGGGACATCTGGGACATGGGTGGGGGCGATGAGATGTGTTCGATTTGGTCGATGCGTATGACCTGGGTCCGCCGCCTCCGCCGACGCCGGAACAAAGCGGCGTAAAGCAGGCAGTCGGGCCGGCAGATCCACAGGGCGAGGACACCGCGAGCTCTGCGCGGCTTCCTGTTACGACGGCAGCCGGCCCGGGTTCGTGTTCAAAAAGGGGGAGCAGGGCCTGGGCTACTACAGCGACCTGCGCGCGGAGCGCGAGCTGGCAGAATCAGCCGTCGAGACAGAGCCGAGGTCGCGGGCGCCGGGCCGCGCCGCATCGAGCGCGGCCTCTGGCGGCCCTGCATCGAGCGCGCCTGCCTCGCCCGCCGCCTCCGCCTCAGCTGCTGGCGCGAGCGGCAGCGGTCCGCCGGGCAGCCTGCGGGAGCACGTTTTGCACTCCCTGGAGGCCGTGTTCATGGACGCCATCAATATGGCGCACTACCAGACGGACTACACGACCAAGGCGGGGCCGATCGCGGGAGACCTCGGAGTGCTGCACGCGCAGAGCACCGGGTTGGAGTGGCTCCGACTCCAGCAGAGGGCGGAGCGGGAGGCGGATGAGGCGGCGGAGGAGGAGGGCAAGGAGGACGTCGACGGGGCCCGGGCCGCTGCTGTCGCTCGTCGCAGCGGCTGGGGCGGAGTGCTCGACTCTGCCAGGCGAACAATCATCAAGCTCACGACCAGCTCGCACCGGGCGCTCCTGAAGAAGTTGCCCGAGATGATGTTTCAGATGCAGTATGGCCACGAGTGCTACTGCTCCCATGACACCTGGACTCTGTATTGCAAGGGGATCGTGGCGCTGGCGTTCCAGGCAAGCCACGCCGTTCACGAGAAAAGGGACGACTTCTGGACCGACCCCCGCGCAGAGGACATCGAGGTGGACCAGCCGGCCGCGGGAGAAGAGGACGGCGAGGGGGGGGGCGGTATCATGGATGCGCTGGGCGAGGGGCGCGCAACGCTTCGCGCCGAGGTCGTCAACGGCGTCGTCGGGGAGGGCGCGGGTGCCGGTGCTGCTGGGGAGGGCCAGCCCGAGCAGGAGCAGCAGCAGCAGGCCGTCGAATACCGGGCACGGCAGGAGCACGACATGAAGATGGACTGGCTGCATCGCGGCGACAGGGAGCCCCTGAAGTCCATGGGCATGTACCATTACGCCATGTACGTGTACACAGCTCAGGCCAACCCGCTCCACTTCGACGCGCAGGACTTCGAGACGTACGCGTTCGCAGACTCGCACCCGGCCGCCGCCTCCCGAGTGCAGAAGCTCCGCGTCGGCGCGCCGTTCAGGGTGCCCAAGTTCTTCGGCTTCGCGATGCCTTCGAAGGAGAAAGAGGAAGAGGTGAACGCGCTGTTCAAGTCGGTGATTTTTCGCCCGTTGCAGCCGGCTGAGAAGGGGGCGGCAGCCTGGGCGCCCTACAGGGCCGGTGTCGACGCGTCCGGGAAGCATAAGCCTGCCTGGGAGGAGTGGTGGGCGAAGCAGGTGGCGTTGTCCAGGCAGTACGAGCTTTGCGAGCGGCGAGCTGGAAAGTGGTTCACGATCGAGGACATCGATCTGGATCGCGGCTCCGAGGAGGGCCCGGGCCATTTTGCACAGCGCCCCAGCGCCGCCGAGTTCATGGCGCGCTGGACCGTCCAGGTCGCGACGAACCTCGACGTGGAGGCGGAGGCGAAAGGGCGGCCGCGAATCAAGACTCGTCCGGAGGCCAAGGACTTTGTGTACTCTGAGCTGCAGCCAGCGGAGAATCGGCCTGCCGGGGAGGCGGACGAGGAGGAGGGGGCGGGCGCCGGTGGCGGAGCCTTCGACGGTTTTGCTGAGGAGGTGGACGAGGGCGAGGCGGACGAAGCGTGGGCGGCGCACCGACAGAAGGCCAGGTTCGCCGTGCCGGATAGCGAGGTGCCCGCGGTGGCCCAGTTGGAGCAAATTCGTGGGTCGTCACAAAGCCTGGTCTATAAGAACATCTTCCTTGAGGGTTATGCGAGAGACCATAAGCCGCAGCCTGCTGCCGCGAGTACTGGAAGGCAGACCGGATTCGGTGGTCTCGACTTGGGCGACTCTCAGTTCGAGGAAGGCAAAGCACAGCAGAAGGAGGCGTTCCGATACAGGAAGAAGGGAGCTGAGGGCTTGCCTGGGGATGGCGACGGGGGGGGCGGCCTCGCGGGTTCGGCGCCTGCCGCGCTCGTGCCTGGTCGGCCGCCGGCGCCCGCGGTTGCCGGCGACGAGAAGCGGCCGCCGCGGGCGCGCGACATCGCGCAGAGGCTGTTGGACGAGTGGGCGACCAGGGCGGACAACCCGGTGACTTTCAATAAGGAGCAGAAGGCGGTGGTCGCCCTGGTCGTGGGCCAGGTGGAGGCCATCGTGGCATACGAGGAAGATCTGCGCAGCGGAAAAAGCGCCAAGCCGGTGGAGCAGATGGCTCTCCTGTTGCACGGGGAGGGCGGGACGGGGAAGACGGAGGTGGTGAAACTGCTGCGGCGTCTGTTCGCCGAGGTGTTCGGCAAGGGATCGGAGATCGCCGTGGCCTCGTCGAACAGCGCTGCGCGCGTCATCGGGGGGGAGACGATCCACAGCGGCTTCGGGCTGAGCGGGCAGCAGGCCTTGACCATCGCTAGGCTCTCCGGGCAGAAAGTCGAGGATGATTTCGTGGACCGCATGAACGCTCTCAAGGCCGTCATAGTGGAGGAGGTGTCCATGGTGCCGCCTGCGCTTCTCGGCGCTGCATCGTTTCGCATGTGCAAAGCCCGGAAGGCGACGCACAATTGCGACGTGGACCTGTACATGGAGCGGGGACACATGTTCGGGAAGGCTCCGATTGTCATGTTCCTGGGTGACTTTTATCAGCTGGGCCCTGTGAGCGGAAAAGGCAAGAGGTCTTCCCTGCTGCAGCGTGAGGCACCCGACCAGTGGGTTCACGTCCGCAATGGGCAGTCGATATTCCTGGACGGCGTGACCCACGCGATGTTTCTGTACGAGACGCACCGCTTCAAGGACAGGCTCGTTACTCCGCACGCGCCCTGCCCTTTCATGCCAGGGTTCTTGAAGACCATGAGGGAGGGCAAGAAGTTCACGGCCGAGCAGAAAAGGGTGGTGCAAGGGTGGGTGGTCCGACACGGTAAGAACGACAAGCGGCTGCAGGACCCCGCTGTCAAAGACGGGTTCGAGATGGGCATCGCCTGGGAGGCCGTGCACAGGCAGATGCAGTATCGGGCCGTGCGAGAGGCCAGGGAGAAGGGGCAGATGCTGCTGTACGTACAGGCCGTGGACTTGCCCCCAGCCCCCACGGCCTTCGGTGAGGAGCATTACAAGGCCATGCTGCAGGTGCCGAACGTGAACAACACTGGTCACCTCATCGGCATGTGCCCGCTGTACATCGGCATGCGTGTGCGGCTGACCGTGAAGTTGTCGGCGAAGCACCAGATCGTCCAGGACGCCGTGGGGGTAGTCAAGGACGTGCGGTTCCACCCGCGAGAGTTCGAGACGCCGGGCGCGGATTGGCGCGAAAAGAAGACTCACGACGCCCACAGGCTCGGTTATTATCGATGCAAGCGTTTGCCTCGCGGTGTCCTCGTCAAGTTTGATGACTTCACGGAGGACCTAGGGTTCGGAGCAGGGGTCGTGCAGATCGCGCCGCACAGGGCGTCCTGGGAGTGGAACCATCACTACTACGAAGACGATGGCGAGCGAAAGCTTCGGAAGGTGAAGGTTACGAGGTACCAGATCCCGTTGCTGCCAGAGAAAGTTCGCACCGTGCAGACGGCGCAGGGATTGGGCATGGATGCGGCCACCATGGTGCTCCAGAAGCCCATGAACATGGGCGCCGATGACTGGTGGCTGCACCTGTACGTCATGCTCAGTCGCGTTCGCGTGGCCCATCGCGTCCTCGTCTACAACCTGCCGCCCTGGGAAATCCTGCAGCGGGGCCCGCCCCAGTACGTCCTCGAGGGGGTCCAACGCTTCGAAAGCAGGATTTTCAAAGCGAGTTACGAAATCGCCAAGCAGAGGGCGCAGGAGTACGGCTGGGACGTGGGGGATGGGCCCGCGGGACGGGGCAACCCGGAGTCGAGATCGGCGCCCGCGCCGCCGACGGTGCCTCGGGCGTCGCCGCCAGGCCCGCCTCGCGCCGTGGGGAGCTCAGCGGGCGTCGGTGACGAGGTGGGCGACGACGACGACGACGACGACGCCACTGGATCAGCGCCTTCGGACGGGGAGGTGGCCCCTGCGGCGTCTGTGCTGACGCCTCTGCCCTCGCACGCGCTGCGCCCGGGCCAGGCTCTGACGGTGCCACCGGCATACATGGCGCCCGACGCAGGGCCTGCGGGGCGGGGCAGGGGCCGCGGCCGCGGCGGCGACGCGACGGCGACCGCAGATGCGGCGGCGGCACCGTCCACTGGGAGCGCTGCTTCGCGGGGGCGTGGGCGCGGGGGTGCCGGCCGCGGCGCCGGTAGGGGCCCCGTCGTGCCGAGGGATCTTTGGGGGGAAATGTTTCGCACGGCGGCGACTGTTGGCGATGGTGCAGAGCCGCCAGAGCTGCGCCCGCTGGACCGGGATCTGTGCATGGCAGCTTACGGCGTGTCCCAGGAGGAGGTCACCAGGGAGCTGCAGTGGCACTGCGGCCGCGGCTCTGGCGTGGGCATCGCAAACCTCGGCAATACTTGCTTCGTGAGCTCAGTCGCGCAGGTGCTGCTGCGCCTGGCTCCCTTCCGTCGGCTTCTCCACGAGAACGGCCGGTGCCCTCTGGGTGCAGACTCTTGCGCGGCGTGCGCGCTCGGAGCTCAGGCCGCGGCTCTCTCTGTCCAGGGGGTCGACGCCGTCGCGCCACTCGCTATAGCCGCGCGCAAGGGGCTCTTTGGTGAGCGAGAATTTGCAGAATTCGATCAGCAAGGGAGACCGAAGCAATGTGACGCGTCAGAGTTCTTCCTGGCCGCCCTCCATGCCGTTACCGCGGCCGAACACCCCGTTTGCACCGCAGGGGGGGCTCACGGGCAGCGCAGTGTGCTCCAGCAGCACGTCTGCGGCATTGCGTTTCGGCAGCGGAGGCGATGCGCCGCGTGCACAGCAAGTTCGGACAAGGGGGAAATTAAGACGTTTCTCAAGGTGGTGCCTTCCGAATTGCTCGGCCCCGACTACCGGGGGCCGTGCGATCTGGAGGAGTTGATCCGGCTGGAATTAAGGCATGTCGGTGAGCCAGGGCAAGGATGTCCGGCGCACGCTCACCTCGATGATGCTCAGAGGGCGGCGGCCGGGGTCTGTCAAGGCATCAGGGTATATACAGGCAATCGCTGGGAGCGGTCGCCGCCCGTGCTCTTCGTGATCGTGCAGCGGGTGATAGGCGAGTGGTACGACAGACGCCCTGTGCGCTTTCCTCAGATTCTGCGGCCTGTGGATTCCGAGGGCGAGTACGATTTCTCGGGGGTCGTGGTGCACCAGGGCGAAAGCGCGACGAGCGGACACTACTATGCGTATGCATCCGTGGGCGTGAACGAATACGCCAAATTCGACGACAGTACTGTCCACCTCCAGACTTGGGCGCAGATCGCCAGAAACCACCAGGTGCACATGGGCGCGTATGTGTTTGAGTATGTGCGCAGGGCGGGTCCGCGGGGCGGAGGCGGCGGGCGCGCGGCGGCGGGGTCTGCGGGGGGCGCCGGCGGCAGCGCTGGTGCGGGACCGTCTGGTGCGCCGCCGGATCCGCCGACTGCGCCTCTCGGGCATGCAGGCGGGCGCGCGGCGGGGTCTGCGGGGAGCGGCGATGGCGGCGGCGGCGCTGCTTCCAGCACGTCTGCCGCGCCGTCTGCGCCGCCGAGTGCGCCCGCCGGGCAGCAGGCGTCGGGTGGCGAGCCACCGGGCAAGCGGCGTCGGGCGGGTGGCGGGGATCCTGGCGCTGGCGACGGGGACCCCGGCGCTTCGGGGCAGCCGCAGCCGCCGTTGCGCAGGGGCAAGAAGCGCGGGCTGTCCCCGCCTGCTCTGGGCAGCACGGGCGGCGAGGACGACGACGCTGGCAGGGCCTCGGGCGTCCCGTCCGCGGGCCCGGCTCCTGCCGCGGTCGAGCCAGGCGTGGGGGCGCCACCTGCCGACCGCGAGTGGCATCGCTTTACGCCGAAGACGATCGATGAAAGGAAATGTTTGGCTCGTACTTGGGGGGATGGAGTGGGTGCGCAGTGCCGCAGTTTCCCCGCGGAGGGATGCGGCGTGTTCTGCAAGAGGCACTTCGGCCAGCAAGGGGCAAAGGGGTGGCATGGGCGCGTGGACGGGGCAATCCCGGAGGCAAAGTTGAAGGAGTTCCAGGAGCGAGCGGCGCGCAGTGCGTCGGGCGCTGTTTCTGCGCCGGTGGTTCCAGCGTCGGGGACCCTGCCCGAGGCTTCGCCCGCGGCTGCGCCTCCAGAGGTGTTCGCCCAGGGCGGCTTCGAGGGTGCGCGAGAGGCCGCCGCGTCCGAGGGTGCTGGGGATGCTGGCGCGCACTGTGGGGCTTCGGCCCCGTCAGTGGGCGGTGGAGGCGGGGCGACGACGAGGATTGTGGCTGGCGTTGACGTTCGTGTGGGCGCCGGCGCTGGCACGGCGTCCACCGAACCGCCGCGCCCTCAAGCGCGCCCGCGCATCGCCACAATCGGGATTCCGGACGTGGAGGCTCACGAGAAGGCGCAGCAGGCGAGGGAGGCGGAGACCGCGCGCAGGCGACGCGAAGAGGGCGAACGGGGCCGCGTGACAGACAGGACAGGCGTAGACCTACCCCGCTCTGATCCACACAGGTTGGGATGAGATCGCCCCTCCATGGCCGCTTGCCAGGGCGTCCCTCATTGAGTGTGCGGGCGTGCGTTTGTGTATTCGTGTGTGTGTGTGTGTATGTGTGTCTGTGTGTCTTAGTGTGCGCGTGTATGTCCGCGTGTGCACTTGAGACCCGCGCTCGCGCCTGCGACGCGGCGCGCTTCCTGAGGAAACGTGCATCCTTGTGTGTGCGTGTGTGTGTGTGTCTGTGTGCGAGCACGGCGCTGGCACCCCCGCCGCCCCCTTCCCCCTTCTCCCCCCCCATCTCTTCGGCGCTCCGCGAGGGCGGAGTGGCTGGAGTGGAGGGAGGGCCGGCCCCAACATGGGGCGGTGCCTCCCCCCTCCGGAGCGCCGGCGGGGAGGGCGGTGGCGCTTGGGGGCGGCTGGGGGGCGCGGGGGTAGAGTGCGCTGCTTTGTCGGGGAATGGGTCTGTCACCGCGTTGTCGTCTGTGCGTGGTTAGCCGCGGGTGTTCGCGATTGCGTCTGTGTGTGCGCTTGTGTGTGTGTGTGTTTGTGGTGGTGGTGGTGGGGGGGGGCTCGCGCGTGTCTCGTATGTGTGTGTGTGTGTGTGTGTGTGCGCGACCGTGTGTGCGTGTGCGCGTGCGTGTCTGGGTGCTCGCGCGTGTGTGTGCGTGTGTGTGTAAACGTTTGAGTGTGTTTATGTCTGTGTGTCTGTGTGGCTGCATGTCCTCAAGCTCCTCAAGCTGTGTGTCAGATTTGTGGCTGCATGTGTCTGTGTGTCTGTCAGGCTGCATGTGTGGCTGCATGTGTCTGTGTGTCTGTGTGGGTTCTTGTGTATATATGTGTTTTTGCGTGTGCGCGTTTGCGCGTGTGTGTGTGGACCTTTGCGTGTGTGTGTGTGTGTGCGTGTGTGTGCATGTGTGTATGTGCGCATGTGTGTGGAGCATGCTGGCGTACGTGTGTGCTCTTGTGTGCTAGTCTGTGTGTGTGTGCGTGTACTTGCTTGTGTGATATCCTCTTTGCCATCCTGTTCGTTGTTCGTCTGCGCATGTGCGTGTGCGCGTGCGTGCGCGCGGTGCTGCCGCCGTCCGCGCGCCCCCCACCCCTCCCCCCTCCCCCCCCTCTGGCGCTCCGCGAGGGCGGAGTGGTAGGAGCGGAGGGAGGGCCGGCCCCAAAAGGGGGCGGTGCCTCCCCCCTCCGGAGCGCCGGCGGGGAGGGCGGGGGTGCGTGGGGGCGGCAGGGGAGCGCGGGGGGGGGGGGCCGAGTTGGCTGCGGTGCGTGCGTCATCGTGTGGTCGTCAGTGCGTAGGTTTCCATGGATGCTTGCGTGTGCGTCTGTGTGCGTGGGTTGTGCGTGCGCGAGTGTGTGTGTGTGTGTGTGTGTGTGTGTGCGTGTGTGCGTGTGGGTGTTTGTGTGTGCCCCCGTGTGTCTATGTGATTGTGTGATCCGTGTGCGTGTGCGCGTCCCTGTGTGTATGTGAGATGTGCTGTGTGTTCGTGTGTGCGCGTTTGCGCGTGTGTGTCGCCCTTTGCGCGTGGATGTGTTGCGTGTGCGTGTGTGTGTGAGTGTGTGCG
>CAUYUJ010016266.1:30225-87725 GCA_963575745.1 Prorocentrum cordatum
CCGGTTCTCGCCGGGCGTCGGGATTGGCGGAGCGAAGTGCCGGGCTGCGCGGGAGTCCAAGGTCTTCGTCGGGGACATGGCCGTGCGCGCTGTCTGCGCCATGATCGCTCTCGGAGCGTGTCCGGCGGGGCTCAGTGGGGCGACGCAGGACGGCGCCGTGCCCATGTCTGCGGGTGCATTCGGTGCCGCGCGCCCGCTGCGCCCCGCGCAGCGGACACGGGCGGGGAAACCGCTGCCTGCGCGCCAGTTCTCCCGTCGAGTGGCGTGGGAAGTGCCTGCAGAGTGGCTGAGCTCGTGGGGGGCAACGCCGCGGGGCATTTCGGCCGCGCGTGCCAGAACCACGAGGGTTCGGGCGCTTGTCGCTGGTGGAGCGCTGGAATCTTGAGGTCGTGGTCCAGCACTTGCGCTCCCGCTTCCTGCACGTGCGCGTGTTCTCTGCGGAATCTTTGGAAGCGTTCGGAGCGCAGGAGGGAGGGCGCGTGGCGTGGTCACTGGGGCACGCGACGGGTTTCTGCGCTGGTGCTCTGCTGTGGCTCGACGGCGGCCACGTGTGCGCGGTGGAGGAGTCGGCGGGCTCTGGTGATGTGGAGTGGGGGGAAGCCGGGAGCGCGCCGTGGTGTCGCGTCGTCGCGCACGAGCGTTCGAGCTCGGCGTCGCGGTCGCCGCGCGCGGGTGCGGGGCGTGGCGCGCTGCGGGGCGGAGCGCCGAAGCGCCGTGCGGAGCAGGGTGCCGCAGGGGCGCCGGGGGCGCGCGGGGGCGCGCGCGACGGAGTGGACGCGGGGGTGGTGGCGCGGATGACCCGGCAGTTGCGAGCGGCAACGCGATTGCGGGCGGAGGGCGCAAGACGCGCCTTCCTCTCGGCAATGGGATGTTCATCAGCAGAAGCGGGTGCGACCGATGACAGGGCGGTGTGCAGCATGCTGGCGCGGAGGCGCGATCGCGGGACCATTCCGAGGAGATGCTGGCCGAGTTGGCGAGGCACGTGGCTGAGCACGATTGCGTTCCGTCGCAGAAGGAGTCCGCGCTGGGGACATGGGTCCACAACGTCAGCAAAGGCCAGAACGTGCTGACCCCCGAGCGGCGCGCGCGGTTCGACGGGCTCGTGGACCGGCGGGAGGAGAGGCGCGCGCGCGCCCGCGCGATGCTGGGCCGCATCGAGGAGCACGTGGAGGTGCTCGACGAGCTGCCGAGGCGCGGGGCGGAGGACGAGGAGGAGGCAGAGCTCGCGATGTGGATCAATAATGTCAGCAAAGGCCAGAACGAGCTGGATGATGACAATCAGGAGAGGTTCGATAAGTTGGTGGACAGGCGTGCGTGGCAGCGGCCGACGGCGCAGGAGCGCGTGCTTGATGTGAAGGCTTTCGTGGAGAGGCACCGACGAGGGCCGCAGCGTTTCGGCAACGACGACGATCCGCGGGAGCGTCTTCTTGCAAGATGGATCGAAAACGTCCGAGCGCGTGGCGTCGAGGGCCTGGACGAGGGCTGGCGCGCGCAGCTGGAGGCGGCGCTGGGCGCGGATCTCATCCAGGTCCAGGCGCTGGAGGCGTGGTGCGAGAAGAACCAGAGGATGCCGGTGGAGAAGGCCGAGGATGACGAGGAGCGCAGGCTGGCGAACTTCATCGCAAACCACGAGCGGAAGGGCCGCGCGGCGTCCTTCAACGCGCCCGCGATCTTCGACGCGCTGCGGCAGAAGTACGCGCAGGCGGCCGCCGCGCGCCGCGATGCCGAGAGCAGGGCGGCGGAGGCGCGGGCGCTCGAGGCGCATCGGTTGGAGCTGCTGCAGCGCGCGGCTGAGGAGGAGGAGGCCTGCGGGGAGGAGGAGGAGCAGGAGGGGGAGGACCCGGCCGACTGCCTCGCGGAGGAGCGGCGCGCGGAGGTCACGCCGGATATGTTCGCTAGGTTCCAGAGGGCAGACAGGGCGCTTGCTCGGCGGGTGAAGACCGCGCTCGTGGGCGCCCTGCTGGAGCACGTGCGACGCGCTCACGCCGGATATGTTCGCTAGGTTCCAGAGGGCAGACAGGGCGCTTGCTCGGCGGGTGAAGACCGCGCTCGTGGGCGCCCTGCTGGAGCACGTGGACGCGCTGCAGGGCGCCCCGCTCGGGCTCGACGTCTTCGTTGCCCTGGCCAAAGACAGGCGGGTCCGCGAAGCCTTGGCCGCCCCGGCGGCCGAAGAGCCGCGCCGCGAGGCGCTCGGGGAGGAGGATGAGGAGGAGGAAGAGGAGGAGCAGGAGGAAGAGGAGCAGGAAGAGGACGAGCAGGAGCAGGAGGAGCAGGAGCAGGAGCAGGGCGACGAGGAGCGGAGGGAGCAGGAGGAGGGAGACGCAGAGATGGCGGACGCGGAGGAAGAGCCGCTGGGCATGGCGGACGAGGAGGAGCTGCCCGCGGGCATCGACGACGAGCACGAGGATTTCGTGCGGTACGTGCTGGCGACCTGCATGCTGTCGTCGGTGCCTGTCTTGCCCAGGTTCTTCGCGGGGGAGGCCCCGGACGCGGAGCTGCAGCGGCAGGTGGCGGAGCTGGAGCGGCTGCGGGTCGTCGCCCTGGGACTCGACGCGGCCACGGCGCAGGACAACGTGGCGCGGTCGCAGGCGATCCGGCGCCTGCGCCAGGCCGACCCCGAGCTGCTGCGCCGCACGCCCGTGCCCAATTCGGACGTGCGGGAGCCCTGGGAGCAGTGGCAGCGCTTGCTCCAACGGCTCGAGCAGGAGGGCGTGGAGCGCGAGGTCTGGGTCTGCTGCCGTCGCGAGCCGCTGCGCTGGCGCGCGCCGCTCCGCGACGACGGCAAGCCGGGGCCGGTCCGCGCGCCGCTGCTGCCGTCGCTGGACGCCGCCGAGAAAGAGGTCTGGAGGCCCGGGGGGGTGCGCGAGGCGACGCGCCAGGCGCGGTATGCAGAGCAGGCGCGGCGGGACGGCGCTCCTGGCGCCCCGGTGCACGGCAGCGTGCTCCTGCGCCTGCCCTCCGATTTCCTCTGCTACAAGTGCCAGCAGGATTTCGAGAGCGCGCGGGAGCTGTCCGACGGAGAGGTCGATGGTTTGTGTAAGAGGTTGCATTTCGCGCCGAAGAAGCTGCCTAGCCAGGCGGTGCAGCGCGAGGCGGTGGAGGCGGAGCGCGCCCGCGCCAGGAAGCGCGCGCAGGCGGCCCGGTGCGCGGCGAGGGGGGAGAACGGATTCGCTGAGTTCCGTGGTCTGCTGCTGGAGGACGAGTGCTTCCACCAGGACAGCTGCGAAGCGAGCGTGCACCTCGACCAGCGACACGCTCTGGAGCCCTGGTACCAGCGCGCGGGGCCCGACGGGAGCAGGCTGGCGCCGTGGCCGCGCGTCTTCGGTATCCCGAAATCGTGGGCGGGCCATGGCGGTGCGTTTTTCTCCGAGGCCGTGGAGTCGGGCTTCGCCGCCGACACATTCCCCCAGGGGCGGCGCGGCTACTACACGGGCGAGCCGGGCGACGTGCCCGCGGAGCTCTGGCTGTTGCGGGCCTGGTGCCGCGCGCGCGGCGGCGTCGCTCGCATGGGTGACGCCCTGGCCGCCCGCTTGCAGAAGCTGGAGGGCGACCGCGACATCATGTACAGGGTGGAGGCCGCCGAGGGCGCGCGGCAGGCCTCCTGTGCTGTCCCGCCCGTGTACTTGGCGGACCTGAAGCCGCAGGCGATCCCCGAGTGGCCCGTCTGGATGCAGCTCGTCAAGCTGAAGCCTCAGGCGGCGCGGCAGGTGGCGACCTTCGCGCGCAAGGAGCGGGCGGACTTGGGCTTCACGTGGAACCTCGCCGCGGGGCGCTGGGACCTGGACCAGCAGCGCCTGCTCGCCGCGCTCGAGAGGACCCCCGCGTTGCTCGCCGCGCTCGAGGAGGATGCCGAGGCTGCAGACAAGCACAGGGACGTTCTGATTGCTCTTCACAAGTTCCGTGCCCGTCACGGCGGTGTCTGGCCGGACGCGTTCGCCGATCGGCGCGGGCAGCCCGATAAGGAGGAAACGAGACTCGCGCGTGATGTTGCAAAGGTGGCGAAGAAGTACTCGGAGAAAATCGTGCCCTGGTGGCTGGACCGGACATGCCGCGAATGGCTGCGTCTGGCGGGGTGCGGGGATGAGGTGGTGGGAGGAGGGGGCGGCGGCGACGACTCTTCCGGGGGCGGCGGCGGCGGCGGCGGGTCCTCTTCGGGCGGCGGCGCGGGCGGGGGACCCGCGTCGGGGTCCGGCTCTGGTGCGCAGGGGCCGGGCGACGGTGGCGCGGCCGGCGACGGCGACGGGGGCGCGGGCGGTGCCGCGGGCGGGGGCGCGGGTCGGCTGCTCGGCGGCGGACCCAAGAGGCCAGCTCCCGAGGGGCGAGCCCCGCGGACTCGCGGGGCGGCGAGAAAAGACCTGGAGCGGTTGCAGCAGGAGCGGCTGCGGAAGGAAGAGGAGGAGCGTCTCGCAGGGAAGACAGTGAGAGCGGGGGACGTGGAGGTGAACGTGGCTCTGGATGACCCCCACGTGAGCGAGGAGGGCACCCTGCCGGCCTGGCTCCTGGACCCCGCGCCGTGCGTCGCTGGCAGGTGCGTCGCGCGCGTCTGGCGCCCGTACAACGGCGGATGCGTTCTCTGGCAGTGCAGCAGGAACCCGTGCAAGGGTCAGGGAGAGTTCTGTGGGAGCCACGGCAGACCCGAGCAGCGACCCTTTGGGGAGTGGGACCCGGACAAGCGCCACAGCTCCCTGACGCGCGAGTGCCCGGAACGGTATGGCTTGGCCGTGAAGGAGGCGCGGAAGCGCGAGACGCAGGCCGGCGGCGCTCCGCCCGCGCCGACCCCGGCCGTCGCTGCCGCTCGCAAGGCGCGCGTGCCAAGGCTCCAGCCGAAGTATGTGCATCTGCCTCTTGGCGATCGCCGTCCTCTGCGGGCATTCAAAGAGGCCCCGGAGGCTCTCCCGCCGTTCCCGTGCCGCCTCTGCGACAAGAACTTCGCCGCGCATGCCGGCTTTATGACGCACGTGCACAAGGACCACCACGGGTGGCCGGAGTACAGGAAGCGCATGTTCTACCTGGCCGAGCAGTGGCCGCAGCAGGACGACGACGTGCGGCCCGTGAGGCCCCAGGAGTGGCGGCAGTGCGTGGAGGCCTTCTCTGAGCATCTCGTCACGGGGTCTCACGACTGGCCGGCCTGCGCAGCGCCCGTCGACTCGGGGGAGGCCCCCGCCGCCGCTGCCGCGCCGGACGCGCCGCGCGCCTGGTGGAAGCCGCCTGGCACGGACGGGGCCGTGCCGCCCGGGGGCGTGGACGTGCCGCCCGTGGACGTGGACGCGCTGGGCGCTGCTCCGGCGGCGTCGGACGCCGAGGGGCCCGAGCCCGGGCAGAGTCGCCGCGCCGTGCGCTCGAGGGTCGCCTGCTGCGTCTGCGCTCGTCTCCACTGGGCGGACGAGCTGCAGCGCGTGCACTTCTGGCAGCAGCCGGACGGCGCCGGGGAGCGTTCGCTGCTCTGCGACGAGGTGCCGAAGCGGCCCGCGCGCGCCGAGCTCGAGGCGGCGAGGGGAGAGGCATCCGAGGCCGCGGGCGCGCAGGCGCAGGCCATGCGCCTGACGCAGCGGCAGCGCGCCCACGCGCTGCTGGACCCGGCACGGTACCACGCCCGGTGGCGCTTCGTGCGCGAGGGCCCCAACGGCGTCGAGCGCCCGGGCGGCATCCCCCTCGAGGAGCTGGAGGCGTCCGCAGTGCGCGACCCTGGCCCAGACGGGAAGCTGTGGCTCTTGCACAAGAAGTGCTTCAATATTGACAGGCGCGAGTCAGACGGGGTGCTCGTGGCCGACGCGAAGCAGAAGGTGCCCATCTGCGCAGGGTGTCACACGGCGCTCTCCAAGAGGTTGCCCACGATGCCGACCTGCGCGCTGGCCAACGATCTCTGGATCGGTCGGCTGCCACCGCCGCTGCGGAATCTCACGCTGGGCGCGAAGCTTCTGCTGCCCATCGCGCGGGGCATCGTGCGGCGGTTCAACTGCAAGGCCGATTCTGGCCAGTGGGCTCCACTCGACGAGAAGATCAAGGCGTACGTGGGGAACTTCGTGGCGTTCCCGCAGGCGGACGGCGGTCGGCAGGTGCTGTCGCTGCCGCCGCGGGAGAGCGACCTCGTCGAGTTCGTGCAGATTGTCTTCGCGGGGTCCGACCCCGCCACCCTGCAGAAGGCGCTATTGGAGGAGCTCGGCGTGCCCCTCGCCGATTTCAAGCGCGCTTACGAGTACCTCCGCGACACGAACGAGCAGTGCGCCGCGGTGCGGTGGGACGAAGAGGCCGCGCAAACTTTGCGGACCCCGAGGGCGACGGCGATGGCGACGGCTCCTCGCTCCTGGGCCTGCCTCGCTGTCTCGCGGCGTGCGTGGCCGTGGGGGGTAAGGGCGGCGACGCTCGCCAGGAGGGCCCGGCCGATGCCGTGCAGCCCGGCGCGGGCTCGGCCCCGCCGAAGCGGACGAGTGCAGGCGCTGCGAGCGCGGAGGGCGAAGCGAACGCGGCGGCTGACGGCGGGGGCGAGGCAGGGGGCGGGGGCGGGGACCCCGCCGGTGAGGACGCTGCTGGCGCTGGCGGGGAGGACTCAGAGGGCGACGAGGGCGAGGCTGGTGAGGGAGAGGGCGGCGAGGGTGTCGAAGAGGGCGAGTACTGCGCCGCCGTCGCGGACGCCGACATGCTGGCCGACCTGGACAAGCAGTGGCAGAACGTGCACCTCAGCCTCCAGAAGGCGGAGGTGATTGCGCGCGAGAAGCGGCGTGTGGAGGCACTGACGCGGCAGTTCGACGGCATGGAGAATTTCCAGGACCGAGATTCCGACCAGCGCTTGGCGGAGGCCGCGAAAGAGGCCCACAAGGCTGCGAAGGCGCTCACCAACTGCAAGAAGGAGGCACTCACGAAGAAGCTGGAGCAGACGGAGCAGAAGATTCAGGCCACGCGGCCTCCTCCGGGAGTTGCCGGGAAGCGCGCGGCCAGCGGCGGCTCCGGCGGCGGCGGCGCGCCGGCCGGGGGCGCTGAGGGCGGGCCGGCGAGGCGCGCGGTGCGGGTCGTCGTGCCCACTGGAACCGAGCCTGTCAGCATGTTCTCCCCCGGTTTCTGGAGTGCCTTCGACCCCGTCGCGTTTCCGTACGGCGACGGCGTCTTCGGACTCGAGAGGGAGGCGAAGTTGACGTACGACGAGTGGTGCAGGTGCCTCATGGCTCGCGAGGAGCTCGAGTACGAGGTCCCCGACGACGTCTCGGCGCCCGACGCTGCGCGGGCGCCCGCGCCCGACGCTGCACGGGCGCCTGCCGCGTCTGATTCGCCCGTGCCGCGCTGGCGTCGCCACGCTGACCTGCTCACGGCCCAGTATTGCCTCTGGCGCAGAAAGGCTATCATTCAGTCGGCCAGGTTATTCGTGCGCAAGCAGCGCCTGGGGGAAAGCATCGCGGACCTCGCCGCACTGACGCCGGAGGATCTGGCGCAGGTCGTGGCCGTGCTCGGCAGGGGGGCGGGCATCAAGCAGGCCCTGGGCCTCGAGGGCGTGCCCCGGAACGTCAAGAGCGCGCTGCGCAGCATGCTGCTCAGCAACCGCGATGTCGTCGGCTCCGACGCGCACCGGACCACGCTGCGGCACATCAGTACCAGCTACACCCGGCTCTTCGGGCCGCCCCTGGTGTTCACGACGCCGAACATCGCGGACACTCGGAACCTGATGGTGTCCCTGATGTACGAGGGCGCCTCCGTGCAGCAATGGCGGCTGCTGGAGGAGACTGCTCCCGTGATGCCCTCGACGCGGGACATGCTGCGGCGGGTGGCCGCTGACCCGGTGTCGCAGGCCATGGTCACGAACCTCATGCTGGAACTGTTCCTGGAGCATGTCGTCGGCGTCACGCCGCAGCGCGGGGCCACGGGCGTCTCCGACGGCGTGGCCGCCACGGGGGCGTGTGGAGCGTTCGGGCTCGTCCGCGCGTTCTTCGGACCCGTGGAGTCGCAGGGGCGCGGCGGCATCCATCCGCACATCCACCTGTGGCGCCTGCACCCGATGACTGGCGCGTTCCTCGCGAGGCTGCGCGCGGGGGACGTCGAAGGCCTCGAGGAGCGTCTGAGGAAGTGGAGGGAGGCCGTGCTCGCCAGGGTCGGCAGCGTGCAGTTCGACGCGGCGGAGGAGGTGGGCCGGCAGCTGGGCTTGCACGGATCGGACCGGCTGCCGCCGCTCCCGCTCGGCCCGCGGGATCGAACTCGCGCGTTCGCGGACGGGAAGCGAGAGGAGAGCGACCTCCAATTGAAGGACAATACCATCGCTGGCGCCTCGCGTCGTCAGCTCGGGAAGTTTTGCAAGAAGGCGTGCGACGCGGGGCGCCGCGCCGTTCGTGCTGACAACAAATTGTCCACAGAAGAGCTGCGGAATCAGGTTGCCGCCATGATGAACGTCGATCTCGCAGAGGAGCGGGCGATGCTGCAGCAGCAGCCCTCAATGGAGGGTCCGCTCCGGCAGCGCCCCTTCGCGCCGCTGGCAGATCCAGAGCCCGATACCAATGAGCAGGGGGCACAGTACCCGGCGGTATTTGCCGAGCCTCTCACGGGTGCGCACGTGACGCTGCAGCCGCAGTACCGCCGCAAGCCTGCGTGCCGCGTGGTGCAAGCGGACGGCGCCGCGGCCATGCATTTTGCGGAGGGCCCGGGGGAGGAGGCGCACACCTGGGCGCGCTGCTTCGCGCGGGACGCGCGCAAGTGTATCATCCGGAGCCACCGGCACAGGTGCGGTCCCACGTGCTGGAAGCACAAGACGAACGACGACGTGCCTCAGGACTGCAAGGTGTGCCGGCTCGGCTTCTACCACGAGTACGAGACTGCGGTGTGCAGCCACCCGTCCAGGACGCGTCCGGCGGCCTCCTTCGTCTGGCGGCGCCTGCGCAAGGGGAAGGATTGGTGCTTCCGGAAGATGCGAAGGTTCAGTACGCGTGCGGTCCGTTGGAGGAGGGGCAGTGGAACCCGCCTGGCGAGCACCTGGATCTGGGCGACGTTCCGGCTGAAGGCTACGGCCCGTGGCCGCACCGCTGCAACCGGTACGGCAGAGCTGGTCGCGTCGACGTGGTGCGGTACCACCCGTGCCACGGGAGCACGAACCCTGTGGGCCAGGTGTGTCTGCGGAGCAACCTGGACGTCCAGTGTCTGGACCGCGTGGTGCTCGACCTGCCCGGCGACGACAGCGTCGGGAGCGCGCCCGCGGCCGACGGCGACCCGGTCGTGCCGCCGCCTCCGGAGCCCGGTGCGTTCGCCGAGCCGGTCGGCGACGCGTCGGAGGCGCTGGCTGGCGCCGAGACTGGCGGCACCGGTTGCGACGAGGGCACCGGGCAGAGCGGAGGTTTCACGTGTTCAGGGGTGTCGGCCGCAACGCGCGGCGGGGGCGGAGCGGGCGAGGGGTCAGCGCGCGCGGCTGCGGCGGGGGGCGGGCGCGTGCCCGTGGGGCGCCGCCTCGGCCTGCCCAGGGGAGGAGGTTTGCTCGGCGGGGCGCCGACCACGATGGACGATCCCAACGCGGGGGATATCTGGGGCTTCAGAGAAGAGGATGACGAGCCGTGGGATTTGGCCGATGCGTATGGCCTGGATCCGCCGCCTCCGCCGACGCCAGAACAGCGCGGCGTCGAGCAGGCAGTCGGGCCACCAGAGTTCAGCGCGGCTTCGTGTTACGACGGCAGCCGGCCGGGGTTCGTGTTCAAGAAGGGGGAGCAGGGCCTGGGCTACTACAGCGACCGGCGCGCGGAGCGCGAGCTGTCAGAATCAGCCGTCGAGGCAGAGCCGAAGTCGCGGGCGCCAGGCCGCGCCGCATCGAGCGCGGCGTCTGGCAGCTCTGCATCGAGCGCGCCCCCGTCGCCCGGCGCCGCCGCAGCTGCTGGCGCGAGCGGCAGCGGTCCGCCCGGCAGCCTGAGGGAGCACGTGTTGCACTCGCTGGAGGCCGTGTTCATGGACGCCATCAATATGGCGCACTACCAGACGGACTACACGACCAAGGCGGGGCCGATCGCGGGCGACCTCGGAGTGCTGCACGCGCAGAGCACCGGGTTGGAGTGGCTCCGACTCCAGCAGAAGGCGGAGCGGGAGGCGGATGAGGCGGCGGAGGCGGAGGGCGAGGAGGACGTCGACGGGGCCCGGGCCGCTGCTGCCGCTCGTCGCAGCGGCTGGGGCGGAGTGCTAGACTCTGCCAGGCGAACTGTCATCAAGCTCACGACCAGCTCGCACCGGGCGCTCCTGAAGAAGCTGCCCGAGATGATGTTTCAGATGCAGTATGGCCACGAGTGCTATTGCTCCCATGACACCTGGACTCTGTATTGCAAGGGGATCGTGGCGCTGGCGTTCCAGGCGAGCTCCGCCGCTCATCAGAAAAAGGACGACTTCTGGACCGACCCGCGCGCAGACCACATCGAGGTGGACCAGCCGGCCGCGGGGGAAGAGGACGGCGAGGGGGGCGGCGGTGTCATGGATGCGCTGGACGAGGGGCGCGCAACGCTGCACGCCCGTGTCGCCGACGGCGTTGTCGGGGAGGGCGCGGCTGCCGGTGCTGCTGGGGGGGGGCAGCCCGAGCAGGAGCAGCAGCAGGCTGTCGAATACAGCGCGCGGCTGGACCATGACATGAAGATGGACTGGCTGCATCGCGGCGACAGGGGGCCCCTGAAGTCCATGGGCATGTACCATTACGCCATGTACGTGTACACAGCACAGGCCAACCCGCTCCACTTCGACCCGCAGGACTTCGAGACGTGCGCGTTCGCGGACACGCACCCGGCCGCCGCCTCCAGAGTGCAGAAGCTCCGCGTCGGCGCGCCGTTCAGGGTGCCCAAGTTCTTCGGCTTCACGATGCCTTCGAAGGAGAAAGAGGCAGAGGTCAACGCGCTGTTCAAGTCTGTGATTTTCCGTCCGTTGCAGCCGGCTGAGAAGGGGGCTGCGGCCTGGGCGCCCTACAGGGCCGGTGTCGACGCGTCCGGGAAGCATCAGCCTGCCTGGGAGGAGTGGTGGGCGAAGCAGGTGGCGTTGTCCGGGCAGTGCGAGGAGTGCGAGCGGCGAGCCGGAAAGTGGTTCACGATCGAGGACATCGATCTGAAACGGGGCTCAGAGGAAGGCCCAGGCCATTTTGCACAGCAACCCAGCGCCGCCGAGTTCATGGCACGCTGGACCGTCCAGGTCGCGACGAACCTCGACGTGGAGGCGGAGGCGAAAGGGCGGCCGCGAACCAAGATCCGTCCGGAGGCCAAGGACTTCGAGCAGTCTGCTGAGCTGGAGGCAGTGGGGAATCGGCCTGCCGGGGAGGCGGACGAGGAGGAGGGGGCGGGCGCCGGCGGCGGAGCGTTGGATGGTTTTGCTCAGGAGGTGGACGAGGCAGAGGCGGACGAAGCGTGGGCGGCGCACCGACAGAGGCCCGCGCACCTCGTGAAGGATAGCGAGGTGCCCGCGGTGGCCCAGTTGGAGGGAATTCGTGGGTCCTCACAAAGCTTGGTCTATAAGAATATCTTCCTGGACGGCTATGCGAAAGACCATAAGCCGCAGCCTGCTGCCGCGAGTAGTGGAGGGCAGACTGGCTTCGGCGGTCTCGAGTTGGACGACTCTCAGTTCGAGGTGGGCAAAGCACAGCAGAAGGAGGCGTTCCGATACAGGAAAAAGGGAGCTGAGGTCTTGTCTGGGGATGGCGACGGGCGGAGCGGCCTCGCGGGTTCGGCGCCTGCCGTGCTCGCGCCTGGTCGGCCGCCGGCGCCCGCGGTTGCCGGCGACGAGGAGCGGCCGCCGCGGGCGCGCGACATCGCGCAGAGGCTGTTTGACGAGTGGGCGACCAGGGCGGACAACCCCGTGACGTTCAATAAGGAGCAGAAGGCGGTGGTCGCCCTGGTCGTGGGCCAGGTGGAGGCCATCGTGGCATACGAGGAAGATCTGCGCAGCGGAAAAAGCCCCAAGCCGGTGGAGCAGATGGCTCTCCTGCTGCACGGGGAGGGCGGGACGGGGAAGACGGAGGTGGTGAAACTGCTGCGACGTCTGCTCAACGAGGTGTTCGGCGCGGGATCGGAGATCGCCGTGGCCTCGTCGAACAGCGCTGCGCGCGTCATCGGCGGGCAGACGATCCACAGCGGCTTCGGGCTGAGCGGCCAGCAGGCCATGACCATCGCTAGGCTTTCTGGGCAGAAAGTCGATGAAGATTTCGTGGACCGCATGAACGACCTCAAGGCCGTCATCGTGGAGGAGGTGTCCATGGTGCCGCCCCAGCTTCTCGGCGCTGCATCGTTTCGCATGTGCAAAGCCCGTAAGGCTCAGTATAATTGCGATGTGGACCTTTACATGGCGCGGGGGCACATGTTCGGGAAGGCTCCGATTGTCATGTTTCTGGGTGACTTTTATCAGCTGGGGCCGGTGAGCGGCAAGGGCAGAAGGTCTTCTTTGCTGCAGCGTGAGTCGCCCGAGGCGCCGGTTCACGTCCGCAGTGGGCAGTCCATATTCTTGGACGGCGTCACCCACGCGATGTTTCTGTACGAGACGCACCGCTTCAAGGACCTTCTCGTTACTCCGCACGCGCCCTGCCCTTTCATGCCCGGGTTCTTGAAGACCATGAGGCAGGGCAAAAAGTTTACGGCCGAGCAGAAAAGGATGGTGCAAAAGTGGGTGGTCCGACCCGGTAAGAACGACAAGCGGCTGCAGGACCCCCATGTCAAGGACGGTTTCGAGATGGGCATCGCCTGGGAGGCCGTGCACAGGCAGATGCAGTATCGGGCCGTGCGAGAGGCCAGGGAGAAGGGGCAGATGCTGCTGTACGTGCAGGCCGTGGACCTGCCTCCAAGGCCCTTCGATGAGGAGCATTACAAGGCCATGCTGCAGGTGCCGAACGTGAACACCACTGGTCACCTCATCGGCATGTGCCCGCTGTACATCGGCATGCGTGTGCGTCTGAACGTGCAATTGTCGGCGAAGCACCAGATCGTCCAGGACGCCGTGGGGGAAGTCGTGGACGTGAGGTTCCACCCGCGAGAGTTCGAGACGCCAGACGCGGATTGGCGAGAAAAGAAGCTTCACGCCGCCCACCGGCTCGGTTATTATCGATGCAAGCGTTTACCGCGCTGTGTCCTCGTCAGGTTTGATGGCCTCGAGAAGGACTTTGGGTTGGGGGACTCGGTCGTGCAGATCGCGCCGCACAGGGCGTCCTGGGAGTGGAACCATCACTACCAAGACGATGGCGAGCGAAAGCTTCGGAAAGTGAAGGTTACGAGGTACCAGATCCCGTTGCTGCCAGAGAAAGTTCGCACCGTGCAGACGGCGCAGGGCCTGGGCATGGATGCGGCCACCATGGTGCTCCAGAAGCCCATGAACATGGGCGCCGATGACTGGTGGCTGCACCTGTACGTCATGCTCAGTCGCGTTCGCGTGGCCCATCGCGTCCTCGTCTACAACCTGCCGCCCTGGGACATCCTGCAGCGGGGCCCGCCCCAGTACGTCCGCGACGGGGTCCAACGCTTCGAAAACATGATTTTCAAAGCGAGTTACGAAATCGCCAAGCAGAGGGCGCGCGAGTACGGCTGGGACGTGGGGGATGGGCCCGCGGCACGGGGCGCCCCGGAGTCGAGCTCGGCGCCCGCGCCGCCGACGGTGCCGCGGGCGTCGCCGCTGGGCCCGTCTCGTGCCGCGGGGAGCTCAGCGGGCGTCGTTGAGGAGGCAGGCGACGACGATGACGACGCTGACGGATCAGCTCCTTCGGACGGGGAGGCGGCCCCTGCGGCGTCTGTGCATACGCCTCTGCCCTTGCACGCGCTGCGCCCGGGCCAGGCTCTGACGGTGCCACCGGCATACATTGCGCCGGACGCAGGGCCTGCGGGGCGGGGCAGGGGCCGCGGCCGCGGCGGTGACGCGACGGGGACCGGAGATGCGGCGGCGGCATCGTCGACGGGGAGCGCTGTTTCGCGGGGGCGTGGGCGCGCCGGTGGCGGCCGCGGTGCTGGTAGGGGCACCGTAGTGCCGAGGGATCTTTGGGGGGACATGTTTCGCACGGCGGCGACTGTTGGTGATGGTGCAGAGCCGCCAGAGCTGCGCCCGCTGGACCGGGATCTGTGCATGGCAGCCTACGGCGTGTCCCAGGAGGAGGTTACCAGGGAGCTGCAGTGGCGCTGCGGCCGCGGCTCTGGCGTGGGCATCGCAAACCTCGGCAACACTTGCTTCGTGAGCGCAGTCGCGCAGGTGCTGCTGCGCCTGGCTCCCTTCCGTCGGCTCCTCCACGAACACGACCAGAATTGCCCTTTGAACGCAGCATCTTGCGCGGCGTGCGCGCTCGGAGCTCAGGCCACGGCTCTCTCTGTCCAGGGCGAGGGGGTCGACACCGACGCGCCGCTGGCAGTCGCCGCGCGCGCGGGGCTTTTTGGTGAGCGAGAATTCACAGAATTCGATCAGCAAGGGAGACCGAAGCAATGCGACGCGTCAGAGTTCTTCCTGGCCGCCCTCCATGCCGTTACCGAGACCGAACACCCCGTTTGTACCGCAAGGGGGCCTCACGGGCAGCGCAGTGTGCTCCAGCAGCACGTCTGCGGCATTGCGTTTCGGCAGCGGAGGCGATGCGCCGCGTGCACAGCAAGTTCGGACAAGGGGGAAATTAAGACGTTTCTGAAGGTGGTGCCTTCCGAATTGCTCGGCCCCGACCACCGGGGGCCGTGCGATCTGGAGGACTTGATCCGGCTGGGATTAAGGCATGTCGGTGAGCCAGGGCAAGGATGTCCGGCGCACGCTCACCTCGATGATGCTCAGAGGGCGGCGGCCGGGGTCTGTCAAGGCATCAGGGTATATACAGGCAATCGCTGGGAGCGGTCGCCGCCGGTGCTCTTCGTGATCGTGGAGCGGGTGATAGGCCAGTGGTACGACAGACGCCCTGTGCGCTTTCCTCAGATTCTGCGGCCTGTGGATGCCGAGTGCGAGTACGATTTCTCGGGGGTCGTGGTGCACCAGGGCGAGCGCGCGACAAGCGGACACTATTATGCGTATGCATCCGTGGGCGTGAACGAATACGCCAAATTCGACGACAGTACTGTCCAGCTCCAGACTTGGGCGCAGATCGCCGGAAACCACCAGGTGCACATTGGCGCCTATGTGTTTGCGTATGTGCGCAGGGCGGGTCCGCGGGGCGGAGGCGGCGGGCGCGCGGCGGCGGGGTCTGCGGGGGGCGCCAGCGGCAGCGCTGGTGCGGGACCGTCTGGTGCGCCGCCGGCTCCGCCGACTGCGCCTCTCGGGCATGCAGGCGGGCGCGCGGCGGGGTCTGCGGGGAGCGGAAGCGGCGGCGGCGGCGCTGCTTCCAGCGCCACTGCCGCGCCGTCTGCGCCGCCGAGTGCGCCCGCCGGGCAGCTGGCGTCGGGGGGCGAGCCACCGGGCAAGCGGCGTCGGGCGGGTGGCGGGGATCCTGGCGCTGGCGACGGGGACCCTGGCGCTTCGGGGCAGCCGCAGCCGCCATCGCGCAGGGGCAAGAAGCGCGGGCTGTCGCCGCCAGCTCCGGGCCGCGCGGGCGACGAGGACGACGACGCTGGCAGGGCCGCTGGCGTTTCGTCCGCGGACCAGGTGCCTGCTGGAGTCCAGCCAGGCGCGGGGGCGTCGCTCGCGGGGGACGAATGGCGTCGCTTTACGCCAGAAAACATTGACACCGCTAAGTGCATGGCTCGTACCTGGGCGAACGGAGCTGGCGGACAATGCCGGAGCGCGCCAAAGCAGGGATGCGGGGATTTCTGCGGGCAGCATTTCCAGCAGCAACACAGAGATGGTTGGCATGGGCGTGTGGACGGGCCCATCCCGGAGAGAAAGTTGAAGGCGTTCAGGAATAAGCAGGCAGGCACGGCGGCGCCCGCGGCCGAGGCTGGCGCGATTGGCGAGGGCGCGGGGCGGGCCGCGGTCGTCACGCGAGCAGGCTCTGGGTCTGCCAGCGGAAGCGGGCGGGGGGGTGCGGCGCGTGTAGAGGCGGCTCCGGAGGGAGGGCATGCAGGCAAGGCCCCGCGCGCGGCGCCCGCGGCCGAGGCTGGCGCGAGTGGCGCGCCCGCGGGGGGGCCCGCGGAGGGGCGATCCGCCAGGGTGCCCGCCAGCGATGGCGTCGCCGCGAGGGCGCCGACAGGGGGCGGCGACGGTGCTGGAGGGGCTGGCGCGCCCAGTGCGGCCTCGGCCCTGTCGTCGGGCGGTGAGCGCGGGGAGCGTGGCAGCCGCGCGAGCACGCGGGATATCGCCGCCGCTGCTGCGGAGGATCGCGCGCGGCAGGAGGATCCTGAAGAGAGGCGGCAGCGCCTGGCCATCGCCGAGCACAACCAGCGGCAGGACTTGATCGGAGAAGTCGTTGGAGCAGAGCTGGACGTGCCCGTCGGCTGGACGTGCCCGTCGGCATTGGCAAGTGGCCTGAGGAGAGGCTGCGACAGACGTTGCGCCGCCTGCGCGGGGGTGGAGATGACGAGCCAACGATCGTGGCGGTGTCGGACGCGGCTCTCTGAGAGCTGCGCCTCGTGTGCAGCGGCGCTCGCCGGCCCTGGGTGTGCCGTTGACAGAGCTCTGCCGTTCAAGCGCAGCGGGCGCTTGGGCTGCCACTGGAGGTTGGCACGGGCGCCCTGTAGGCGCGTCCGTCTTGCATGTGTGCTCTTGTTTGTCTGTGTGCATGAGGATGTTTTGTCAGTGCGTGAGTGTGTGTGCGCTGGCGTGTGTCTGTGTTTGCCTGTGTGTCTGCTGGCGTGTGTGTGTGTGTGTAAGTGTGTGTGTGGGTGTCTTTGTGTCTGTGTGTTTGTGGCTCTGTTTGTGTGTCTGTCTGTGTGTCTGTCTGTGTGTCCGTGGGTATGTGTGTGTGTGTCTGTCTGTGTGTCTGTATGCATCTCTGTTTGTATCTCTGTTTGTGCGCGTGTCTGTTCGTGTGTGTGTAAGAGTGGGCGCGTGTGGATGTGAGTGTGCTCGAGCGTGTGTGCGTGTGTGTGTGTGTGTGTCAGTGTGTTTGTGTGTGTCTGGTGTGTTTGTGTGTTTGTGTGTGTCCGCGGTGTGTGTGTGTGTGATATGTGTTGAGTGTTTGTGTGTGCGCGTTTGCGCGTGGGTGTCGACCTTTGCGTGTGGATGTGTGTGTGCGTGTGTGTGTATGTGTGTATGCGTGCGTGTGTGTGGAGCATGCTTGCGTACGTGTGCGACGCGGCGCGCTCCCTGAGGAAAAGTGTGTCTGCCCGTGTGTGTGCGTGTGTGTGTGTGGGCGCATGGCGCTGGCACCCCCGCCCCGTCCTGCCCCTCCTCCCCCTCCACCCCTCTCCCCGGCGCTCCGCGAGGGCGGAGTGGCTGGAGTGGAGGGAGGGCCGGCCCCAAAATGGGGCGGTGCCTCCCCCCTCCGGAGCGCCGGCGGGGAGGGCGGGGGCGCGTGGGGGGGGCTTGGGGGCGCGGTGGAAGAGTGCGCTGACCAGTCGGGGAATGGGTCTGTCACCACGTTGTCGTCTGTGCGTGGTTATCCGTGGGTGTTCGCCATTGCGTCTGTGTGTGCGCTTGTGCGTGTGTGTGTATGTGTGTGTGTGTGGGGGTGGGTGGGTGGGTGGGTGGGGGGGGGGCGCGTGTGTCTCGTATGTGTGTGTGTGTGCCCCTGCGTGTGTCTGGGTGCACATGCGCGTGTGTGTGTGTGTGTGTGTGAGTGTGTGTGCGTTTGCGTGTGGACGTGTGTGCGCTTGTGTGTATGTGTGTATGTGTGCGTGTGTGTAGAGCATGCTGGCGTACGTGCGTGTTCTTGTGTATGTATGGATGTGAGTTTGTCCGTGTGTGTACGTGTGTGCGTGCTTATGCGCGTGTGCATGCGTGTGTGATTGGCTCTTTGCTATCCTGCGTCTGTGTTCGTTTGCGCATGTGCCGCCGTCCGCGCGCCCCCTCCTCCCCCCTCGTCCCCCTCGGGCGCTCCGCGAGGGCGGAGTGGTTGGAGTGGAGGGAGGGCGGGCCACAGAATGGGGCGGTGCCTCCCCCCTCTGGAGCGCCGGCGGGGAGGGCGGGGGCGCTCCGTGCCCCCCGTGTGTGTATGTACTCTTGTGATCCGCGTGCGTGTGCGTGTCCGTGTGTGTGATATGTTGTGTGTTTGTGTGTGTGTGTGTGCGCGTTTGCGCGTGTGTGTAGACCTTTGCGTGTGGATGTGTGTGTGTGTGCGTGTGTGTGTGTGTATGTGTGCGTGTGTGTGTGTGGAGCATGCTGGCGTATGTGTGTTCTTGTGTATGTATGTGTGTTTGTGTGTGCGCGTTTGCGCGTGTGTGTGGACCTTTGCGTGTGGATGTGTGTGTGCGTGTGTGTGTATGTGTGTGTATGTGCGCATGTGTGTGGAGCATGCTGGCGTACGTGTGTGCTCTTGTGTATTATAGTCTGTGTGTGTCCGTGTGTGCGTGCCTATGTGCGTGTGCTTGCTTGTGTGATTGCCTCTTTGCTATCCTGCGTCTGTGTTCGTCTGCGCATGTGCGTGTGCGCGTGCGCGCGCGGTGTGGTGCCGCCGTCCGCGCGCCTCCCCCCTCCCCCCTCCCCCCCCCCGGCGCTCCGCGAGGGTGGAGTGGTTGGAGCGGAGGGAGGGCCGGCCCCAAAATGGGGCGGTGCCTCCCCCCTCCGGAGCGCCGGCGGGGAGGGCGGGGGCGCGCGGGGGCGGCAGGGGAGCGCGGGGGGGGGGGGGCGCTGAGGTGGCTGCGGTGCGTGCGTCATCGTGTGGTCGTCAGTGCGTGGGTTTCCCTGGATGCTTGCGTGTGCGTCTGTGTGCGTGGGTTGTGCGTGCGTGTGTGTGTGTGTGTGCGTGTGTGCGTGTGAGTGTTTGTGTGTGCCCCCGTGTGTGTATGTGCATGTGTGATTCGTGTGCGTGTGCGCGTCCCTCTGTGTGTGTGTGTGTGTGTGTGTGTGTGTGAGATGTGCTGTGTGTTTGTGTGTGCGCGTTTGCGCGTGTGTGTCGACCTTTGCGTGTGGATGTGTTGCGTGTGCGTGTGCGTGTGTGTGTGTGTGCGTGTGTGTGGAGCATGCTGGCGTATGTGTGCGTTCTTGTGTATGTATATGTGTTTGTATGTGTGTTCGTGTGTGCGTGCTTATGTGAGTGTGCTCGTTTGTGTGAGTGCCTCTTTGCTATCCGGATAACATTGCTACCTTTGAGTTTCAGAACGTGTGCGGTGATGAGGTGAGATACAACAAATCGGTCCGAACGGGAGGTAAGGAGGGACCCATACTTTTCAATATTGTCTTGGAGGCCATCTGGGGATCTGTGATTCAGACTTGGGACACCTTAGGATACGGTGTCCGACTGGAAGGGGAGGGGACGGACGGTGCTCTTGTACACCATTTCTTGTGGGCGGACAATGTTACGCTCTGTGCTGCATCGCAGCTCCAGCTACAACAGATGATCGGTATGATGACGGTAACACTCAGACGGGCAGGGATGGACTGGAAGGAGGACTCTTTGGCGTATGTACTTTTTGGCCAGACGTACACAGATGGAGATCCGCCGCTGCTCTGCACGCTCTCGCCAGCCATCTGTGCGATTTCTGGAGATGAGGATCTCCCAGAACACTTGCGCTCGACTGTCGTAATGCCGAGGAAGGAGGAGGTGGAGGTACTAGGAGTGAAGTTCAGCTCGGAAATCAAGGGATATCACGGCTTGTATCATCGACTGGAGAAAGGGAGGAAGGCCTATTTTGCTGACATCAAGTTTTATCGCTCCAGATCGGTCTCACTCAAAGAGAAGTTTCGCAGGTATGCCGCTCGTGTGCAGTCTGTGGTGTACCACGGATGTATAGGCTGGCCGTGCAATCTACGACTGCTGGAGAGGATTAAGGTCTGGGAGGGGAGGTGTCTCAACGGTATGCGAGGATTACACAAGAGGGAGGAGGAGACGTGGGAGGAGTTCAGGGACAGGACCACACCGAAGTCATACGAGCTATTCTTGCAGGCTGGCCACTGCAGTCTCCTAGAGAAGGTGGTCCGAGCCAATTTCGAGTTTGCGCTGGAGCTGGCCCAGTTTCATGATCGGGCCTTCGCCTCCACGGACGTCCGTGGGGCACGAGCCTGGCGTCAGACGCTGCAGGCCATGTTACACTGTGCGGGGGAATGGTCACTACGGAGGGACACACTTGTATCCATGTTCACGGGAGCCAGGAGGAGGGAAGGTACGAGGAGAGTGGGAGGGAGAGCGCATGCAAGCACTGACAGCTGGCATTGTCTTATGCTGGCGGCGAGTGGTAATTTACGCTGGTTCAGCATCAAGTGGAATGCGACGGACTGGTGGAATGTAGTTGCGTGCATGACAAAAATACAGCCTCGATGGGAGCCCATCTTCAGGAAACCGCCCTGTGCTCCTTGCCCTGTGGATACGTGGGGCTCCCCTGAGGACTCCGACAGGCTCGCTCGTAGGATTGCCCACGGATATAACAACGAAGCTGTGTGGCAGGAGGGCTCGGAGAGCTCATTGCTGGTTGAAATGACTGGTGATAGTATGTGTGTGGTGAACTGGGCCCGAGGGATCTGGGAATGCCGGGGTCGTTCGTACCGCAGGAGAGTGCACGGCCTACAAAACGATATGAATCAACTGGCGGAGGATTACGACATCAGGTGTGCCACTGTAGGGACGGACCCGTGGAAGCATATCTACAGAGAGTTCAATTGTGTTGCGGATGAGTTGACTTGGGAGGCGAGGAGGGGAAGGACGGGAAGATGGATTGACTTCAGATATTTACGACAACAGAGACATTGTATCAGACGTATCCGTGGAGGATGGGACGGTGGCGTGAGCGTTGAAGGCTCTGCTCTAGGTTGCTATGTGGAGGTCTCGTTTGGGGACAACCACTGGCGACGAGTTTTCCAGGAGGCTTCTTTACTCCCTCTGGGGGCCACTGTTACTGATAGCGAGCTCACAGCTTGTGAACGCCTGCTCCAAGGTGTTCGGCAGATTATCTCTGAGATCCTCGGGCCTCCAACCCCAAAGAGGTTGAGAGGGCGTGAGGGGCCCTAGGGACTCTGCGCGGCTAGGGCGCACGCGCCCTGTGTAGCCGACCCCAACACCCAACAAGTCCTCTTAGCTCTCCGGGTTTTTTGACGCTACCAAGTTTCCCGTGCCGATCTTCGCTCCCACCAAGTTCCGTCCTGAAAAGGTCTCTTCGGGTTTTGAACGCTACCAAGTCTTCGGCATCGATCAGCTAGAGGAATGACTCGTAGAGCTTCCCTAAGCTAGTTGCTAGAAGCTTAAAAGTAGTTCCGACGCGATGGAGAGCTAGTTGAGAAGAACATCTCGACGGAAAGTTTGGTGACGTTTGGTCGTTTGAAAATTTTGTTCTCGAAATTTGAACATTCGTGAGAGCTCTAGTTTTTCTTTCTCCCGTGATATTCGATATTATTCCCGCTCGCCATCTTGATCTCAGCTCGATCGGGCGAATATTAGTATCGAAAACACTGTGGCGGGATTGACCGTTTGCGGCATCCTGATACGCGCTGACGATTTTCTGAACATAACTCAAGCTTTAGCACAGCTTTAGAGCTGGTAAGTACAGCTACTTTATGTAGAGTGATTAGGCGCGTTCGCCTGTTGAAGCCAGAGGTCTGACGAAGGTCTGTTAGCCGAGCTAGGTCCGCAAACATATTCGTATTAGTCGAGTCATCTTGACAGGAGCTCTCAGTTTTCTGTACTTAACTCGAGCTGTAGGACAAGAACTGTTATTTACAGAAACCGATTCAAAATTATTTGTTGCGTCTGTCTGTCGAATCCAGAGCTCTGAACTCGGTCGGCTGCGGAATCTAGACTCTCGAAACTATGTGTATTTGTCAAGTCATCTTGAGAAGTGCTCTCGGTTTCTTTACTCAACTCGCGCTGAGGGGGCTACAGTGCTGGTCGTCTCAGAAATCGATTTGAAGACATGCAGCGCGGCTGTCTGTCGAATCGAGAGCGGAACTGCTGCCCGAATTAGGAACTGACTGTATTATCTGATTCATTCTGAGAGGTTCTTCGGTTTTCTGCACTTAACTCGGGCTGTAGAGGGGCCGCCTCGCAATGACAGAAGTCGATTCGCAGACATCAGACGCGTGCGCCTGTCGCATTCAGACGTCACAAATATTCAGTATGAGTCGGAATGTTGGTAGGTGCTGTCGGTTTTCTCACTTAAGTCGAGCTAGGAAGCTCTACGAGTTCCCGGCGGTAACCAAGGTTGACGGTTCACCGCCGGCGCTCATTTCCAGCGCGCGGTGGATCTAGTTGGTCGAGACCCGGCTAGAAAGGAGAAAGTGTTAACTTGTCGGTGATTTTGCGAATATTTCAAAGATTTGACAATTTATTTTGAGAGACAGATTTTTCGCATCTGTAAACGATCATGAGGGCCTCTGCGTCTTAATATGAGCTCTGTCGGCGCTCATTCGCTATCGAAACACTTGGCGGAATCAGTTTCATATCGACATGAAAAAAATGAATTTGGCCTTTTCTCGCGACATGCTTGGAGAAGCTCTTTCTGTCGATTCTAAGCTCCATGACGCGTCAGAGGAGCTCTACGAGGTTTCCGGCAGTGACCACATTCACGGTTCAGCGCCGACGATAGTTTTGAACGCTACCAAGTGAGGTGACTTGGGGTCGGTGTTGCAAAGATTTGAAAGATATTGACAATTCAGTTCGAGAAACCAGTTTTTTTTCCAGTTGGCAAGAAAAAATCACGAAAGACCTTTTGGTGACTCTTGGTCGTTTGATAATTACGCTCTCGAAATCCAATTATTTATTCGAGCTGGAGTATTTTTTCCTGTGATATTCGATCTTATATCCGCTCGCCGTCTTGATCTCAGATCGATCGGCTAGATATTACTGCCAAAAAACACTGAGGCGGGATCGGCCGTTTCGGGTCATCTTGACAGGCGGTAGCGGTTTTCTGAACATAACTCGAGCTATAGAAGAGCCACAGAGCTGCTGAACACACCTCATCGATTCAGTATTATGAGGCGCGTTTGGCTGTTGCATCCAGAGGTCTGAACTCGGTCTGGGTCCGCAAACCTATTCGTATATTCAAGTCATCTTGACAGGCGCTCTTGGTTTTTTCCACTTGACTCGAGCTATATGACAGCTACATAGCTGATATTTACAGGAACCGATTCAAAATCATCAGTCGCGGAATCACAGGCATCAATTCTGAGACATCAGACGCGTCGCACTATTGCATTCAGAGGTCTGAACTTACTCGAGCCAGGAGTGCAAACTATTTGTATTGGTCGAGTCATCTTAAGATGCGCAATCAATTTACGCACGTAACTCGGGCTGCAGGAGAGCTAGAAAGCTCGTGTAGAGACAATCCAACATCAGGAGCGTTTGGCTGTTGCATCGAAAGGTCTGCAATCGCTTCGGCTCAAAAACTATTCGTTCTCTACAATTTTTGTTTCGACGTTATATGTTGTTAGGAAGCTCTACGAGTCCCCCGGCGGTGAGAAAGGTTGGCGGTTTACCGCCGGCGCCCAGTATCAGCTCTGTAGGCGCACACTTACTATTAAAACACTTGGGGGACCAACTTCATGTCGACATGAAAACATGAATGTTCAATTTCTCGAGAAATGTCTCCAGAAGCTCTCTCTTCCCAGTCTAAGCTCACGCGTGAAAAGAGCTCTACCAGGTTCCCGGCGGTGACTAGGTTGACGGTTCACCGCCGGCGCCAGTTGGCCCTGGCCGGGGCGGACAATGTGGTAACTTTTGGTTTGTTTTGCAAATATTTGACAGATATTTGATCATTTATTTTGAGCAAGCAGATTTTTCGCACCTTTGGACGACTATGAGGGTCTCTGCGTCTTAACATGAGCTCTCTAGGTGGATTTTTACTATCAAAACACTTGGCGCAACTTTATGTCGACCTGAAAAACATCATGTTTTCTCTTTTTCGAGAAATGCTTCCAGAAGCCCTCTCTTTTGAGTCTGAGCACTCTTACGCGTGCAAGGAGCTCTACGAGGTTCCCGGCGGTGACCAGGTTGACGGTTCACCGCCGGCGCCATGCCGGTCCAGAATCGCCGCGAGTGAGGGGGCCGTTCGCGGGCTCGCATGGGGACGTGATTCCGGAGGCGATCCTGGACGAGGTGATGCTGGTGCTGGCCATGGCCGGCAGGTTCGTGGGAGGACAGAGATACGGGATGTGTGGAGGAGAATTTGCCCGAGTTTGACGACGAGACGGTCGGTCAGACGGGGGAGCGGATGATTTACGAGTGGCCTGGCCAGAGTACCTCTTAAAGCTCTTTCGCTAGGACCGGGAAAGACCGGCGCCTTTTTCGTGGCCCATGTGCACCCCACACTCGGAAGTTTGCCGTGGCAATGTTCCACGGAATGCAAGTGCACAAATTTAATGTTACGGAATCCTCAGAGGTATGGGTATCTTACCTAATTGCAGCCTCAGAGAACAGGCTCCAATACTAATGGAGCGGGGGTATTTGACACCCCACGGAATTTACATTTGGGTCTGTTTCGAGACCTCTTTGTGTTCTCTCCTCTCTCTCTGCCTCCCGCCTACGGGATTGGCTGACACCAGGAGATGTCACTTGTGCGATTCTATCTGGGACCCGCCTGATCTCTGCGATCTTAGGGACACCGTGGCTTCGCAACAATCCCGCCTCTCTCTGTCTGCCTCTGGTGGGCCCTTCCTCGTCCCTTATCCCCTGTCGGCTCCTGTAGTCTCGGGCTCAAGCTTTCGGTATGCTACTTCCCAAGGCGTCAGTCCCTCACGTTATCTTTCAGGGAAAGCTTTGCAGGTCTAAACGCAAAGTCTGCTTCCTGTCCAAACAAGACCTTGAAGCACTCTCATACTGCTCTACGCTGCTATTCCAAAGGGTGGTCAAGTTGCCAGCTCGGTTTCTGATACCATCGGACCTTGGTGGTCCACATATCACATATGACTGGTGCAAAATCCCGCTCTTCAAAGCTTGTCGGGACAGCGGCTTTAATAGACTGTATGTCAACGTTCGGGGTCCCGACGAAAGGGTTCGGAGAGTACCTTGGAAAGAACTGGCTGTCAGTCAGTAGCCGTTTCGCCTCAAACCCTGGCGGGAATTCTCGTCCGAGACGGCTGGGAAACATCCACATCCATATTCAATTCAGGGGATGGCCAAACGCAGCCTTCCAGCCAAGTTAGCAGCCAGGAAGCGTCTCAAGTGGACACACGGCTCAGGTGGAATGTGGAACTACTGTGAAGAGGAAAAAGTCTACACAAAAGTCTGGTATACGGAGTACTATGACACGTGGTTCGACCCCGAATCTGGCTGGCCTCACCCAGTGGTATGGTACCTGTCTGACTACTGGTGGGATGGTGACTTCTTTGTGGAAAAGTGGCGTTGGAAGTATCCGTGAAGGCTTCTCCTGGGACTCCACAGTCTGAACCTCTTTGGCGTCTGCGGTGCATGGGCCTGCGGCTTTTGGAGGTCTCTCAGTTCCCCTTCAATCTCCCTTGCATGCTCTTCAACGTCGATGGTTGGCAAATTTCAAAGCCATAAGCACTCCCAGCCTTCTTGCGTCAAAGTTGCTTGAATTCAATCTTACTTCATTTGCCTTGATTCAACTGGGGTGAGTTCTCACGGTTGGGCTCTCACTCGGCTTTACAGTTCATTTTTGTATGCCTCCGTATCTTCTGGGATCATTGCGTGCTTGGGACATTCAGTTTAATGCCAGGCTTTCTTTCACTACATATATTCGTCTGGGTGGTCACTTATGTATATTGGGTTTCAGGGGACTCAATGAAAGTTCTCTTCACTTCTTAACCACTTCAGGTCGTGGGAACACATGCCCTCAAGATGGGCTTCAAGGGTTACCCAAGTTTCTCGAGTTACTAAAGTCACTCAAGATATATTGATCAATTTGAGCATAATCCATTATCTTGCATTACGTTTCTCATTGCTCTCATCTTTATTCAAAGCGAGAGGGTCTTTGTGGTGGTTTCCATTCGGGGACATCGGACAGTCTTTCATTCATGATTTCTTTCAGTATCATGGGTTTCAATCCTGGGCTGGGCCTCATCTTGGTTTTGCCCCCCTCCCTCTCCCGTTTCTTCCTTGCTCTCCTCCTTCTCTACCGTACGCATTTGGCGTATTGGTGGCTTCTCAGGTTTGTGTTTAGGGAGAACCGACCTTTCAAGGCGCTTCATCATCATCATCATCATCGGCAGCGATGAGCCAGAGGAATTCCGGCGCGGGGTGGAGCTAGTACCTGGTTTTGCGAAAATTTGAAAGATATTTGGCCATTTATTTGAAGAAAGCAGATTTTTATGCGCAGCATTAAAGTAACTCGTAGAGCTTCCCTTAGCAAATTTTTGCTGGAAGCTTAAGAGTAATTCCGGGGCGCTGGAGAGCTAGTTGGCAAGAAAATTCTCGACGGAACTTTTGATGACTTTTGGTCTGTTCAAAATTTTATTCTCGAGATTGAACCATTCGTCAGAGGTCTGGTATTTTTTCCCGTGAGATTCGATCTTATTCCCGCTCGCCATCTCGATCTCAGCTCGATCGGGTACCCTTTACTGCCAAAAAGCACGCGGGCGGGATCAGCCATTTCGAGTGATCTTGATACGCGTTGTCGGTATTTTGTACTTAACTCGAGCTGTAGGGCAGCTACAGAGCTCAAAGTCAGAGAAATCGATTGATAATCATCAGACGCGTTCGTCTGTTGAATCCAGAGCTCTGAACTCGGTCTGCTGCCAGCTAGGTTCGTGAAATTATTCGTATTATTCGAGTCATCTTGTGAGTGCTGTCAGTTTTCTGCACTTAACTCAGGCTATGGAGGGCTACAGGGCTGGTAATCACACGAATTGATTTGGGGGCATCAGGCTCAGCCGCCTGTCGAATCCAGAGCTCGTAACTCGGCCTGCTGCCCGAGCTAGCTTCGCGAAACTATTCGTATTGTTCGAGCCATCTTGAGAGGTGCTGTCGGTTTTCTGCACTGAACTCGGGCTGCAGGGTGGCTGCAGGGCTGGTAATCACAGGAATCGATACGGAGACATCAGGCGCGTCCGCCTGTCGCATTCAGAGGTCTGAACTCGGTCTGATACTCGAGCTAGGTTCGCGAAGCTGTTCGTATTGTTCGAGTTATCTTGAGAGGTGCTGTCGATTTTCGCACGTAGCTCGGGCTGTAGCAGAGCTACAGTACTCGTACGCAGAGAAAACAATCCAGAAGCATCAGGGGCTTCGGCTGTTCCATCGAGAGGTCTGAAATCGCTTGGAACACTATTTGTTCTCTGCATTTTTTGGTCGACATTTTATATGGTCAGGAAGCTCTACGAGTCCCCCGGCGGTAAGAAAGTTTGACGGTCTACCGCCGGCGCCCAGTTGGTCGACCCGACCACAAAGGACAAAGTGACAACTTTTCAGTGGTTTTACGAATATTTGAAAGATATTTGACCATTTATTTTGAGAAAGCAGATTTTGACGCCGAGCATTGGCATATAAACTTTGTTCCTCAAGCGGCTCAGCTCTCTAAAGCCAGTTTCAGTATCAGTTGACTTCCCGAACCGACTTAATCTTCACTCCGAGAATCTCAATTTGACGTTTTTCGAGAAAAGCTCCAAGAAGCTCTTCGCTTCGATCCTGAGCTTTCTTACGGGTGCAAGGAGCTCTACGAGGTTCCCGGCGGTGACCAGGTTGGGCAGAGTTTACCTCCTGCTCGCCCAGGCCTCACCGCTGGGGCCCCCCTCCTCTCGAGCTGCATTGTGCAGTAAGGAGTCTTTGGTTCCTCATACTGTACACGGTGCTCTCACTATGAGGGACGACGGCGGCGCCGCGTTGGCTGCATCTCTTGTGGAGGCAGCGGTCCGCGCTGCTGTTCAGGCAGGTGCCCCGCGCAGGACTGTCGCAGCCGCCGCGGCTGCCGTGGCCTCGGTCATGGCGGCGACGCGGTGTGGCGTTGGTCCGGCGCAGGGCGCCCCTGATCCCGCTGCCGCCGGGTCGGCCGGATCCCGGCGGCAGCGGAGGAGGCTGAAGAAGAAAACTATGACGTGCAGGTCGGGGCAGGATGCTGTCCTTGGGGAGCCTGTCGGGCAGACCCTAAAGGATGATCAGGATGTTGATCATGAGATATCTTGTTATCACAGGTCCAGTGTTGATCATGGCGCCTCTGATTCTCATGTTGGGAGCTCTTCATCTAGGCGAGTCCAGTTTGATGATCGGTCTTCAGTGGTTTCTTATGAGATGCCCCTTCAAGCGATGCTGAGACCCATATCGAGGAGGCCGAAGAAGAAAACTATGAGTTGCAGGTCGGGGCATGATGCTGTCCTTGGGGAGCCTGTAGGGCAGACCCTAAAGACTCAGCGTGTTGATCATGAGATAGCGCACGTGGGTTCGCACGTTCCTGTTCCTGCTCAGACGGCAGCTGATGTGAAGATGTCGGAGTTGGAGAAGGATAACGAGGTTAACATGTCTGTTGTTTTTGCTCTAAGTCGGCAGCTGATGTTAAGATGTCGGAGGTGGAGAAGGAGAACGAGGATGTGGAGATTCGTGGAGGAGGAAGCTCATCATCTGATGCACTCGGAAGTTCCACGACTGGGAGCTCAGTAACTAACAACAACAACAAAAACTCGGAAGTGGTCTCTGTTTCTGTTGATCCAGGTGTTCTGAAAGAGGAGTTGCATGATGAGGAGCTGCAGGGTGAGGAGTTGCAGAATGAGGAGTTGCGGAATGAGCAGTTGCATTATTCTCATCATAAAGGTTCTATGGCTTCACACCCTGGGAGTTCCACGAATGGGAGATTATCTAATGCAGTTGTGAGTTCAGCAGTGACGGAGGACGAGTGTCAAGCTGCCAGGGACTGGGCCCTTGCCGGTGTCGATGTCAGTGCCCTTTGGCGCGAGCTACACCGACTCCCGAGACAGGAGTTTCAGCGTAGGACGGAGGCTCTTCATGCATACAGGCTGCAAATGGGAATTGAAAGTTCCGAGGAGGATGATTCGCAACAAGGGGGTCCTCAGAGTTCTACTTCCAGGAGTGCATTGCCGCTGAGCGGCAAGAAGCATCGGAAACGGCACAGATGATGCACATGTGATTGATCCTGCACGCTTGATTTGTCATTGCGTTGCCTTTCTTCATGCCTGTGTGTGTTGTCGTGCATGCGCGTGTGTTGAATAAGAGCTTCGCTTGATCCCTCAAAGTAGGTCATTCGTTGCTTTCTTGATTTGAGTGCTCATTGGCCTTTGAACGTGACTTTCCGTGATTTGTCACATGGTGCCTCAAAGTAGGCCTTTGAATTTATCTGCATTCTGACCTTATCTCTCGTGCATTCTCAGTGGTGTTGAGACGGTAATCGCTGTATAAACCAGTGGTTACTCTATGGTCTCTCACTGCTTCTCGTGTGGTCGCTGTATAAACCAGTGGTTACTGCGTTTCACTGTTTAGGTGTTATATTCTTGTGTATGGGCAGTCTTGTGCATATCTGTACAGCCTCGCTGTTTGATGCGCCTCTGCTTTAATCTTTGCAGCTTCGCTGTCTTCCTGTACAGCTTCGCTGTTTAGGTTCTTTGTGTTTAGGCCTGCTCCCATGGGAGCTCGAACCGTCCTTCGCAAAAGACGCAAAAAAGACCAGGTTGACGGCTCACCGCCGGCGCCAGTTCATTCTCACAGCAGCTCAGCTCTCTGGGGGGAGTTTTACAATCCGAAAATGAGCGGGAACCGACATCGGAGTAACATTGAAAAATGGAAAGTTGATGTTTTTTCGAGAAAGGCCGCGAGAAGCTGTCCGCTTCGATCTCAGCACTTTCGTGCCTGCAAGGAGCTCTACGAGGTCCCGGCGGTGATCAGGTCGACGTATCACCGCGGCGCCAGTTGGCCGACCGGACAAGAAAAGAAGATGTGGTAACTTTCGGTCGGCTTTGCGAAAATTTGAAAGATATTTGACAATTCATTTTGAGAAACCAGATTTTCACTCTGAGCAAAAGTATCTTGAATTTCTTCTCCGAGCAGCTCAGCTCTTTTGAACATTTGGAGGAACCGACATCACGTCCACACCGAGAAATGCATATATGACGTTTTTGTAGAAATGTTCCGAGAAGCTGTCTGCCTTAATTCTGAGCACTCTTACGCGTGCAAGGAGCTTTACGAGGTTCCCAGCGGTGACCAGGTTGACGGTTTACCGCCGGCGCCAAGTTGGTCGACCCGACCAGAAAGGACAAAGTGACAACTTTGGGTGGTTTTGCGAATATTTGAAAGATATTTGACTATTTATTTTGAGAAAGCAGATTTTTCGCACCTGCAGAAATTTATGAGAGCCTCTGCGTCTGAATATGAGCTCTCTAGGCGCACTTTCACTACCGAAACACTTGGAGCAACCAACTTCATTTTGACATGAAAAAAATCAATGTTCAATTTTTGAGGAATGCCTCGAAAAGCTCTCTCTTCGACTCTGAGCTCTCTCACGCGTGAAAGGAGCTCTACGAAGTTTCCGGCGGTGACCAGGTTGACGGTTCACCGCCGGCGCCAGTAAGGACCCGATTCCAGCGCGCTCCTTCGGTCGTTTCGCGAGGGCGTTCCCGTTGGAATTCCCGATGGGCATCGGCGAGCTCTTTGAGGATCGCGCCCGACGAGTCTCCGTGCAGGAGTGGGTGCAGCACCTGATGCGCTTCCGCACTCGGCAGTTCGCAGGTGGCCCGCAGGGGCAGCGTGAGATGTGGGCCATGGTGAACGTGCTGCTCCTGAACGAGGCCAGGGCCAAGGGCTTTGGCGTGTATCGGACCATGTACAGGCGGGCGGGTCTCTCTGTCTATGGCGCCAGCGTGATGACCAAGGGCGGGCTTCGGCAAATCCTGGAGAGCGAGGAGCGTGTGCGGATTTTGGTGGGCCAGCTGGCGAACGTGGGGCGCGACGTGCCATCGACCACGATGCACTGGTCTTATGAGTCCAAGAAGTTGCAGAGTGCCGTTAAGCACCTGTTCTGGCACCCCCCTGGGTTGACGGCTCTCTTGCGAGCGGCGCTGAGTCTAGGGGCAGGCGGTTCCTGCGCGAGAGGACATGCCTGCCGGGAACGGGCGGACCCAGCGCAGAAGGCTGCTCGTGCCGGATGTCGTCGGTCTCGGCCGGCACCCGATCTGGTGGACACAGAACCCGTTCTACAATGCTGCGTATGATATTCAGCGCATGGGGGGAGGTCCAGGGGCGCGGGCGGCTGGGAGATAGGGTCGGCGACCGGCGAGAGGAGCGCTTCCGTTTCGCGCGGGGCAACCCAGACCTGGTGGCCTACATGATGGCCTTGCGAATGGAGTTGAACATGCGGATTGTGATGCCTGCAGTGCTGCCGCACTCAGACCAGTTCAAGTACATGGCGATGGCCAGGACGGAGTGCGGCGCGGGCAGAAATCTGCACTACCACGTCCTGAGGTTGCGCGGGTGCGTGCCGACGTGGACGGAGAGGGTGACATGCTCCCGCCGAGCGTGGTCAGCGACGTGGCGGCATGCCTGCCCGCGCTCGATGCAGGTCCGCTGGCCTGGCTGCCGCTGGAGCGGAAGCGTCGTGCTGCTGCTCGCGCGGCCCTGGAGCAAGTGCTGCGCGCCGCTGCTGGCCGGCCAGTCGGGCGTGCATCTGCGGGTCGTGGGGGTGAGGGCTCAGCGGCTTCGGGGTCTGGCAGTGAGGATGCCGCGGACGACCGCGAGGATGAGTTCGTGGGTAGGGTGTCTGCGCTGCTCGACGCGCTGGTGGATCGTGGGTGGTTGGTAAGCGTGGATGTTGATGAGGGTGCCCGCGGTCGCGCGGACGAGCGGGATGTGGCGTTCGAGCGTGTCGTGCCAGAGATCGCTGCCGCGCCTGTGGACGCGCCGGGTGGCAGTTCTGTGGAGGGCGGTGAGGATGGTGATGGCGCGCAGGACGCTGGCGCACGTCGGGAGCCGAGGCCTGCAGGTGATCCCGCTGGGGTGCGCGTGCAGCGCCTGGCGGGTGCTGCTGTTGATTTCGGTGTGCTGAACACGAGAATGTTTCGCTGCAGAGCGTTCTGGAGAAGCGGTTTTATGAGTTCTTCGGGCACGTGGTGTCGGAGTGGAACCCTTGCTACGATGACGCGGGCGCGTGCAGGTACACGTGGGACGACGATGTTGGCGCCTTCGACGTTGACGTGGAGATGCAAGACCAGGCCGCTGGCGACGCGTCCGAGGGCCGGGCGGTGCGGAGCGTGCCTGCGTCTGCGCCGGAGTGCTTGAACTTGCGGAAGGTCCTGGACGAGACCTTTCAGTCCGAGGCAGCAGGGAAGGTGGACGTGCAGCCCGTTCGGAGACTGGTGTCCGCGCTGGTGAACAGGGTCGCGCGCCACACGAAGCATGGCATGGGGCCGCCTAAGCTCGGTGTTCATGCGTGTGCTCGCGGAAAGGAGGGGTGCGTGTTCTGCCGGTATGATTTTCCGCGCGAGAGGTGGGGTCGCGTTGGGTCAAGGCCGTTCCGCATGGAGAAGGGGCGCAGGGAGGGCCATTGGCAGGCGGTGTTCCCGAGCAACGACAGGCTCTGCAACAGTTACGAGGAGCACGTGCTCTTGGCCAACATGGGGAACATCGATTGGCGCCTCGTCCTGAACTTGTGGGCCGTTGTGGAGTACGTCACCAAATATGCGACGAAGGCGCCCAAGGGCTCGCGGAAGATCAAGGAGGTGCTCGACGACGCCGTCAACGAGGTCTGCGAGTATGTTCTGGAGGGTGACGGCACGAATTTCCTCCGTCGCTCGATTCAGAAGTTTTTCGCTCGGATGCTCGGTGAGCGGGACTACCACTGTTACGAGGTGGCGCTAATGGGGTTGCGCTTGCCAATGGTCCTTTCCATGATGCCTGTCGTGACCCTGAACACTACGGGCGCGCGTGCCCTGAAGCCTGCATCCGCGCTGCGGGACAAGGCGGAGGACGAGACAGTCCACTGGGATAGTAGAGTGGACAAGTTCGACAAGCGCCTGGAGTTCGTGCGTCGGCAGCGCGCCAGGGGCGACTTGTCTATTACGGAGGACGAGGTGCGCGATGTCTCGCTGTTCGAGTTCTACTGGAAGTACGCCGTGTACCGAGGGAAGTTGAAGCGCGGGAATCCAGCGGTGTGCCTGCACGCAGCGCCGGGCTATAGCGCGGAGTGTGCGAATGTGGACCACGCTTGCCACGACGCGTACGCGCGGGCGAATGTCATCGCTCACTGGCGGCACATGGCGACGGAGGACCGCCGGGCCGTGATCGAGGCGGAGATGCGGCGGGATGTCCGACCTGTGCCAGAGGTGTGCATTGGGGCTACGGAGTTCGTTCCAGATGCTGGGGGCGACTGGCTTTTAGGTGTGCAGGACCCCTGTGGTTCAAGTCGGGGGGGAGGGCCTGGAGGGGCAGGACAGATCAGTTCTGAGGGTACATGTTGATGGAGATGCTGACTGACCCAATGCTCCGCCAGTGGGTGCCAGCCTGGGTCGTGGAGCAGTGCGAGCGTGCGAATCCGTACTACAAGGAGGTGCTTGGCCCGATCCTGGAGGCCGGTGGGGCTAGTTCCAGCCGGAAGCTGCTGAGCCGGACGCGGGGCGAGATGGTTCTTCGGCACCAGGCGCGTCAGCAGGGGCGTGGCTCGGGAGTGGGCGAGGCGGCGGGCGACACGGGGGGGCAGGCGTCTGATGCTGGCTCGAGGGAGGGCGATGGTGACAGGGAGAGCGACGCGGCGGAGTCGGGGGAGGACGTGGAGGAGCTTGTGGACAGACTCGTGCTGGGCGCTGATGAGGATCCCAACGAGGAGCCCCAGGACGCCGTGTTGCGCGACCCGCGGCCAGGAGAGGGCGCGGAGGTTGCCGCGGGTGCGGTGGAGGCGTCCGAGTGGAATCGCCGCCCAGCGGATGAGCGCGTCAGCGCGGCGGGCCCCGCGGTGCAGGCGGCCGACGTGCGCCTCGGGGACGTTGCGCGGGATAATGTGCGCGGCAGGGTGCGGGTAAACTCCAAGGATTTCAAATGGTTGGGTGAGGCGTGCAATGTGCCCACAGGCGAGAAACAGCGTCTCGAGAGGCTCCGTGATGCCTGGTACGGCAAGGCCGACGTGGGCGACGGGGCTGAGGTCATTCGTCGCGAAGACCTGGATCCTTGGCAGAAGTTTGCGCATGACGTCGTCATGGACGATCGCCATTCAGAACATGATCCGCTCCGGTTGATGGTCACGGGCGTGGCTGGTACGAGGAAGTCCGCACGGTGCGAAGTTTTGTGGCAGCGAGGCGGCAGAGGGCGCGTCAGACGGCTGCGCGTGTGAGAACGGATCGGGTGCCGGGCCCTGCTGGTGGGGTGCGAGAGATTCGGCGCTCTGCTCCAGAGATTGAGCAGGAGGTTCGCAATTGCTGTCTGCTTGCCGCTCCAACTGGGTGCGCGTCGTTTCAGTTGAAGTATGGCGCGACCACTCTGCATAGGGCGTTCGGCGTTCCAGTGGGGTATTGTGGCCCATGGAAAAGGAGGGACGGTGATCGGTTCTCACGGGCGCAGCTGCGGTTGCGACAGGCGAGGCTGTTTGTGCTGGACGAGATGAGTATGATCGGGCGACAGATGTTGGGGAAGATCGAATACAAGGTGCAGGATACCCTTGGCAAGGCGGGGAAGCTTGCGGTCCGCGGGCGGGAAGGAGAGGGTGGCAGGGGGGAGGAGGAGGAAAGGCCGGTTTATCTCGGTGGGAAGGATGCCGTTCTCGCTGGGGATCCGCAGCAGGCGCCGCCGATCGGCGATGATCCGTGATACCGGATGGGAGCGTATGGGTGTCATGGGAAGAATAAGCCTCGGGGAGCTGAGCGGGCTCCGGATGATGCCTGGAGCACGGTGAAATTGGTGGCTACTGGCAATTTTGTGCGGAATGCGTTCCAGGACGTGGCCGTTCTTCGCCGCGTGCACAGATGGAGTGGTAATCAGGAGGGTCTGTCCACCGAGCGGCAGCCGGAGTACCGGCGGGATGCCGACCGATTTTTGGAGGTGACGAAGGGGATGGCGCAGTGCACGTGGGACCAGTCCGATCATGCGTGGTTGAGGCGCCGGAATAGGGCGGTGTTGCAGATGACTAAGAAGGGCAGGGAGGAGCTGGCAGCCTTCGAGACGGCTCCGCTGCCAATGGATGGAAGGAAGGATCGGGTCTCGGGTGCATGTGGCGCGGATAGGGTGACCTTGGAGAGGCTGTATCAGGTTGCGGGTGAGAGTGACAAGCCCATCGCGGCGCTGCGTGCCTACCACGACAGGAAGGAGAGAAGCAAGTCTCGGCTGGACCAGATGGCGGCGGACGACTTCCGAGGAATCGAGAACGAGCTGCACGTGTGCGAAGGGGCCCGCGTGTTGCTGACGCAGAACCTGTGGGTCGAGGCGGGGTTGATGAACGGCGCGATGGGCACGCTGCGCGGATACATGTGGCCGCATCGAGCGGATCCGCACAACAGTGAGCGCCCGGACCTGCAGGCGCCCATCTGTGTCTTCGTCGAGTTCGACGACGTTGATCTTGGGGGGAAGGCGCAGAACGATTCGAACGACCCCGCGCGTCGGAAGTGGGTGCCGCGGTCTTTCTTCCCGAACGGCCCCGTGCGCGAGAAGTGGGTGCCCATCTGGAGGCAGAAGGTGTCGTCCGCGACGGAGGAGGGGGTTTCGCGAGAATTATCCGCTGCAGCTGGCGTGGGCATTGACGCACTGGAAGGCGCAGGGGATGACGTTGGCGAAAGTTCGCGTGCACATGTCGGCGAAGACCGCGGCTGTCGCTGGGATTGGTTTCGTCGCCGCGACTCGTGTCAGGTATCCGTGGGACTTGGTTTTCGAGGAGGACTTGCCCAAGTATGCGGACTTTATGCGGGCCAGGCATACGACCGCGTTCCGGGAGCGTCGACGTTTCGAGCTGCGGTTGGAGGCGCGCGCGTCGCGAACGTTGTGGAAATATGGGTATTGCGAGGCGGATCTGTGGACCGCAGACGAGGCGCGCGCGGCGGAGAGATTGCTGGACCGTCTGTCTATTGTCCGTGCGGTGCAGGCGGACAGGCTCAGAGGAGCGAACAGAGTGGTGGATGAGGACACTTGGCTGTGGGTGGAGGAGGGCCCGCCGTGCGTGTCTGCGCTGGCAGAAGCTGTCGTTGCCGAGGCGGGCAATGACGACGTCGCGCGGCGTATGCTGACCGCCGTGGCCGACAGGCTTCTGGACCGCAAGCGGGTGCGCTGCGTGACGCCAGAGGAACGTTGTGTCGCGCGGGATCTGGCGGGTGGTCATGCAGAGGACTTTGCTGCTCTAGACTCGGTGGAGGATTTGCGCGAGCGTTTGACTGCTGCTGCTGCTGCTGCGCGTTTGTCGCGGGAGTGCGTAGATGGCGGTGAGGATTTGCGGTCTCGTGTCGTCGTCATGATAGTAGAGCGGTGGGCGGCGTGTGGGCGGTGGGACGAGCGCGCGTTCGACTCCGTGGAGCCGAGCGTGGGGCCCCTGCACCTGAGCGCTGTGAAAGAGGCCTTGGGCGGGCTGGTGCCGCCGAGGTTGCACAAGAGCTTGGATAAGGAGGCTAGGAGGGTGAATGACGCGTTTGGAGACGTTCGCGGTGGGTGTGCGCTGCGCATGGGCAAGTGGGTCGTGAACGTGCGAGCGGAGAGCGCGCTGGCGGAGGGTAGGCTGGAGCGGCAGGCGCTCGAATCTTCTTGAAGGTGGCGCAGCAGCTGTGTGTGGGGTTAGATCTGCCGATGACCGTGGCCTCGGCAAAAGTGGGCGAGCACGTCGGGGGGGAGGAGACTCCAGAGAATTTTGCCCGGGTTGCGCAAAATTGGAAGAGTGTGTGGGATGCGAACAGCTTGAGCGACAAACAGGAGTTGCTCATGGTGGTTGCCGTGGACGCTCTGGGGGGGTCGGGTGTCCCGCAGGACTGGATGTTCGTGCGTGTCACGGCTGGTCGGACAGGGGAGGCACTCGTGCGCGCCGAGTCCCTGTCAGTGTGCGTTTACGATCGGGGCAGCAGAGAGGCCGTTGCAGAGCAAATCGCCGCGAATATCGATGCGTTGCTGCGCCCGCTCCAGGCCGGTGCTGGGGGGGCGGCGCCCGCCAGTTGTAGAGTTCGGGGAGGCGCCGCACGTTCGGGTGCCCTCGCAGAGGATAGCCGGCGCACTGGGGCTCCTGCTGGGCCGCGTTGGTCGCGAGGCTGGGAGGGGTGTGCTGGATGCGTCGGCGGAGTCGTTCGTGCCCGGCGTGTGTCGAGCGTTGCGGGGCTCGTTCGCCTCTTTCCGGGCTGGTGTAGGTGCGCGCGGAGCGCGGGACGTTATGGAGCTGTTGCTGTCGGACCAGCTGTGCCGCGACGCCTTGGGCGCGTTCGGCGTCGTGCCTCGCGCGGGCGCGTCTGCGTCCAGCGCGGCGGGCGCCGGCCTGGTGATGGCGAACGTGCCGCGTGGAGCCGCGGGCGAGGCGGGCGAGGGAGAGGGCCTGGGAGGTGCGTCGACGGTGTCATTTGCGACGTGGAATATCGCCGGAGGGCATCGCGCCGTCGTGGCGCCGCGTTCCTGGAGCGAACGAGATCAGCGTGCGGCGGTCCTCGGCGAAGTGCTCCGTTGGAGGCAGGCGCGCGGGTGCGATGTCGTTGCCCTGCAGGAGTGCGAGGGCGGGGATGCGTGCGAGGAGCTGTCAGCGGAGTTCAAATTGGCTGGCGTTGCGCAGGCGCGCGAGTCCAGGGGTTATGTGCATCCTTACGTTAGGCACGGTCTGCGGGTGGAATCGGTGGCTCTGGCAGGGCAGGATCCCTGCGTGAAGTGTCGTGTCGAGGTGCCCGGAGACGGTGGCGCAAGCGGCGACGGGCGCGTGATCGTGGCGGCTGTCCACCTGCCCACGGACGCTCCATGGGAGCGGCGGCGTGCGATATTGGAGAAGATCTCCAGGGCTTCTGCGGACGGGCGCGACCGGCTGCTCATCGTGGGCGACATAAACAGTACGGACACGCAGGTTCAGGCCGTCCTGGAACAGCTTCGTCTGAAGGACGCCTGGTACGAGGGTCGATCTTGGGGCTGCCCTGGCAATTAATTTTATTCGGGTCTTGGCGAGAGGGGGGCTGTCGGCCAGAGACGGGACCGGGTTCTGTTCGGGCAGGACCTCTGGGCTGAGGTGCACTTGGTAGGGAAGGGAAAAGTGTTCTTCCAGGGTTCCGAGTTTCACATGTCCGACCACTATGGACTGTTCGGGTATGTGCGTGCGCATGCGTGTTTCGGATCTCGGGAGCAAAAGATGAGGGCCCTAGCGCAGCGCACGCGAGTTGCTCTGCAGGCGACGCGTGATCGTTCGCACAGGCTGGAGGGCGTCGACGTTCAGAATCGGTTACAGCACGGGCGAGAGGCCGCGGCCCTGGCCAGGCAGCAGGCGCAGGACAGAAATCGAGAGGCGTACTTGCGAACTCAGCAGCGGGCCGCCGGTCGTCGACAGCGCCGTCGAGAGCAGTTGGTGTCCGCGGCTTTCGGGCCACAGAGTTTGTTTGCATTGAACCGCCCGCTTCCGCCGCAGCCATCCCCGCCCGCTTTCGCCGCCACTGCGCCCGGCAGACATGGATGTGCCGAGCGTGGACGGCATTCGTGCGGCTTCGTGGGACAGCGTGCGGTGCGTGCCCGTCCGAGGGATGCCGCGGCCATGGCACACCTGCTACGTAGTCAGTGTGACGCGGCTGATGTTGCGGACGCCGGCCGTCTGGGAATGGCTTCGATGGCATTCAGAGCAACCGTGCGAGGAGCGCGGCACGGGCCGTCGTTGCGTCTGCGGGATGTGGGAGACGTACAAGCAGTTGTGTTTGCGACGCTGGCAGCATGGACCTGTGAGCGTCTTGCGGCGTGCGAGCGTTGACTGCGACGACGATATGATGGGGCGGCCGAGTGAGTTCGACGACCCGTGGCAGCAGCAGGATGTGTTTTCGTATTGGGGGAAGCTGATGTCGGCTGCGCGCGACGGGGAGATCTTGGCAGGGCGGTTTGCGCTGCGGGACTCCGATAGCATCCGCGCGGTGCATATGCGGGTGACGTGCGTTGATCAGATGTTCGGGTTCGTCGTCGAGAAGCGCGAGAAGTGTGACGTATGCAATTTCGAGACTGTCTCGTTCGATGCGGATGATGTGCTAAAGCTGCGTGTTCACGGGCGGCCAGGCGGGCCTTTGATGGTGCAGGAGTTGTACTGCGACTTCTGTGCGCCTGGGGATGTCGAGAAGAGCTGTCCGGGTTGTTGTCTCGATGAGCACTCTCAGGTTAAGCACGTTAGGCAGATGAGAGTCACTGGTGTGCCGCAGGTTTTGGTGGTTCAACTGCGGAGGGGCTCGGAGGCGCGGGAGCCAGTGTGGGTGGAAGAGCAACTGAGACTCCCAGGGCTCCCCCAGATGCAGTTGGTCGGTGTGGTTTACCACAATGGGCGGTCTTTGGAATCTGGCCATTGCACGACTCTGTGTTGCGTGCATGATGGGAGGTACTTCTTGTTTGACGACTACCAGCCACCGCGCCTCATGCGAGACCAGCCGGCGCGCATCAAGCAGAAGGAGGCGTACATGGCAGTATATTGTCGAATGCAGCGCAGTCAGGGACAGGGCGCGGGCGCACGTGCAACCGAGTTTGACGGTGCGCGTGAGGGGCAGGGCAGAGGCGGTGGTGGGCCAGGGGGCGGTGATGCGAGTGCGTCTGGTGGCGGCGGAGTCGGCGGGGTTGCTGCTGTCGGCGGTGACGCCGACGGAGTGTCGGAGTGCGAGGGGGGGCAGGGGGCGCGGGCGGCCGGAGGGAGGGGGCTTGCAGGCGGCGCCGTCGCTGGCGATGGGGCTGAGACTTCAGCGTCTGTCTGGGCGGGGAGCGAGCCGATGCCAGGTGGCGGGGTCGGTGCAGGGCCAGGCCGTGGAGGGCGCGGGAAGAGGGTGGTGTCGGTGGCCGTCGCCGAGCCGCGTTCCGCGAGCAGGCGCCTGCGGAGGATGTGCGCTGCTTCGGCGTCAGGGGGCGGGCGCGCCATCGACGGTGATGGTGCCGCTGGGCGAGCAGCTTTGGCGACGATGACTGGCGCGGCGGGCGCGGCTGAGACTGGCCGCGACCTGACAGCTGGGGTCTGCGGGGAGGCAGTGTCTCCGAGGGGGGGGGGTCTCAGGCTTGTCGGGTGGCGCTGCGCCGCCGTCCGCCGCGCGGCGCGCGCGGGGGAAGACGGCGGCGCTTCGCTCTGACGCAGGGGCGGCAGGTGGCGTGGCGGGCGCGGCTGGAGTCGGGGATGTCGGCGGGGAGCAAGACGTCGCCAGGCCAGGGCGCGTCCGAGATGCTCGAGGATCCGGGGGGGCGCGTTCGGGCGGTGGGCGTCTGGGTGGCGCTGGGGCGCGGGTGAGTGTCGCGGGTGGGAGAGAGGCGGCGGCGGTCGGGTTGGTGGGCGGCGCGGGGGGGGGCGGCTGGGGGCTGTGAGGGCGCCTGCGTTGGGGGGGCGAAAGATGGGGGCCGTGCCAGAAGCGGAGGCTCCGCGGAGATCTGCGCGTCTGGCGGCCCGACCTGCGCCTGGCCCAGTCGCGGTTGAGGGGGGTGCTGCTGCGGGCGCGGGTGCTTATGTTCGAGCCGGGGTGGTGGTGCGCCCGAAGCGCGCGGGGCCGTCCGGACCGTCGCGCAGCGGCTGCGCCGATCGAGTGGTGACAGGTTTCGGGTCTGAAAGAATCGAGGACTTGGCTGCGTTCCAGCGCAGCCGCGATCAGGGGGATGCGACGCGCGCGTCGCAACGGGTGTCGGATGGGGACCCGAGGGGGAGGCGTGGATGTGCAGGGGAATGTGCTGGATCCGTCTGCGGGGTCTGCATGGCATGCGGGTCGATTGGCTGGCGGTGTGCAGGGGGTTGGGTGTTGAGGTGTTGAGGTGTTGAGGTGTTGGTGTGTGTGTGTGTGTGGTGTGGTGTGTGGTATGTGGTATGTGGTATGTGGTGTGTGGTGAGTGGTGTGTGGTGTGTGGTGTGGTGTGTGTGTGGTGTGTGTGTGTGTGGTGTGGTGTGGTGTGTGGTGTGTGTGTCTGTGTGTCTGTGTGTCTGTGTGTCTGTGTGTCTGTGTGTCTGTGTGTCTGTGTGTCTGTGTGTCTGTGTGTCTGTGTGTCTGTGTGTCTGTGTGTCTGTGTGTCTGTGTGTCTGTGTGTCTCTGTGACTCCCTCTCTCTCTGTGTGTGTGTGTGTGAGAGAGAGGGTGCGCCTGGGCATCGGAACGGGCAGACTAGGGCAAGGCTGCGGTTAAGGGGATGATGCTGATGATGATGATGATGATGATGATGATGATGATGAGGAGGAGGAGGAGGAGAAGGAGGAGGAGGAGGGAGGAGGAGGAGGAGCGGGGGGGGGGAGGGGGGGGGGGGGGGGGGGAGGAGGAGATGGAGGGGGAGGAGGAGGAGGAGGAGAAGCCACTGGGGCTCAGGCCATTTTGGCGGAGCACAGGGCTCAGGCGCCGCGCCCCCCTCGCGACACTTTCTCGTGAACGCTCCCGCGGCCAGGCCCGCGGCTGAGCATCAGAGGGCGCGCGCGACGCACGGCGCGCTCGGGGCGCCGCAGGGGCTCCCCCGAGCCGGCCTGGCACGAGAGGCAGCGGGCACGGCGAGGGCGAGCTCGCCTGCTCCTCAGCGTGCTCCAGGCAAAGCGCCTCCTCGAATCGCACCACAGCGCGATGGGAGGAGGCGCGTGGACATGCAGGCAGTGCGAGACCAGGAATCCGAACTCTCAGTGGACGTGCTCCTGCGGCAACGTGTGGGCTCCTCGCCCCGACCCCGCCAGACGTTCTGCCAGCAGAATGAGGGGCCAGAAGAAGTCCGCCAGCGTCAGGGAACTGATTGCGCAGATTCCAGTTGCAGCACCTGATGAGGCGATTGCCAACATCACGGTGTGGGGGCTTCCGCCGCCAGAGGCGGATGAGCTGAAGATCTACAAGTCAAAGGCCCAGTCGAAGCTCCAGAAGTTCGCCAACCTCCTCGTCGCGGTCCGCGACGCAGGGAAGGAGGACCCTGCCCTGGAGTTGGACATCGGAGTGCTCAAGTACATGATGAGCGCCAGCAAGGGCTCAGAGAAGCAGCTGCATGAGTTGAGGGCCCAGCTCATCAGCGCCAAGGAGAGGCTCGGCGAGATCCGAACCAAGGTCGAGGAGCTGCTAGACGAGGAGGCGACGCTCTGCCTGATGGTGCAGAAGCTGCAGAATTCCATCCAGCAGCTCCGCGAAGCGGGGGGCGCGCCAGACCACGGCGAGGACTGGCTGATGGCCCCGCCAGGAGGAAGCGAGCACGGCGTCAGGGCCGCCAGCAGCGCCCAGAGGCCATGGGTGCAAGCGGCGGCCGGAGAGGGCGGCAGCGCAGGCAGAGGCAAAGGCTTAGTCAGCCAAGGCCGCGGCGGAGGCGATTGCTAGCAGAGTGCCGCCGCCGCCGCCGCCAATGCCCAACCAGCCGCCGCAGCAGAAGTACACGTGCCAGCCACCCCAGAAGGCGGCCCCGCGAGCGGCCTCTGGGGCGGCGCGCGGCCAGCCAGCCACAGCAGCAACGGCGCCGATGGCGCCAGAGCCCGCCAGCCCCCGAGGCGCCAGGCCTAAGGGCCCGTGGGCGGCGGGAGAATATGGCCCAACGGCAGCGGCCATCGCAGCGATGACGGAGCAAATGAAAGCCGTGCAGGCCCAGCAGCAGGCCATCCAGGAGCACCTCTCGAGGATGCAGACGGGCCAGAACTTCCACGCCGTCGCCCTGGCCAGGGTCTTGGGGGTCGGCATCGGCGCAACGGCAGGAGATGTGCTCGTGGGCGCGCAGACGATTCAGCAGGCACAGCGGGCAGTGATCACGGGGATCCCGCTCCCCAGCGCGAGCCCCCCTGACCTTCAGGGGTTGGCGCCGGTGCGCGTGCCGAGGGGCGCCGCCCCGACCGCGCCAGGTGTTGGCGCAGCCCCCCAAGGCTCAGCGCCAGCCACGGGGCCGAGGGCGCCTCCACAGAGCAGCGCGAACATGGCGAAGATCGTCCAGGACCCGTACGGAGGCTCAGCACCATCGTGCCCGGCAGAGGGCCCTGTGGCAAAGACACCGCCACCGATGAGGCAGTCGGCATCGCCGACGCCAGCCAGGGCCCCCAGCATTGGCGTGTCAGCCGAGACGAGGGCCCAGGCCGAGGAGAATGCAGTCCCAGACACCCCGAGGGCAAAGGGCGTGTCCAGAGTGACAGCGGAGCTGCAGAGGAGCGAGCCCAAGGAGGAGGTCATGCCGATCGACCCCGAGTTATTGATTGCGACACAGCCAATGATGACGGAGGAAATAATTCCAGGGCCAGTGCACCTCTTGCAGCACATCCAGGGGGCCTACAGATCGCTGCCCCCCAGGGATGGCGAGGTCTAGTGTGAGCCTGCGGTGAGTGCCCACTGTGCTGTGCCCTTCGGCAGCCCTCGAAAGCGGCGACAGTTTCACAGATCGCAGCCCCCCAAGGATGGCAAGGTCTAATCTGAGTCTGCGGTGAGTACCCACTGTGCTGTGCCCCTTCAGCAGGCTTCGAAAGTGGCGACAGTTTCACAGATCGCAGCCCCCCAAGGATGGCAAGGTCTAGTGTGAGTCTGCGGTGAGTGCCCACTGTGCTGTGCCCCTCAGCAGGCTTCGAAAGTGGCGACTGTTTCACAGATCGCAGCCCCCCAGGGATGGCGAGGTCTACTCTGAGTCTGCGGTGAGTACCCACTGTGCTGGGCCCCTCAGCAGCCCTCGAAAGTGGCGACAGTTTCACAGATCGCAGCCCCCAGAGATGGCGAGGTCTAATGTGAGTCCGCGGTGAGTACCCACTGTGCTGGGCCCCTCAGCAGCCTTCGAAAGTGGCGACAGTTTCACAGATCGCAGCCCCCCAGGGATGGCGAGGTCTAATGTGAGTTTGCGGTGAGTGCCCACTGTGCTGTGCCCCTCAGCAGGCCTCGAAAGTGGCGACAGTTTCACAGATCGCAGCCCCCCAGGGATGGCGAGGTCTAATCTGAGTGTGCGGTGAGTACCCACTGTGCTGTGCCCCTCAGCAGCCCTCGAAAGTGGTGGCAGTTTCACAGATCGCAGCCCCCCAGGGATGGCGAGGTCTAATCTGAGTCTGCGGTGAGTGCCCACTGTGCTGGGCCCCTCAGCAGCCCTCGAAAGTGGCGACAATTTCACAGATTGCAGCCCCCCAAGGATGGCGAGGTCTAATCTGAGTCTGCGGTGAGTACCCACTGTGCTGGGCCCCTCAGCAGCCCTGGAAAGTGGCGACAGTTTCACAGATCGCAGCCCCCCAGGGATGGCGAGGTCTAGTCTGAGTCTGCGGTGAGTACCCACTGTGCTGGGCCCTTCAGCAGCCCCCGAAAGTGGCGACAGTTTCACAGATCGCAGCCCCCCAGGGATGGCGAGGTCTAATCTGAGTGTGCGGTGAGTACCCACTGTACTGGGCCCCTCAGCAGCCCTCGAAAGTGGCGACAGTTTCACAGATCGCAGCCCCCCAGGGATGGCGAGGTCTAATCTGAGTCTGCAGTGAGTACCCACTGTGCTGTGCCCCTCAGCAGCCCTCGAAAGTGGCGACAGTTTCACAGATCGCAGCCACCCAGGGATGGCGAGGTCTAGTCTGAGTCTGCGGTGAGTACCCACTGTGCTGGGCCCCTCAGCAGCCGTCGAAAGTGGCGACAGTTTCACATATCGCAGCCCCCAGGGATGGCGAGGTCCCATGTGAATCTGCGGTGAGTACCCACTGTGTTGGGCCCCTCAGCAGCCCTCGAAAGTGGCGACAGTTTCACAGATCGCAGCTCCCCAGGGATGGCGAGGTCCCATTTGAATTTGCGGTGAGTACCCACTGCTGGGCCCCTCAGCAGCCCTCGAAAGTGGCGACAGTTTCACAGATCGCAGCCCCCCAGGGATGGCGAGGTCTAATCTGAGTCTGCGGTGAGTACCCACTGTGCTGGGCCCCTCAGCAGCCCTCGAAAGTGGCGATAGTTTCACAGATCGCAGCCCCCCAGGGATGGCGAGGTTCCATTTGAATCTGCGGTGAGTACCCACTGTGCTGGGCCCCTCAGCAGCCCTCGAAAGTGGCGACAGTTTCACAGATCGCAACTCCCAGGGATGGCGAGGTCCGATTTGAATCTGCGGTGAGTACCCACTGTGCTGGGCCCCTCAGCAGCCCTCGAAAGTGGCGACAGTTTTACAGATCGCAGCCCCCCAGGGATGGCGATGTCCCATTTGAGTCTGCGGTGAGTACCCACTGTGCTGTGCCCCTCGCCAGCCCTCGAAAGTGGCGACAGTTTCACAGATCGCAGCCCCCAGCGGCGACGAGCGAGGTCAAAGGCAGGGGGGAAGAGAGGGGCGGGAAGGAAGGAAGGAAGGTTCGCGCGAGCAGTGCTCTGTTCAAAACGAGAACCCAACGCAGGAGGGTTGGGAAAAAATGCAACCGCCCGGGCCGCCCGGGCATCCCCCCGAGGATCCGCCGGGGCGCGCCCGGATGATCGGCGCGCCCTGGCCGCCGACGCTTGGCGAGTCGGCGCGGCCGAGCCGAGAGTTGTAAAAGCGCGGGCGCGGCCGGCCGGCGATGTCGGGCGCGTCGGTGCGGACGAGCCCAGTTGTGTAACGCGCGCGGGCGCGGCCGGCCGGCGATGTCGGTTGCGGCGGCGCGGACCAGCTGCAGTCTCTTAAAGCGCGGGGCGCGGCTGGCCGGCGACGCCAGGCTGGTCGGTGCGGCCGAGCCCAGTTCTGTCACGCGCGCGGGCGCGGCCGGTCGGCGATGTCGGGCGCGGCGGCGCGGCGGGGGCGAGTTCTGTCAAATGCGCGGGCGCGGCCGGCCGGCGATCTCGGGCGCGGCGGCGCGGCCGAGCCCAGTCTTGTAAAACGCGCGGGCGCGGCTGGCCAGCGATGTCGGGCGCGGCGGCGCGGCCGAGGGGGGCGATGTCACATGCGCGGGCGCGGCCGGCCGGCGATCTCGGGCGCGGCGGCGCGGCCGAGCCCGGTCCTGTCAGACGCGCGGGCGCGGCCGCCTGGCGATGTCGGGCGCGGCGGCGCGGCCGAGCGGCCGGACCGGCGGGGTCGGGCGCGGCGGCGCGGCCCCGCAGAGACCTCGCATCAAGCCCGGCGTCGCGGCCGGGGCAGCGCGTCGGAGCGCGCGGGCGCGGATTGCCCAGCGTCGTCGGGCGCGTCGGCGTGGCCGCGCGCAGAGTCCGGGAATGCGCGGGCGTGGCCAGCGGGCGCCGTTGGGAGCGTCGGCGCGGCCGAGCATGGCTGGTCTAGGATTCAATGGCGCGGTCGGCCCTGACTGTGCTGCGCGCTGGCGCGGCCCGGGCAAGAGCGGCGGGGCGCGCGGGCGTGGCGCGCCCAGCGTCGTCGACTTTCCAAATTTACAGGACTTGTGCCGGGCCACCGCCGCGGCAATCTCGGCGCGGGCACCCCGAGGGCCCCGTGCTCGCCAGGCGGGCGGCGAGGCCCGCGTGTTTCGGTGCTAGCGAGGGCCCTGGGCAGGGTTTCGTTTGCAAGGCGGTGCTAGCCCTGTGGGCTCCGCCGTGCAGTGAATGGGGCCTTGTGCCAGGCGCATGCAAGCTCCTTGTCTTGCTCCTCCCCCGCCTCGCTCGCCTTCATGCTTCTTTGTCGGTGGCCGCCGCGTCTGAATCATAATGTAATTGGCTTCGGCCCATCCCGCCGCCGTGCCTGGGTTGTGGGTCAGAGGGGTCATGAAGGAGGGCGGGGGTCTCGTGGTTGGCTTTCCGAGGCCCGAGGGCTTCTGGGCAGGCAGAATTTTGCAGCGTCCTGGGGACCGTTCTGTGGGCTCTTGTGACTTCTTTTGGGTTTCCTGGGGGCTTCTGCGCGGCCTCTTGGCCGCCTGGGAGTTCTCGTGCGCCTCCTGGGGCTTGTAGGGGGCCTCTTAGGGGGGGGGGCTGCGAGACAACCTGGTGTCTCCCCATTGCCTCGATTCTAAATTCGGCCGCGTTCGTAGGGCGTCTTTGGCAGGGCCGCGACTGTCCAGCCAGTCGGCCTGGCGCGTGTCGTCCACGTTCGCAGGACAGCCTTGGCCGGACCTCTGGGCGTAAGCAGGTGGCCTCCCCTGGCGGCGGCCACCTCAGGCAAAATCTTGGCTTCGGCTGACCTCCCAGGGCCTTGCGGTCAGGTGGCGCCCGACGGAGGGGGGCGCCCCGCCTGTCCAGGTCGCCCCTCCGCTATTGCCGCCTTCAACCTCGCACTTCGGTGCCCTCCCGTCCGATCCCGTCCGCCTCGCCCGTCCAGGTAAGAATCCCCCTTCCTGCCCCAAGGTCCCCGTGGCCGTAGTCGTCGTCGTCGTCGTCGTCGCCGCCTTCGTCGTCGTCGTCGTCGTCGTTATCGAAGCGGTCGTCGTTTTCGTCGCCTTCGTCGTCGTCGTCTTCGTCGTCGTCGTCGCCCTCGTCGTTGTCGTCGTCCTCGTCGCCCTCGTGGATGACCAGCGTGATGGATCGCGCATTACTTGAATGTCCCGCCCGACATTGCCCGCCCGCCAATATGGGACCTCCCGCCCGACTCGGCCAGCCAGGTCCGCTTGCAAGACCCGCCCATTTTTCCCGCCTGACCGGCCCGTTAGGGTCCGCCCGCCCGGCCCGCCTGTTAGGTTCGACGTCGCCGTCGCCGCCCCTTTCGTCTTCGTTGTTGTCGCCCTCGTCGTCGTCGTTGTCGTACTTGTCCTTTTTGTCACAGTCGCTGTTATCCTTGTTGTCCTTGTCGTCCTCGTCGTCGTTGGCGTCGTCGTAGTTGTCGCGCCCTCGTCGTAGTCGTCGTCCGCGTCGTCGCCCGCTTGGATGTTTCGTTGGATGTATTGCACCCTTGTGGAAATGCCGTTTCCGACGCGACCCGCGCCTGCGTGGCCGCCCGTTCGGCCTGACACGCCCGACAGGGTCCGCCCCCCCGACCTTTTTGGTAGGGTCCGCCCGCCCGACCCGCCCTAGGGTCCGCCCGCTGGCACGCCCGTTTGGCCCGTCGTCGCTGTCGTTGCCTTCGTAGTTGTCGTCGGTGCCCGCCTCCACGTGGCTTTCGTCCAGCTCATCGTCGACGGCGCCTTCGCCGTTGTTGTCGTCGTCGCCGCCCTCGTCGTCACTGTCGTCGCCGACGTGGTGGTGGCGGTTGTCGTCGTCGTCCTCCGTCGTCGTCGCCGTCCTTCGCAATCTTCGTCGTCGTCGTCCTCGTCTTTGTCGTCGTCGTCCTCGCCGTGGTCGTCCTCCTCCTCGCCGTGGTCGTCGTCCTCGTCGAATTCGTCGCCCCTGTGTTTGTCGGCGTTGTCACGTCGTCGTTGTCGTCGTCGGTGTCGCCGGTGCCCCCATGGTTTGCCCAGCTGGATGCGTAACGCACTACCTATAGCAATGCCCCATTCAGCCCAGCTCACCCGCCCGCTAAGGCCCGCCCGCCCGACCCGCCCGGTCGGGTCTGCCCGCCCGACCCGCCCAGAGCGGTCCGCCCGCCCGGCCCGCATGTATGGGTCGTCGTCGCCGTCGTCGTTCCCGTCGTCTTCGGTGTCATCGTCGTCGTCGTCGTCGTCGTCGTCGTCGTCGTTGTCGTCGTCATCGTCGTCGTCGTCGTAGTTTTGGTCGTCGTCCGCGTCTTCGTCCTCGTCGTCGTAGTCGGCCACGTCCTTGTCGTCGGTGTCGAAGTCGTGGTCGTCGTCGTCGTCTGCGTCTAGGCCGTCGTCGTTCGCCTCGTTTTCGTCGTGCTCGTCATCGCTGGCGCCTTCGTCGTCGCCGTTGCCGTCGTCGTCGTCGTCGTCGTCGTCGTCGTCGTCGTTGTGTTCGCCGCCGTCGTCGTCGCCGCCGCCGTCGTCGTCGTCGCCCTCGATGTTGTCGCCGCCCTCGTGGATGTCCTGTTGGATGGATTGCGCTCTGCTCCAATGCCCATCTTGGCCCGACCCGCGTGCCCGCGAGGGTCCGCCCGCCCGGCCCGAGTGTTTTCATTTTCCCAGTAATTCTGATTACCTCCCTCGTGTTCCCCCCGGACCAAAAGACCCCCCCAGACCGCCATGCCGCCCCCAAGACTACCAGGGCCCCCCCCCGACTACAAGTTCCCCCCCCGACTACAAGATCCACCCTTTGGAGTGCAAGGGCGCCCCCCCCCAGGACTAGAGGGGCTTTTTGTACGTGCACCATGCAGTCTCCCCGGAAAGCAAGACCCCCCCTTGACTACAATGGCTCCCCCGCAGACTACAAGGGCCCCCTCCCGGATTACGTCGCCCCCCCCCCAGACTACAGGGGCTTTTTACGTGCGCCAATGCATCTGTCCATAGGATAACGCGACCCCACCTGACTACATGCCCCCCCCCCCCGGATTGCATGGGCACCCTCCGGGTTTGCAAGGGCCCCCACCTGGACTACAGGGACCCCCCTCGGACACTAAGGCCCCCCCCACCCCCCCTCCGACTAGAAGGGTCCTTTCATGCAGGTCAATGATCTCTCCCATGAAAACGCCCCCCCCCGGACTACAAGGGCGCCCCCCCTCTCGATTGCAAGGGCCGCTCTACATAGAGGACCAGCGCATCCTTTCCCTGGACCCCTCTCCGGACTACAAAGGCAACGCCCCAGACCTCAAGGGCCCCCCCCCCGGACTGCAAGGGTACCCCCCTCATAGTCAAATGCAATGCCCCGGGGGAAATTGACCCTCCCCAGATTGCAAAGCCACCGCCCCGGACAACGAGGCCCCCCCCTCCCCCGAAGTACCGGGCGCCCCCCAGAATCTTATCATATTTCATATTTTTATGTTTTTATTTTTGGGAAAACGTGCTTTCTATTTTTCCATATTTGTAGGAACCTGTGTTTTCTCAATTTTCCTAGGAAAACGAGATTTCTATTTTCCCTATTAGTAGGAAATCAACTGCTGCGGCCTTGTCATTCGATTCCGGGATTACAACACTACCGTTGTTTCGTCTTCCTGTCATCCGCGGCCGTTTGAGTGGTCTTCGGCCCCTCCGTCGCTGCGTATTATTGTCTCGTCTGTCCCTCGTCCCACCCCCCTGTCGTCCTTTTTCCCTCGCCCTCGCGGCTGGTTGGTTCCGGCGTGTCGTTCCCTGTTCATTCGTTGCCCTGGTCATCTGCTTCCAGTTGGCCTTATGCCCCCGTCGCATTGTAGCATCGTCTCTTCCGTCGTCCTCTTCCGACCCTCTTGTCATCCATTCGTGGATGGAGTTGCACATCGTGGTCTCGGAGGGTTCGGGCGTTTGTCGACGCGCGAGCACGCGATTGCTGGTCCAGTCTTCCTCCGCCTCGTTGCTGCGCGCTGTGCCGCGACGCCAAAAAGTGTGTGTGTGTGTTTGTATGTGCGTTCCGTGCCCCGTGCTCCGTGCCGTTGGCTCGAGCCTCTGGCCCAAGCCTATCTGGTTCAAGCCACTTTGGTTCGAACCGTTCAGGATCGAGCGTGCCCCTGGTTTAACGGCCGCCGTTGTGCGTGCATTCGGCGGTGCGGCCGCCGTGAGCGCTCCGCGCTGCCGCTTCCAATCCAGTCGATCCGACGCGGTATCGGTTTCGGCCGTCCCGACGCGACGCACCCGGGCGCAGCCGATCCGATCTGGTTTCGACTCCGTAATACATGCGCCCGGATCCGATTCGACCCAGGTGGTTCTTGGCCCCGATAACATCGAAAAAACACCCCGACGAGGGTGGGGGTGGGTTGTGCCGTTCTCCGCTTCGATTCGGCGAGTTGCGCGTGCTTCTCGCGTCCGCTTGCTCTTGCCCTCCTCCCTCGCTGTCGTCTCGGCGCGCTTGGACGTTCGTGCGGGTGCATTTCCCGCGCGCGCGCGGTCCTGTGCGCGCGCCGCGCGTTCGCAGACATGGGCGGCGCCGCGCCCCAGGCACCCCGCCGCATCCATCGAAAAAGAGAAAACGGCATCAACATAAACGTTCGACGGTCCGCACGGATTTCTTGGATTTGCGCTGGACTCCCTTGGCGGCGCATCCGGCGCCGCCCCTGGCGTGCTCCGCGCGCCAGGGATGGGGGTCAAGCGCACATTCGAGAATATCGCACGGACCCTCCTCCTCCTCCTCCTTCTCCTCCTCCTCGTCCTCTTCCTCCTCCTCTTCCTCCTCCTCCAGCCCCCCGACCCGCCCTCGGCCCCAGCTCCGCGCGGCCTCGCGCGGCCCGCCGCCGCCCAGGACCCGGCCCCCGCAGACGGGGCGGGCGCGGGCCCAGTGGTCCCTGGGTTTGTTTGTCCAAGCAAGCTGATGTTTGATTTAGTTCGGCGCTAACTTGTTTGTTGCTTCCAGCGCCGTTGTGTCGCGTTCTCGTTTCCTCGCCCAGATTCCGAACCGTTTTCGAGCCGATGCCGAGCGTCCTTCGGATGTCCGAACTGCCCAAGCCGTTTTGGTTTTCAGTTTTTTTCCGTTTCGGGGATTTTTTTTTGCGCCGTTGTCATGATCAAGAGGCAGCTTCTGACAACTGTAAAACGTGGGCCTGTCGTTTCCAGTGCCCACTGAGGCCCCCGCAGATGGGGCGGGCGCGGGGAGCAGCCCTCGATAGATCATCGTGGAGCGTGTGAAGAAAATCAGTTACACAGACATGAGCTTTCGGAGCTCCGTGTGGATTTATCGGAGCGTCGCTGGGGCCATATCCGACGGGTCACCACGTGGTATTTTGTCACAGGTACGGTGGGCGTGGGGTGTATACAACATCTGAAAACATATCTGTATCGGGCCTGGTCCGGCCATCGGCAGCAGTAGCTGTGTTTAACGTATCAGATATACCGTGTACGATTGATGTATTGACTCTCTGTACCGATCGGGGCTAGGATGATGATCAACATGTTTCAGAGCGTTCCGGAACGCTCTCAGAGCGTTCCAGAACGCTGTCAGAAGGCCGCGGCGCCCGAAAAGGCCTCCAGAGCCGCGGGGTAGTAGAGATCCTCGACCTATCCTCACCCGATTCCATGCTTCGTCTTAAGCGTGTCAGATCTACCGTGTGCGATTGATGTAGTGACTCTCTGTAGTGTTTTCGCTCGTATTGGTAAACAAAACCGTTCAGGGTCTTCTGCCGCCAAGGATGTACGAGTTGAAGGCCCTGGAGCTCGGCGATGGCACCCATATGCAAAACAACTTACATAGCACATTGCGTAGGGACACTGCAGGTGCAGTGGTGCTACAGCTCGCGGTCGTTCTCGAGTGCGACGTGCGACACTTCACAAGCGAATTCTCTTCTCCCATCCCCGATTCCCTTCCCCCCAACAAAGACTGCCCGCTCAGACTGAGGGGAAACTCGGGGATACCCCGCCCGCCCCCAGGAAGCTACCTGGACGTCTAGACGCAGCCCATATCGAGGATGGGCGCCACCCACCGTGTATCCTTGAATTTGGTCCAACTTTTCTGTCCAGTCGAAAACCTCCGCAACGCCAGGGATGGGGGCCGCCTTTCCGCCCGTTCTGTTTCGATGTTTACTCCCCTCTGCATCACTGTAGTCTGTTGCTGTGCACGACATCCACAATGAGGTGGTGGAGGAGGAGGAGGAGGAGGAGGAGGAGGAGGAGAAGGACCTGAGGTGGAAAGTTTACATTTAAAACATTTCAGGCCCACTGTCTCGGGCGCGCGCCTTGTGGCAGGCATGATTGCCTAGTGCATATGTCTTGTTGAGTGCACCGCCGATAGTTCCGTATCCCCTCCGCATCCCTCTCTGGTCGGAGGGCGCCACCTATACTCCTGCACCGATCCTGGCCCAGGATTGGTGCACATGCCTTTGTCGCCGAGCCAGGAAGGCGTATACACCGACACCGATCCTGGCTCCCACAGGGTGGGCCTGGCCAGGATCGGTGCAGGTGTGTAATTGGCGCCTCCAGGTCTTGGTCCTCGGAGTCGCTCGAATGCGATTGCACGCCCCCGGGAGTGGCCCCCCGTGGAGCCCTTGCGCGGACTTTCGACCCGATCCGATCCGATCCTCGCAGACCTCGTCGACCCCGCCCGCCCCCCCCGAGGATGTCGGGTGCTGGCAGGGGCCCCGTGCAGCTGCCCAAGGGCATCCTTCCGGATGGCATCTCGCTGCCTCCAGGTCTCGGGACAGAGAGAGCCAGAGAGAGCGAGAGAGACAGAGAGACAGAGAGAGAGAGAGAGAGAGAGAATGGAATGTTCGGATTTGCTCGTGCCTGCCTGTCCCTCCTGGCTCTCTCTACTGCGTGGCACCTCCTCTCCATTTCCTATCCGCAGCGCAGCTCAGTGAGACTGGGCTCAACCCGAAGGTCTTGATCCCTCCTTCCTCACTCCTGCATTCTCCTTCCAGCCTGCCCTCTCCACTCCTCCTCCCCGTCCCCGTCCCCTTCCTCCTGCCCCTTGCACCTCCCCTTTCCACATCCCCCCCCCTCTCCATCTCTCACTACCGTTTCTTGTTCCCCTTTCATCTTCCTGCCCCCTGTCCCATCCTCTCCCCCCCCGCTCCTCACCTCCCCTTGTCGGCTCTCGCTTCGCCTACAGCGCCGACCGGCCGTTTGCTTCGACAACGATCTCGGAGGTGTCTCGAGAGTGGCAGATGCCAGTCTGGGCCGCGCTGGCCGTTTGCAAGGAGGCGGTTGATACGGCATCGCCCGATCACGTTTCGTAGCCGAGCCCATGCTCATCCCCACCCTTATTTCGCCATCCTCATCCTTATCTTTATCTGCGTCCTCGCCATTTTTCTACCAACGCCATCATCCTCGGCCACTGTTGTCTTCACCCACCTAGCTTGCACGACACACGACACTATTTGTTTTCAGTGGTCGAGATTCGCAGGCCCATGCTATATGCATACCTGGCCACTCACATACACCCGCTGTCATCCAGACATCGACCGTCACCCAATTACCATCTCTGGTTGGAATCCCACATGGTAGTGCACGGTGCGTTGCATTTACACATATTTCATCGCTTGCAAGTGCACATCTGTGCAGTTACGCATACATGTATGTGTGTTGTGCTTGTTGCTATCGAGCCAACTGCTTCACTCATGACGTATTTCGCATTTGTGTAGACGGCACTTGTCGTTCAACTTTGTTGCTATTTGTTGTCTGTGTCACATGCGTCATTTGTCCCTTTACCATCCACAGTACTCTCATGCTTGTTTTTGCAACAGGCTCTCTAGTGCCAACGTCTGTTCTGCGTCCCGTAGGAGAAGGATGGCGCCTGTTTGAGAGGATGACGAAGAGGGGAGAAGTAGGAGGCTCTTGGTAGGCTATGGTGGCAGATTGTGCCTGCAGTTGTGGGGGGACATTCTGTACCCATGCAGCCACTCCGCGGGCCTCCCCTGAGCCTCGGAGAGGAGGCGCCCGCTGCGTCCTCCTGGGGACCCAGACCTCCGACGTCGTGTTGTTATTCTTCCTTCAGCGTCCCCCCCCCTCCCAGAGGTCTGGACCCCTTCCCTTGAGCCCGCTGTTCGCCCCGAGCTCGGGCGTTGCTTGATGGGGGGCGATAAATAGGAGGGAGGAAGACAGGTGCACTTTTCGGGACCTCAGGCTCCCTTTTGGGCTCTTCAAGGGCCTTTTCGGGCCCTAAGAGGTTATTTTTTCTGCAGCCCTCGCTGCCCCCCCTTCATCGCCCACCCATGTACGCGACGCCCAGCGAGCCGTTTTCCGACCGGAAGGGCAGCGGCATCAGGCTCCTCCGTCCTGCCCCGTAGGCACCGACATCATGGAGTTCTGCCGCGCGCTGGCCGAGAGCGGCGCCGACTTCGCGGAGCAGTTCGACCGCAACTCGGCCACGTTCCACGGATGGGGGGCGGGGGGCGCAGTCTGCGGTGGTTGTTTTCGTCGGCGCCGAGCGAGGGGGGGAAGTGAGAAGGCGAGCGGCGAGCGAGCGACGGCGAGCGAAGGCCTCCCCAGAAGGCGGCGGGACTTCTCAGAAGCCCTCGCGCCTTCTGAGAAGTGTTCTGTGTCTTCGGGGACGGCTTAGAAAACTTCTCAGAAGGCCGGGGGACTTCAGAGCCCTCTGAGAAGGCCCGCCCCCTCTCACTTCCCCCTCGGGCTCGCCACCGATTTCGAGCACCCGAGCGCGCCCTCGCACGCTCGAGCTCCATGGTCTTGGCCCTGTCCTTGGGCCTGCAACTGCGGCTCGGTCGCTGCGTCATGGGGGAGCGATGCGTGCGAGGGCGAAGAGAAAGATGTACGTTCCTGTGTACCTTAGAGACCCTGAAGGGGGCCTTCTGGGCCCCAAACGGGGCACAGAAGGCGCACGCTCCCTTGTCCACCCGCGCGGCGCTCCCAGGGGCCGAATGAGAAGGAGCAGGCCTTTTCAAAAGGCGGCGGCGCTTCCCAGAAGCCCTCTGGCCACTTGGGAGGTTTTCTGTATCTTCGGGGAAGGCTTAGAGACCTTCTCAGAAGGCCCGAGGCCTTCCGGGCCGTCCGAGAAGGCCCGCCCCTTCTCGGACGCTCGGTTGTTCTTTGGTCGCAATTCGGCTCCCGGGTGGCCGTTCGGGACGATTCGGGCACCCCCCGAACGCTCTCGCCGAGGCGCAGCCGCTGGAACGCATCTCGAGGCCGGAAACCTGTCAAGAACCAACGCGAACGCGCGAAATCTTCGAACCGCCAAGCTCACTTCCCCCCCCGCTCGCCGCCGATCGTGCCGCGCGGGCTGTCTCCAGGGTTCAGCCCCGAGCGAGGGCGAGGCACGCAGTCGCGGGGGCAGGCTGCGGGACCGAGGCCGAGTGGTTGCTTTCTCGTGTCGCTGTCTCGGACGGGCCCGAGGCTCTGGCCCCGCCTTCGAGTAGGGGATGGACTGCAGAGTTGATTTACCCCAAATTGTTCTTCTCGTCTAGTCAAACGTGGAATCTTCGTAAATCTACCAGCATTCTACACGCTTCACATGGATTTGACCAACGAATCAAATCTGGGGTACATCAATTCTGCAGTCGATCCCTACTCGACGCCTGGGTGCGTCAGCCCAGGTGGGCGACGGAAGAAAAAGGGATCGTCTGCGCTGGCATCCGCGCGTAAGCTGCCCGCGTAAGGTCGCGCGTGAGCGCCTTCGTTCCCCACGCGGTGTTCCGCGCTGGCGGTCCGCGTAAGGTCGCTCCCTCTTCTGCCTTCCTCATCTCTCCCAGTCCTCTTGACGGCGAGCCCGAGGGGGAAGTGAGAAGGGACGCGCCTTCTCAAGAAGGCTCGGAAACTCTGGCTTCTGAGAAGTTTTCTAAGCCTTCCCCGCAAAGAAAACCTCTCCGAAGGCCAGATGCCTTCTGAGTAGCCCCGCCGCCTTCTGAGAAGGCCTTCTCCTTCTCACTTCCCCCCCTCGCTCGCCGCCGATCCTCCCTCCTCGTCCTCCTTCTCATTCTCCGCCCTCCTCCTCGCTCCCCCCTTCTTCCTCGGCCTCCCGAGTCCTGAAATGACGGCGACCTTGCGGCCTCGATTTTTATGATATGCGCCGGATATCTGACCTTCGAGTCAGAGCTCGGGTCTCAATAGGCTGTTCGGGACGATTTCGGCACTCCAGAACGCTCTCGGCGAGGCGCAGCTGCTTCAACGCATCCCGAGGCGAGAAAGCCACCAGGAGCCGACGAATACGTCCGCAGACCTCTCTGTCTCTCTCTCTCTCTTGCTCATCCGTATCTCCTGCTTTATCGCCCCCCTTCAGGGACTCCTGGCGTCCTCACGACCGAGTTGCCCCATTTCCCTCGTTGTGCGCCCCCCTCCCGCCCTCCCAATCCTCCAAACTGATTTTTCCAATCCGCGCCCCAGAGCTCCAGACCCCTACTCTGGGTGCACTTTTGCATCCAGGATCCGTTCTTGGTGATCCCAGGGCCCGATGACGGGCCCCGGAGGCCGAAATGACGGAGAACCGCCCAGAATGAGAGACTCATGTCGTTGGGGGCTGGGCCTTCTCTCCCTGCTTCCTCTCCCCTGGAGGACAAAGCACAGCATGGGCATGAACTTTTGGAGCGCGCATCTCTTGGGTCGGCGTTGGGTCCCCCTGGCGGCGCCGCCCCTGGCGCGCTCCGCGCGCCAGGGAGAGGGGCCTAGCGCCGACACACGAAATCGGCGCGGACCTCAGAGGAATGATGATCTTGTGCCGCTTTTTGTTCCTCTGTCCTGCTCCCTCGCCCCACCCCGAGGGCCTCCAGTCACCCTGGGCAGCACCGACTTCCAACACCTACCGGCAACATCCGACCATTCGGACATCGACGCCATAGCGAGTACACCGCGCAGTACGCCAGCCCCTGCCTAGCCTCCGCGCTGACTTCGACCGCATTCACCGAGGGCTGCGGCCCACCCGCGCTGGCCTTACAGGCCCCACCTTTCTCGGGGGTGGACAGACCCCCCACCCTGACACGTCGATCAGTGAATTGGCCGCTTTCGGTTCTCGAGAGGGTGCCGCGGCCGTCATTCTCCAGGCTTGCGCCCGCCAGGTTTGCGCCCGAGGCCGTTTTCACTAGACCACGCTTTCCTGAAGGAGGCTCTGTCCATCCCCGACTTTCGGCGGACACCTGCGCGTCTGCGTTCAACGGCACCGTAACGGGTACTTACTAACGGGTGCTTTGAATTTTTGCCGAAAGTTGCCACTTTAGGGCCTTTCTCTTGCATTGCAGCTTTGCCCACATCGGGAAGGGCTGGGTTCGCTGGGTCACTGGCCGTTAGTGGAGTCCCCGTTTGAGGGGCGCTGACACGCTTTCCTGAAGGGGGCTCTGTCCATCCCCGACTTTCGGCGGACACCTGCGCGTCTGCGTCTCCCTCGCCCCGCCGGGGGGGGGGGCTTCCAAGGCGGCCTCACCACGGAGGTCCCCCTCGGCGGAGCCCGCGTGCCGGAGTCCATGGGCGGCGAGAGCGCGGCCCGCCCCCG